>RJVU01001236.1:1193748-1219675 GCA_003731715.1 Anabarilius grahami | reverse complement strand
TTAACATTATAAGAGAGATCATACAAAATGCATGTTATTTTTTGTTTAGTACTGTCCTGTAAGATATTTTACATAAACGATTGAAAAAGCTGAATTTATTCAAATGGCCCCATTCAAAAAGTATGTGAACCACTGATTCTTATTACTGTGTGTGGTTACCTGGATGATCTATGGCTGTTTTTTTTGTTTTTGTTTTGTTTTGTGATGGTTGTTCATGAGTCTCTTGTTTGTTCTGAGCAGTTAAACTGAGCTCTGTTCTTCAGAAAAAAAAATCCTCCAGGTCCTGCAGATTCTTCAGTTTTTAAGCATTGTTTGCATATTTGAACCCTTTCCAGCAGTGACTGTATGATTTTCAGATCAATTTTATCACACTGAGGACAACTGAGGGACTCAAACGCAACTATTAAAAAAGGTTCAAACATTCACTGATGCTCCAGAAGGAAAGACGGTGCATTAAGAGTTGGGGGGTGAAAACTTTGAATTTGAATATCAAGGTAAATTGTACTTAGTTTTTCTTCTGGGAAACATGCAAGTATCTTCTGTTGCTTCCGGAGGGAAGTACTAAATGAAAAGCAATGATATTTCAATAAAATAAGAAAAATTTGGACATCTTCATCCTGTTCAAAAGTTTTCACCCCCCAACTCTTAATGCATCGTGTTTCCTTCTGGTGCATCAGTGAGTGTTTGAACCTTTTTTTAACAAAAAAACAGTCATAGATCATCCAGGTAACCACACACAGTATTAAGAATCAGTGGTTCACATACTTTTGAATGGGGCCATTTGAATAAATTCAGCTTTTTTTTTCTTGTGGACTATATGTTATCATCTTTTATGTAAAATATCTTACTCAGGACAGTACTAAACAAAAAATAACATGCATTTTGTATGATCTCTTATTTTGTTAAAATGTTTCACATTTTCACAGATTCTGCAAGTGGGTCACATACTTTTTCTTACAACTGTATATATATATATATATATATATATACTCTATGTTTCTTTTTCCATTTACAGCATCCCTCCACCACCCCGACTCCTCACTTTTGGCTGGTTCCTACCACAGTCAGGAATACGGTGGGAGTACTCTGGGTTCGAGCCAAATACCGGGCCCGGATCCCTCTCCTCGGACAGCAAGCCAAATACACATATCATTTACTCTGTCTGACTTATTATTTCTCAGATTGTGCAGTTTATGTTTGTGGGGTTCCACAGGGGTCAGTTTTGGGGCCCCTTTTGTTTTCTTTGAACATGTTACCATATTTGCCAAAAATATAATGTTGCTTATAATTGTTATGCAGTTGGCACTCAACTGTATCTTTTTTTCCCCTCAGGGATACTCTTCAATCAAACCACTTAGGGGTTTTCATGCTACCAGGCCCTGAGTTAACATTTCAAAGTGCAATGCTCATTACTTTACTCTTCTTGTAATGCATTTACTGAGAAATAAAACTAAAAACTTCTGCATTAGATCCATTGATTTCAAATAGTTTAAAGGAAATAATTTTCAATTATTCACATTTCCAGCATGATTGAAGATGTGATGGTGTCTAGAGATGACAAGGAGTTAAAATCCCTCCCTGGGATCTCACAGCATCTTTCCTCCAAGAGTACTACAATTCTCAGCAGCAGGGTAGAGAAGCTGAAACTAGCAGCATGCCGATATCTTGTAAGCTTCCTTTGGTGCCTTGACCAGACGGAATTGCCAGGTTATTGGATTCAAGCCCCTGCTTTCTTCTTTTTTTATGCCTTAAAGTTTTTCTTCCTTCATGTATCTTGTGTTTAGATATGCTTGTGTACATCACTGTAAACTATAGGAGTTCCGGTGACACAGCTCATGTAGTGATGGATCGCGTCCTGTTGGAATTATTGTAATGGAGCGTCTGCCTCCTCATTTGTCAGCACTGCCCTCTTCATCAGTGCCGCCCCATTCCTTCGATCAGTGCCCTTTAGCCGGGTTCTTGACTCAAATGGGCATGAGAAATGATTTATTCCAATTCATCTCACTGGCAGGTTGGGTAAGGAAGGGGAATTCCTTTACCAGGGATTTTCAAACTTTTTGATGCCAAGGACGCAAATATGATTATCCCCTTGTGAGAGACCTGTCTCCATCAATATAAAGGCAGCTATATAGTTTCCATGTACAGTATAAAGACCTATTCAGTAAAAATAGTAAGACATTTGTAAAAACATGTTGTTTCTGGAATTAAATAATCTGCCCTTATATTGTCATCGTACTCAAGCCAAAGCAAATTATTAAAATGTTATATGGGAAATATTTATTTATTTACTTACAAAAAAGTACATAAATTAATTAATAATAATAATAAATTAATGTATAAATTATATATATATATATATATGATTTATAATATATATATACAGAGCTGGATAGATTACTTATGAATTGTAATCAGTTACTTAATTTGTGGTAACATAATCTGACTACTTTTGGATTACATTTAGATTACTTTTGTGCTAACCCTTATTTGATGTCACATTTCATATATTATTATTATCATTATTTCATATATATTTCATATATATTCCCCCCTCACAACCAGAAAAACTTGAAGAATCACAAACGTATATAAGCGGCAGGTTTATATGAAAAAATATAAACGTTAAAAAAAATGAAAAATTAGGAGAATCAATGAACTGTGAACAACTTACTGCCATTGTATAAATAATATGTAATCATGTAATCCATAAAAAAAAGTAAATGTAGTCTGACTATGAGTATTTTAAAAAGTAGTTTACTCTAATTACAAGTACTTGTAAGATTACATGTAATCCGTTACTACCCAGCTCTGGACAGACATATATCTCAACCTATGAATGCCTTATTAAAAAATCTGGATAGTATGCAGGAAAAGGAGAATTACTGTAGCTTAATATGGAACATTTTAAACTACAATCCCTTCAACTTTCTTGCTCACCCAGTTAAACTATGAATAAGACATTTGATTTCATAGGAAAGAGTTTGTAGACGTGTTGACAATTTACAGGAGTATCATGTACAGGTGGATGAGTGTATGAACAGATGCAGCCTTTTTCCTCAGGCATTGATCTCACGCCAGTGTTATTATGAGTCTGCGCTGCTAAGCATTCACCGAGCTGATCTGGAAGTAGAGAACGCCTGTAGTGACAGACAGTGATCTTGGTCTCCTGTAATGAGCCACACTGGGAAGCTGGTTATGCGAGTTTTCTCTCTGAAGGATCCCAGTGAGGGTTTGTGTGAGTATGGGAGCTAATGAAGTAAAGCAGCCACAGGCAGAGTCACACTTCTTCAGCTGCTCAATCTCTCCACATTATCCTCCAATAATCCTCAATTCCCATCTCATCACTGGTGGGAGACCCGACCATCTATCTGATCTTCTCTGTATTTCACTCACAGACAGTCTTAGTTTGGGGAATGGTGGCATATTAGGATTTACTCATTAATGGAGCTCTAAACAACACAAAAAGTGGATTTGACTTGTCCTTCATTTTATCAGAACTTTTTTGCTGAAATATATGGGTGATGTGCATTTGAATGAGTAGTTCATATTCAGAAGCTATATTGTTACCAAACTTGTAATTTTCCTACACATTTCTGTCCATTATGTTTTGTACATTCTTTTTATATTGTCTATAAAATGGTTATGTTTGGGGGTAGGGTTAAGACATCTAAAATGTATCTATAAAATAGCAAAAGGGCATTTATAAATATCTTTGTGATATAAAAGATTTGTAAACATACATTTTTAGCTGTAAATACGTAATGTTCACATATAAATGTCCATATTGTTACAATACAGACGGCGCTGAGACAGAGGATCATAGATATGTTGTTTATTTGACAAGCAGAGGTACAGGTGAACACAGGTGAGTTTGTAGATGCAGTAGGGGTGAATGATGAGTGAATCCGAGGTGATACTGTCCTTTTGTGAATTGCAGGGACACAGGGGATAACTCAGAGACGCTGGAGACAGGTAAGTATCAATGGGAGTCCTTGAGGTAAGCATGAAGGTAAGTCCCATATGCGAACGAGACCAGACAATGTGACTGAGTGTGTGAGTGTCTTATATACTGGTGCTGATTGGCGTGCTGATGAGGTGCAGGTGTGAGTGATCAGTATTTGGGAGATGGAGTGCGCTGTGATTGGTGGATGTTGGAGCCTGGCATGTCTGTGACACATATGTCCATATTGTACATTTCAGCATCTATCCAAATGTAAATTTTTTGACCTGTAAATGGTCCACATTAATACTTGTATTAACGAGACCAGATTTTCGATTTACGATATACAATATTTATTTTTTACCACAATTTTATTTTTTGATCACTTTCGCCTCATTTCACACAGACCAGTGACTGACGATACTGACGACATCAAGAGCGCAACATCTGTAGCCTCGTGAAAATCATGCATTAGTAAGTAAACTCTGTAGGGGATTTTTCAGTTAAGACCCAAAGACCAGATATGTTAAATAAAATTAATAGAAGAATTTTACTGAAGAATAGTTTGTGGTTTCATCAGCAAAATTCAGCTTCAACACTCACAAGGAGTTTGTAGGTCACTTTTTGTACATTCACATTTCCACAGCAATTATACCTTACACAAGTTACTAAACTACATTACTTCAGGTCGAATGATTCTGATTGGCTAAGAAATAGATAAACTTGGAAAGTGAAAGGTTCAGACAATATCCATCATTGCACTCTAGTGTTTGAAGATGAAAATGAAAATAAATGCTTTAACATATAATTATATGAAGTAAAATCTCATAAGCTTGACGTAATTAAAAATCATGTGTAGAAGGATAAATACTGATTATTGATTAATGCCTTGATTATAAATCACTTAAAAGATATACATTGAAGCAGCAGTGGATTCCACAATCCACCCCCTTCAACTCTAATCACATTTTTGTGATTATTATTATAATTTTTTTGTTTAAATTACCAATGATGAGTTAAAATGCTAAACAATGCAGGTTCACAAGAATGCAATATTTTGTTGATTTTGAGGGACTGGCTATTATGTCTTTAAATTAGTATTATTTAGGGCATGATGTTGCATGTTTTACAGAAAATATTGAGATGATTAACCCATTTGTGCCCAAATTTTTCTGAATGATTTCATGCATATAGTCCTGTTAATAGTGTCCTATGTGAACATGTTCTGCACTTATTTTCCCCAGGTTTTTGTTTTTTTTCTTAAAAAATGTATTTGAATGTGCGGCAACTATAGTTGACGGTGGGCAAATATGTTGTATGCACCCCTTCAATGTAAAATTTGAATAGGAGGAGAACATTTATGCATCTATCTCAAAATAACTGCTTTCAACAGATCAGCAGATCAATCAAAGTCGAAGAACATTCGATGCGAACACAAAAAAGCTGGATCTAGCTTATAATCTCTTGAATATGAAAACACAACAAACAACAAATCCGTTTGTTTTAAAGTGGTGGAACAAAGTGCAGAACAATGTACAGCCATTAAGTTGCTCCAACAAAGCATTGTGAATCAATAAAGTTAAATTACATTGTTCATTAAAAATAATTACTCCTACATGTGACCCTGGACCACAAAACCAGTCATAATTTGCACGGGTATATTTGTAGCTATAGCCAACAATAGATTGTATGGGTCAAAATTGTTGATTTTTTTTCTTTGATGGCAAAAATCATTAGGATATTAAGTAAAGATCATGTTCCATGAAGATATTTTGCAAATGTTTTAACATAAATGTATATAAAATTATTTTTGTGAATGGATATACATTGCTAAGGACTTCATATGGACAACTTTAAAGGCAATTTTTCTCAATATTTTGATTTTTTTTCACCTTAAGATTCCAAATTTTCAAATAGTTGTATCTTGGCCAAATGTCCTATCCTAACAAACCATACATCAATGGAAAGCTTATATATATATTCACCTTTCAGATGATGTATAAATCTCAATTTTAAAAAAATGACCCTTATGACTGTTATATGTGACCCTGGATTACAAAACCAAACAAACAAACAAACAAAAAATAAATAAATAACAATATATATCAATATAAAATATTATGAAAGCAAAAGGCACTAAACAAGACCAATAACCTTGATTTATTAACCCATTAAACACAGTATACCCCATTTCCCCATTATATATGTAGTTACAAGTCATTTGCCCACCGGCAACTATAGTTGCCGCTTGGACTTTTGACTAAGTATACAAAAAACTATAGATCTCTTGTTAGATTTGTTTTGTTTGGATGATTCTAGAGACCTTCACGATTATGTAGATATATATATGTCAACAAAAAATACTTCATATTAACATGAAAATGACTTTTCTTTGGGAGGGTTTGCCTTCAATATGCTTCCTGGAAGTAGGGGTAGGAAGTTGACAGCCTCATGTCACAGGAAGGAAGTGAATACCTTTTTTTTGTTCTTGAAATCCTTTATTTGGTTGTTTTCATGCATGTCATTGAGACATAAAACATGGAAAACATCTAAAAAAAATACTTACAAAAGGAAAATGACAACTATACTCTGCGGCAACTATAGTTGCCGGTGGGCTAAAACGGGTTAAATGTGACTTACACAAAATACTTAACCAGCAAACATAATCTTGAATGGCTATACAAGTACTATATATATATATACAGTGGCATGAAAAAGTATGTGAACCCCTTGCAGAATCTGTGAAAATGAGAATTATTTTAATAAAATAAGAGGGATATTAAAAATGCATCTTATTTTTTGTTTAGTGAGTAAGATATTTTACATAAAAGATGTTTGCATTTAGTTCACAAGACAAAACAATAGCTGAATTTATTAAAATAACCCCATTCATAAGTATGTGAACCATTGATTCTCAATACTGTGTGTGGTTACCTGATGATCCACGACTGTTTTTTTTGTTTTGTGATGGTTGTTCATGAGTCTCTTGTTTATTCTGAGCAGTTAAACTGAGCTCTGTTCTCTAGAAAAATCCTCCAGCTCCTGCAGATTCATCAGTTTTCAAGCATTTTTGCATATTTGAACCCTTTCCACCACTGACTAGGATTTTGTGATCTGTGTTTTCATACTGAGGACAACTGAGGGACTCAAACACAACTATTAAAAAAGGTTCAAACATTCACTGATGCTCCAGAAGGAAACACGATGCATTAAGAGTCGGGGGGTGAAAACTTTTGAACAGGATGAAGATGTCACAATTTTTGTTATTTTGTTTAAATATCATTGTTTTTCATTTAGTACTGCCCTTCGGAACCAACAGAAGATACTTGCATATTTCCTGGCAGAAAAATTAAGTACAATTTACCTTGATATTTGAATTAAAAAGTTTTCACCCCTTGCTTGGATACAATACACATAAAACTTAGATCATTTGTTAATTCAAGAAAAATCACCTGTTCAATATGACACAACTTAACATCAAAGTACTACCATTTCAAATGAGTGTCTATACATTTCCTTACAATGATCTAACTATCAATTGATACAACTGCTCAAAATGATAAGTAACTGTTGCATTACTCTTAATGCATAGTTGTATGGAAACAGACAAACAATCTTCCATGTTTACTGTAAATCATGAAAGTTTCAAGATAACGAGATTCATTGTCACCAATTAGCGTGGATCACGAACCAATTAGACTACAACATCCATGGATGCTTCATCAGACACTGTGTCTATGGCCCCAAATACTGTACCACCTTTTCAGACTATTTACAGTATTGACAGTACTGCACTGTATAGATGCAGGCCCTTGTAATTGCTTGTCCAATTCTGCCAACTCGTTACTGATGATTGAGTGCACATTGTGGAATGAGTATGTAGTAAAGAGTTGATTGGGATCCAATTGCAAGAGCATAGTGATACGTAACATGGAGCCAGCAGTTGATCCAGGTCACAATGGAGGTCAAGCAGTGGTGGGAGGAAGACGAGGAAGACGTGTTGGTCAAAGGAATGGCAGGGGACAGGCACCCCTTCTGAGAGGTGGTCGTGGGTCTCGTTTGAGAGGTGTGGGGGAATGTGGTAGGTTTGCCGACTATTGCACGCATACTGAAAAGGCACCAGGTATCTATAAAACAACTATACCGTGTGCCTTTCGAAAGAAATGCAGACAGAGTGAAGCAAATGAGGACTGAGTATGTTCAGGTAAGTTCAGTTTCAAGATGGCTGTTGTAAAAACATTCCCAAAAATTCTACTTTGTACAGTAATCTCTAAATCTCTTTCCAAAATGTATTTTTAGAGGGTGATGGAGCTGGATGCTGATGACCATCACAAATTCATATATTTGGATGAGGCAGGTTTTAATCTGGCCAAGACAAGGAGGAGAGGTCGGAATTTCATTGGCCACCGGGCAACCATCCAAGTACCTGGACAACGTGGGGCCAACATTTCCATGTGTGCGGCTATATCAGAAGATGGTGTGGTGGGACGCAGACCTCATATTGGACCATATAATGCAGCTCTCCTTGTCACCTTTCTTGATGAGCTCGATCAGGATTGTAGAGCTGAATGTGTGACCTATGTCATTGTGTGGGACAATGTCAGGTTCCATCATGCTCATGTGGAGCAAGCATGGTTTCAGGCCCATGCACAATTTACCACCCTGTATTTACCCCCATACTCTCCCTTCCTTAACCCGATTGAGGAATTTTTCTCCGCATGGAGATGGAAGGTTCATGATAGGCACCCTCATGAACAAGTCACTCTTCTCCAGGCCATGGATGATGCCTGCAATGACATCACAGCAGACCAGTGCCAGGCCTGGATTCGCCATGCCCGAAGGTTTTTTCCAAGATGTTTGGCTAATGAAAACATCCATTGTGATGTAGATGAGAACCTGTGGCCAAATCCACAACACAGAGTTGATGACAATGTAGAAGTACAGTAATCACTCCTGTTTTATTTCTTACAGTACAAGCAAATTGAGGAACACTGCATTTGATGTTTTACAGTACTGTCTTTTCTTTTCTATTTCATAGCTAATTATTTTTGTTTTGATTCAAATAAACCTATGTTGTGATTGTACTGTAGTGTTTTGCATCAATATTTTACAAACTTTGTTCAATGATTCCACTGTGTCTGTAGTATTCTCTATACTACTGCAGTACCTTTACAGAGATGTATTTACTGTACATGTAGTACCATAATGAAACCTGTATCACCTATTTTTTTTCTACAATATTTAATGATTGTACGAACAATGACACCGTGAAACTATCGGTTGCTTGTGTGTGGGTGATCTATCGTTATGTTTCAATGGTATTTCACAGTAAATTTGTGTTTTGAACCAATGATTGTGCAAGTGCAAGATTTCTTTAAAGATGTGAATGCACAATGCAATGTTTTGAACATTAGACAGCCTGTGTTACAAGTGATAACCGTTTTGAGTTTTGTGTCTAGAGTTTTGAAAAATGACATCAAGGTTCTGAAAATAGCAGCAAAGTGATTGTAAAAAACTGTAAAGTAAAAAATTACACAATTTACTTTTAAAGGTTTGGTCTATACAGTCATAAGAACAATTCTGTTCTTCATGGCTGTTGAATACTGCGAACAACCTCAGTTCTCCATCTACTCCAAATGATACGTTTGTAACTGTGACCTAATGAAGCATACTGCTCAAACTTGACATTTACGGGAGACGGAAGGATTCCAAGGACTTTATGTTAGAATAAAGCAATAATTACAAGCAGTCTGTTATGGTATACTGCTAGAAGTGTCACCTTTTAAACACAGATGAGTTGATGAATTTACTTCGTTCTATAAACCAGAAATATTTGCAAATAATAAATGCTTTAACAAATTAAAGAAAATAATGGTAACACTTTACAATACGGGTGCACTAATATGCATTAATTCATGCTTAAATAATGCACAGATAATCATGTGTTAGTGTATGACTCATGAAGAACTAAACCATTAATTAATGATTACTGCATCAGCAACTAATAAAGTTTCTATATGATTAATAGATTAAGTAATATATGAATTATTAATTAAATGTGTCAATGTATTCATTCCTTTATAACATTTTATTAACTAATAGTGTAAGTTAATGTGTTAACTACCACAATGTTTTGAAGCCATGTACTTCAACTTCAAATTGTCTGCTTTAATTAATCATTTGCAAATGTATCATTATGTTATGACTTTACTTGAGGTTGATGCACATGACTATTAACTAATTGTTAAGTAATATGTCATTACGGTTTTGACATCCACACTAAGCCATGGATTTCAATTTCCAACTATCTACAACCGTGATTCCACTGTACCAGATGAACTGCTGCATTCAGAACCTTGTTGTTCATGGCACAGGAATATGTCAGGTTAAGCTTGAGGTCTAAGATTCAAAGGCGGAACACTGAAAACAGGGCACTGCTATTTCGTAACACTGTGTCAAGACCAGACAAAGACAATAGAACCCATTATAATCAGTGATAGTGATGCTACACTAGATGCAGGGCGACGCAACATGACACAACAAAATGCTACTTTTGTTATGAAGGACAAATGGTCTTGCAATGGTCTGTCACATGACTCGATAATGGTCGCATCCAGTTTAAACACAGTGTAACAGAGGTCAATAGTTCAAATTCTGGTGTGCTGATATTTATGTGCAGCCCAACTGACCCATCCTTCAACACATTTTCTGTCATTACACTCACTGCATGTGCAACTTTCAAAAACCATTAATTACATATTACTTAACAATTAGTTAATAGTCATGTGCCTCAACAAGTAGTCATAACATATACATTTTCAAATCATTAGATAATTATTCATTAAAGCAGACAGCTGGAAGTTGAAGTACATGGCTTCAAACTATTGTGTTAACACATTAACTTACACTTTTAGTTAATAAAATATGTTAAGGAATTAATATATTATGACACATTTAATTAATAACAATTCATATATTACTCAATCTATTAATCATATAGACTCTTTATTAGTTGCTGATGCAGTGATCATTAATTACTGGTTTAGTTCTTCATGAGTCATACACTAACACATGATTATCTGTGCATTAGTTAAGCATGAATTAATGCATATTAGTGCCCCTGTATTGTAAAGTGTTACCATAACAATAATACATATTTCAGATTAATTATCATTTAATCTAGTTATGATTTATTACATTTAATACCAAAAACAAAAATGTGCTATGCAGTTTTAAAATGCCCAGATTGACAGAACACTAGATGAATATAATTATCCCCACTGTCCTTTTGTCTAGAAGATGAGGAGAAGATTTTCTGCATCTTCTAGACAAAAGGACAGTGGGGATAATTATATTCATCTAGTGTTCTGTCAATCTGGGCACAGCTGGGTTTAACAGCTGTGGTTAAACCTAAGGGCAGACTGGTTGCTTCTGGCCACATCTATCATAGTGAAAAATCTAGTGAAGTGAAGACCTTTGCCCAGCGCCTGCAGTCTTGGAGGCCAACACACTCATCTTGCTCATTACAGCTCCCCAATGGGCTGACATTGACTCAAAACACCATCTTGGGTCATTTAATTTCTTTTAAAACTTTACTGTTCCTCTGAGAGCCAAGTACTTGTAGCCTATGTTTTGTATCTTTTCAAACTTTACATTTATAGAAAAGGGAACTACATGAAATGTGTTACCTAATCTTACAAATACACACTATATGCAACAGATATATCCAGTCTGTAGCGTTCTATTAGTAGCATGCACCATAAAAATATCTGACATCTATGAAGAAAAACCAACCTGGTCTCATAGGAAAGACGTATCCGTGGGCACGTTTTTGCTAGTCACAAAATTACGTACCAATGCGTACGTCTCGCTGCAGTTTCCAACAGAAACGAACGCTAGAGGTGGTAAAACGTTGTTTTTGCTCGTTTTCATACACGGTCGCGATTACGGCAGGGGTCGGATTATGGATTAATAAAGACTCGTTTTCACGTCTCCTCGCGCAATATTATGTTATGACTTCAAAACGCTTTTTACCAGAGTGCACGATTTGTAAACGAACATACTTTGGACTTTGCATCGCTTAACCGGCTCTATACGTTTCGCTTTTTTTGGCCATAACTAGATTGCTCGGTAGCTCGATCAGCCGATACGGAGTTGGATTTACGACGAGAAGTCCCCCTGGATACGAATCCCGTGAAAGTTGAGTGACGGTAAAAAAGAGAGATCTAAACGAGCTGAAAAACGGTACGATCGCGGACGCTTTTTACGTCACGTTTGCTTTTGTTAACACTATCGGGTAGGTTTAGGCGTAGTGTTGGTGGGACGTTATTTTAAAACGCAACGGAGTGCAAATGTCAAATCAAGAACTGCGGCGATTCGTCTAAAAAGCAACATCATAAAAATGTACCGTATTCACCCTATTATCTGCTTCGGTAAAGAAATAAAAAATTAACACGCTTTTAGCGCCACTCAGTGGACATTTCGCATCGAAACTGCAGCAAAGACGTACGCATCGGTATGTATTTTGCGACTCGCGAAAACGTGCCCACAGGTACGTTTTCGTAATAGTGTGTGAGTGTGTGTGTGTGTGTGTGTGTGTGTGTGTGAGTGAGAGAGAGAGAGAGAAAACACTGAAAGGAGCTTCTTACCCTACCAAGAAAATTATGTTAAAAATATATGCACCTCTGGAAAAAATTCCTCCTTTTTTTCAGGCTTAAGTCATTCCTAATATCGCAATAGAAAAATATGCCTCAGGTGAGAAAATGCAATAATTTAAGGCAGGTGCCCATAGTATTAGTTGTAGGTCTGACTGCTGACTGAACACTTTTCAGAACTGGAGCTAAGTCAGAACTCTAGCTTAGGACAAAGAATTATGGTGATATCTGAGGAAACAACTTTTTCACAGTCATACCTATAACACAGGCATAGGATAATTAGGATTTAATGTATATGGTGTATAAATGAATCAAGGGTTCATAGTCAAAACAAAAAATATTCAGACATTTGTGATATATTTTTACTAGTGGGTGCAGGACACTAGTTCATTTATGTACGTGAGGATAGCAAAATAAACTGTGACATATTATACCCAAAAATTCTTCATACAGTGGACTACCAGTAAAACTGATAAAAATTTGGAACCAAAAATTATTCAGACACTTTGACCTGATCATGTTTTGCTCAAGTGTTATCTGAGATAATTAAGATTATTTTTTTTCTGACAGTTTAACTCTGAGATCTTGTCATATTTTATTACCTTTTTTTAATTATTATAGTGAATAAACTGTATAATGAATGAAATGTTCAAGGTGTCTGAGTAAATTTTGGTTTGACTGTAGGCCTACTTTTTATACGTTCTTACATGATAGAAATAGGATCTTGCTAAACTGTAGCTCTCTAATGTGTCCAAGTCCTGCTAATTCGAAAGCGTGACGTTTGAACTAGTCTCGACGGCGTGGTATGTTATAAGTTATTTGAGTGACAAAATCAGACTTTTATACAACAGTAACTTATATTTTAATGTTGCCACTTTGTCTGCCTTCTTTGCCAAAGAAAATGTTCCAAACAAAGCCACGAATGCTGAACTGCTGTAATTCCGAGAAACACACATGTACTTTGAAATTTTCAGTGTTTTCAAACAAATCATTTGAATGAATCAATCAATGAATAACTCATATAGACCATGCTTGTTTTGTTTCTAAGCAAATCTGCATTTTTGAGCGAACTGGTTGAAACAATGATTGAATGAATCACTCATGAGAGAATTACTCTCAATTCGCGTACTATACATCCTAAATAGTATTCGAAATTAGAATTAGTGTCCCAAATTGTTGCATGTTGAAATGAGTATTCAAAAGATAGCCTGTAACACCTGCTTTCAAAACATTTTTTTTTTTGATGCTGCATAAAGAAATCGAAGTACCAGAGACTTCCATGTTTCAATGAGCTGTGTATTAAAGGTGCAATATGTAATATTTTCTGTCCACTAGAGGTCGCTAGAGGCCTATTCAAAACAAAGTCGTAGCTTGATGACGTCAAGTTTGAGCGCGGAATCTTGGGACATATGGTCTTCACCTCAACAGCCGGTGGAAAAGAATTGGGATAGGACTCAGGAAGAAATCATGTTCATGGATGAGATTATTAAAGTTACTGTAGTATGAAACAGAGCAGGACCGAGTGTTGTGGGAGCTAAACAAGGATGCTGGAGCGATTGCGCAACACACGCCGCGAGCAGCGAAACTTTTATTATGCCACAGTCGCCGGCGCCACTTCCGCTTTTCCGGTCATGAGTATGAGGTAACGCAGCTCTGTTTATCATATTAGATACATTTGTTATAACATTACTCTGTGCATTCACTCGGCAGCTGCAGTGAGACACTTGTTGCACACTGCAGTAAGATAGATCGATTTTAGAATATCATATTAATAAATGCTGGATGGCTTGTGTTGAACATGCAATTCATTTTAAAACGTATTGTATGATGGAGAAAATGCTGTATTACTGTTACTAAAAATAAAGCTGCATCTGATTATGCTATGTTAGCTACTTCACAAAATAGTGTTTTTCTCTGAGGCATGGTAAAGCATGATACTCGAAAAAAATCAAGATAATTTAAACAATAAGACTAAAAGAGTTAAGCTATATAACAATAATTAGTTTTCTGTCTATAAATATACCAAAACAGTTGTTCCCTTGTCTATTAAAACATGTAAATATTAAAGTGTCTTTGGTGTTTCTATGGTTTCTACAAAATAAAACCGGAAACCGAGGGTAACGCGGGTATGACGCCATTGACAGGCGACTCCTCACACGTCCCGGAGCCTTGGTTAAAATTGCAATTTTCTCATGATTTACAAATAGTTGCAAATATTTGGGATATTGTAAGTACTCAAGTGAACAAAATATATAACACTGGCCTTGTGGTTTTTGGATATTTTACTGCAAAATTCTTACATATTGCACCTTTAAGTTTATACCTCAACAAACAGTGAGCAAATCAACACAGCCAGCAAGCATATAACATACACAGCCATTCATTTGCGAGGGAAACGCCAAATAGTTCAGACTTTCATAGTAGCATTTTTGGCTACCAAGAGCTCAGTCTTTGGAGTAGAAAGTGTGAGATGAAACAGTACTCAAGTGAAATGTTGATAAAGCCACATCAGCCTGCAAACAAGTATCCAAGCAGCTGTTGGTAATGTTGATGAATTGTAGCTCAGGAGATGAACAATAAATGGAAAGGATGTTGTTTGCTGAACAAAGACAATTAATAATTTTTGTCTAGGTCCTGTTTGTAGTTGAGCTGTTTCCTCATGCTTACATGATAAACCCTCTGCATCAAACAAACAGATAATAAGCATGTGCTTGGTGCTATCCATTAACAAACATATTTACAAACCCTACCAAACATCAAAGTCCTAACAATAGTGATGGGCGCTTTCGAAACATGCTTCATGAAGCTTCGATACCTTTAAGAATCTTTTGTTTCGAATCTGTGGTTCGGAGCGTGTATCAAACTGTTAAAGTCAAGTGATTTCAGTACACAAGTATTCGTTACGTCATAACTGTTTCGGAATTTCAGTGAACCCATAATCATGTGGATTCATTGAGATCGCCCCCCCAGCGGCAAACAATTGAACAAGTGTCTATGGGTTTTACCTGATCTCTGAGCAGTTTTATACATTTGTAGACATTTTAATTAGACATTAAAATAAATAAAATTAATAGTAGTTAATAGTCTCTTATTGGCCAGTTTAGCTTATCTATAAGCTTATCTATTCAGTTTAGCTTATTTTAGCTTATCTATTCAGCTATAAGCTAGCTTAGCTTATAGGTGAAGCTGAGCCTTCCATGGAACAAACAATACAAAGCCCTAAAAATTTATAAAAGATCACAATATACAGACACCTTGATATTTAATCTTATTAGTTAATTGCATTTGATAGATTTCACTTTCAATAAAACAATGGGTTTGTAAAAGGTGTTTTTATGCATGTTTGGCCTAAGTTTTTGTTGCATTTCCACTGTTCTGACCAGCTGGGGTCACCAGAATGTGGCATTTTGAACGTATTCGAACATTGAACCATTTTGCGAAGCATTTGTTTCAATTGATTTGAAGCTTTGAAAAGCTTAGTCCTTACATTTGAGTTTAAGAACCACAAGTTACACAAAACAGCACAGGTAAGAAAGCTTCTCCATGTGGATAACACATCACTTCCTACCTAATGCTTCTTCTCTTCCCCTTTTAGACTAACAGGTTCCTCACTGACTAGAGCACCCCCTAATGATAGGATTAAATATAACATGCAGAGAACAAGGTAACAATGAAACCGTTACAACCCGGATGGTCTACTTTTTCCGTTAGAATTCGAAGTGCAGATCTGTGCACACTCTAACGGCTAATATTGCCCACAACCCATTAAGATACATATAGATATGCTTGGTCATTAACTTTTAAATGAATAAATATGCAAATTGCAAATACACATGAGGAGAGTTCTCCGCATGTAAGACCCATGACTTGCAGATCAACATTCTACTACATTTCTCTAGGAAATAGGAAATTAAATTAAATTGAATGTGGAGGATGTTAAATGTGACAAGACAAGACAGTTTCAACAATGTCAGGATGCATGTAACTAAGCAACAGAGCTGCCCATTAAAGACAATTATGAAGAAGTAGTGTCCAAAGCTTGACTACACTTCTGCTACACTTAGGGCTGGGACAATACATCGATTCTCTATACATACAATGATTCTGGATCGGTTCTGATATTTTCCCTCTCGAATTGATTCTGAGCTTAGTTTTAACAGCAGATGGCACTCTAGGCTGGTTTTTAACTGCACACAAATGCTCACGAAGAAGACTGCTGGACAGCGATCGTGAGTTCGGCTGAGTCATGTAAGTAGTTATATATACTTGTACCTCTGCTCAGAATGCTTTTATGACACGAGATTAATGTAAACACAGCCCACTGCGGACACCCTTGTAACTTTATGAAGGATTATTTTAGGTTTAAGTTTAAAAGAACTGGAAGCTAGCAGAGTTTGAGTGTTTCTAAAGCACGTAGTGCCATCTGCAAAAACAGAGCATAGTATAAGTAGGCAAATTGGGATGCAGCAAGAATCTCGTCGCCACCTACTGTCATATCAGTGCAACTAGCACTAAAAAAATCTGATTGTTTGCTAATGCTGTGATGATGTTGCAAGAGGTAGGGGTAGTTATTTTTATTAAATATTATAAGGGCACATGAATACTGTAATATTGCAAAGCATTTGATACTACAATAGAAAAAAAAATCATAATTCGGAATAACATTTTGACACTGTAATTTACCAAATACATTTTGTTGCCACCGTATATTGTCAATGACTTTCTTTTGTCTCTCTGACATTAAGAAATAGACTAACTTTGTTGCTTAGGCATGTCACTACTTCTTTGCAGGCTGTCATATGGCTGTTTGAGCTCTTCTGCTGTGATGTCATCAGTGAATCCGATGATGTTACTGGGGAGCCTGGAGACAGAAGATGTTGTGGGCCAGAAGAGCACTGAGGACATGTCTCTGCGGGGTGCCAGAGCTCAGGGTGCCAGAGCGTGAAGTCTGGTCATGGATATTAACTATATTCTGTCAGTCAGGAAGAAAGTCGCGGATTCAGCTGCACAGGGTCAGTGCTCAGTTCCAGTGAGTTTGCAAATTAGGGTCTCAATGATAGTGCGACAAGTAATTTGTCTGTCCAGACTGAGTTTAAAAAATGCATCCATCCACCCATCCATCCATTCATACATTCATTCATTCATTCATCCATTCTAAAGAATGGTAATGTTATAGTAATATTTTAATTAGGGTTGCACAATTATTAATCGCGATTAATTGTGTGCGAAATAAAAGTCTGTGTTTACGTAATATATATGTGTGTTATGTGTATAATAATTATGTATGTATAAATACACACACATACATGTATATCTTTAAGAAATATATGCATGTATAAATAAATATGTATATTTATATACAATTTATATTATATATAAATATAAATATTTTATATATAAATATAAAATTTTTCTTAAATATATTTACATGTATTTATATATACATAATTATTATACACATAACACACACATATATTACGTAAACACAGACTTTTATTTTGCACACGATTAATCGCGATTAATAATTGTGCAGCCCTAATTTTAATGGTTTATTCGGTTTGTGTAGATGGTAATAGTGCTTTTTAGGTGATGGGGCAGAAGGGCCTCAACACATTTAAATCAGGTGGAATAATGGAATCTGCTTGTTTCTAGTTGATTTACACCCAACACAGGCTGTAATGAAAGTCATTTAAGATCAACCAAATATATATAATATAATGTTGATATGTGTCATTTTTCCATATGCTTAATGACTTTTTGTTAATGTTTTATTGTAGATTTAGAACATTTGCAAATTAATGACTCATTATGGAAAAGACCTGGATAGTGGATTATCAATATTTTAGATTAGAACATAGAATATGTTTGTGAACCCTTTGAAAATATTTTATTACTCATAAAGTTAACTCACAATTATAGGCAATCACAAACTGACTAAACTAATGACACAAACAGTTGGAGGTTTATTGAGACATTGAGTGATCATTGACAGGGCAGGTTAGACAAAGTAAGTAAAACTCTGTTACAACTTCTCCAAAAACATTTTAGTTTGAAAACAATGGGCAATTTTGAAAGAGGTAAGAAGGAACCCAAGGAGAACAGCAAAAGAAGTCAACAAAACACATAGGAAAACACTGCTGCCAAAAACAAATACTGAGGCACATCTCGCATTTGCCCAAAACCACCTGAGACAATGCTCTCTGGACAACTAAGAATAAAGTTTATCTTTTTGGCAAAAATATACAAAGCTTTGGTTAAACGAAAAAGTGCACTGCACACCAACACCAAAGCTCCATCCCAACAGTAAAGCATGGTGGATGGAGCATCATGGTTTAACACTGTTTTGTTGCCTTAGGGTCTGGATACTTTGCAATCACTGAAGGAACAATGATTTCAAATATCAAGACATTTTACTGGAGAATGTCAGGACAGCCATTCATGACTTCAAGCTAAAGGGAGGTTAGGTGAGGCAACAAGACAAGAAACCAAACAAACAAGTAAATCAACTAAACAATGTGTGAAAAAGAGGAAACTTCCTGAGGAGTCCTGACCTTGAGCCAACTGAGATACCGTGGCCTAGCTTAACAAGGGCTGTGCTATCAAGACAACCCAAAAATACTGATTAGCTGAAACAGATTTGTGAAGAAGATCTTGGCACATTTTGTGGAGGTTTTGTTGCTAAAGGAGGATACACAGGTTAATAAAAATCACTTACTTTCTCCACCCTGCACTGTGAATAATTACTCAATGAATTCAATTTAAAAAAATGTGAAAAGTAGTTGTTTGTACGTTATTAATATAGTCCGATTGGTTTGTCTATCCACCTTACTTTTCAGCGATGAAGTAAGGTGTTTTCTGTGAATGTGTGAGACTTTCAATTTATTAGCCGCTATAGGGAAATAACGAGAAGAATATCAAAGTACAGTAAACTGTAAAACTATTTGCGCTACAAACCAGAATGTTTATAATTTAGACTGTCTAAATAAACTGTCAAAAAACTAAAAAATAACTGGAAGTGAATGACACCGGAAGCCAGTCACATTAAATTTACAAATGGCCACACCCGCTCTAACCTAAAAAACAAGGTGGATAATTGTGAATTAATTAGGATCAGAGCACATTTTATGAGTAATCGGTATACATGTCCACTTAAAATAATGTTCTGAAATTCTTAATTAACTAATAAATAAAAACAAGCAGTTTATTCTTTCAATTATACTGTAATATTAAATGACTATAGTTACTCATTTTATCTCCAGAAGTAAAAAAAATAAAAAAATAAAAATCCGTTGTATCAGTGAGATTGACCTTTATTCATACTTATAAAGATGCTATTCAAAAACAAATATTCAAAAATAATAAATTTTTACAAAAATAATACATCTTGTTTCCACATTAAGTTGGAGATTCAGAAAATATGTTTATGATTATTTTAATGTTAGGTGCTATCGACAGCCGTAATACTTCATATGAATTATAGCCACCTTGTAAAATACGCACAAATTGTCGTGAGATTGGGTTGATAATAACACATATAGCTGTAGATATATATTTTAGATTGATGAAAAGAAAAAAAATTATGAGACAAACTCCAAATTCAGAGTGACAAAACTCTATAGTTCACGCTGGTATTTTTCTTGTCTCTTGAGCTTTATTGTTTCTTGTCTGTCTTTTAAGCCTGACGGGGTGTCAGTGAAGAAAAGCGACTACCCACCCACTGCTGTCAGCTGTCTTTGAAGCCCAAAGACTTTACCCCAATGTCAAAGATAAACATTAGCTTTGTACACAAAGATTTCCCATGCAAACTCCCTCCTTCCCACACACCGGCAGGACATTTCAGTTTCAGAGAACAGCAGTGTCCAAGTTAAGCTGACATGTCACTGCGCTCTGGACATAGGCTGTTGAAGGTTCCTGACTGTTTTGATGGGTGGTAAAACATTTATGTGTGTTGTTGTGAAGTCCTACTGGACAAGCTTTTACCTGCACCTGCTGTTTATTGATTCTCATGGTCTTTAAACCATCGTTCTATATCTGCTCCTCTGTGACAAAAAGCTATTTAGTTGAAAAACATGGTATATATTGTGTTTAATTTATCTTTTTAGCACTGCTGTTTAGGGGTGGACATTCATGCTTATAATCGTACGATTTTGTATTATTCATGTTGTACGAATTTAGATGAAACACCTTGTAACATAGTTACGTTTTCCCATCAGTTTAGTGCTTCTCAATCGGAAGGTCCTAGCAAGGCTGCATATTTTGGCTGTTATGTCATCAAACTCCATCAAAGGATGTCTCAATTTGAAGGATCCTTTAAAGGCAGTCTTCGTTTTGTGTCCTTTGAAGGATCAACTGTATCCTTGAAGCATCACGTGTATCCTTCAAGTGCGTCCTCCAATCACCAACAATCCTCTGCACACGTTCCAATTCACAAAAAAAGAATTAGCGGAAAATTAATCAGAATTGAGCTAATCCAATTTCACTAAGTAATTCAAGACAACATAACAACATTAATAATAGTAATAATAATGATTTTGGAGATGAGGGCATTATGTTTTCTTTAGGGCTGCCCCCTAATAGTCAACTAACTGTTCGTTGACGAGAAGAGGCTTAAGGCCTGTACACACTGGGACGAATATCGTGTGCGATTATCGCCGACGTTTAACGCCTCATGACTAAACAAAGGGCGCCAATGTAAGTGTGCACACCAACGCGAAAAAAACACCTGGCATTAAAGCGTCATTTTTTAAAAAAACGCCTCGGGTTTTTTTGTTTTTTGTTTGACGAGCCGCGTTAAACACTGGCAGACCAATGAGATTGGCGCTTTTGTTTACGTGCCTGGAAATGCTGAAGTTACAGTAAAACAAGACTTGGTGGCGCTCAAGCACAAAACGGTTTTGTCGAGCACACATTTATACCAAGACGACGAAGAGAAAGTAAGTAGATGAGGAAGGCCCCTACAAACTATCCCTACATCTCAAACAGCTCCCTAGCTTCCTAGGTCATGTATCAGTATACCGTGTAAATGAATGTGGCCGACTCCCTGATCAGTGCCCTGACTACTGAACTATTGAGATGCACGCTATGGGTGCTCTGCCAATTCTTGGCCACGCCAATAGATGTGTATAATTTCTGTATTTTTACTGTGTTTTTTTCTTTTACATTTAAGAAATATAGTTGAGAATGTCTATTTCATAAATTTGTTTATTTGCACTACCGTTCACTTGCACTATATACTGTCATTGTGACTTATTTGCACTGCCGTTTCTGACTACCATCTCTCATATGCCATATATATGCCATTTTATATCTGCATTTTTATCTTCTTTAACTTTATTAATATCATAAATATGTTTATTTGCACTACTGTTAAGCACAAGCGCCATATACTGGCAGGGAGTGAATTTGCACGTTCACTCTGCGCATCGCCAGTGAAAATCGCTTGGGTATGAACACAAAAAAACATCTCAAAACGCTGGCGAAAAACGCGTGCGATATTCGTCCCAGTGTGTACAGGCTTTTAGTCAACGAAAATTTTATTAGTCGCTTAGTTGCCGAAAAAAAACTCCACAGGAAGTGCCGAAGTCACGCAGTCCGTGAGGGACAGATCGTTAACAGCTGGTCTATAATTACAGTACATCAGGCAGGACATCCAAACACTCGCCTATTATTCATCGACCTCAAATATGGCTTATCATATGAAACATGTAAGTAGTAGCAACTTTACTTGGCTGCTTGCTTTAAAGTTAACCTAGAAAAATGTGGGCTATTCAAGTGTTTGTGCGGAGTGTGAAAGCTGAATAGTAGCGTGCTTACCACATGACAGCTAACATGGAGGCGTCGGTGCGATCACTTGCACTTAATATACTCCGTCATTTTTGGTCATACAGATAAGAGTAATACATCTTTTGAATCTGTAAAGAGTCTACTTTTATTTGTGCGCACTCACAATAACAAAACGTGCTTTTGTAAAAAGAATGAAAGCAAACAGGGTGCGCTTTCTGCCTTCTCTCTCTGTGAACTTGAGCCTGCCGAAAAACAAAAGTGCCTCCATGTACACTTGCCTCACAGACATGAAAATATATATCTATAGAAAGCGAAATGTCTACTTTTAAATGAACCAATTCAAATGGAAAACAAATATTCTCAGGTTAAGTAACCCATATGAAACTTGCACATAGGCGCGTCATCTACTGCGAAGATGACGAGTCAGCATCATCAACTTCATCTCTGCAGCTGAAATCACACAAAAACTAGTTTATCAGTTAACTATTAAAATATTAAAGCAGTCTCCTTGCTGTTTTTCCCCGATGCATTCATAATCATTATGTCTGCCGGTGCGGTGTGGCAAGCTTTATGTGTGCGCTTGAGTGCTGATTAGGCTTAAAGGCTCTTTATTATGATTTATATGGTTTATTAATAAACAGTCAACTAATCACTTAAAATGAAGGACTACCAGTAGACTGGAAAAGTCTTTAGTCAAGGGAAGCCCTAGTTTTCTTTTGTTTTGTTGTAAATTAATCACATAATGCTAAACTGTGCGTAATGTAAACCACTGGGAAACCACAGACAGTTGTAATTACGTGTACTGCTTTAATAGAAAATCAGTTAATATAAAGATTTTATTGTTATGTAAAAGTATTTTTCAGAGTATAATTTTGATAGTATTTTTGCACAGTGACCGGGGGCAAAGTCATTTATGACGTAGCCATGCACACTTTCTAGCCTGTCTCATTCTAGCGTTTATTGCTGAGGAGAACTTGTTTAAGTTTATTACTATGGCTAGATGAACGTCTTTAACTGTTGTGCTCACATCTTTTGCTTTAAAGGCACATTAGTTCACCGCTAGAAGTTGCTTATTCAAAACAATAACAAAGGCGTAGCTTGATGACGACATGAATGAGCATGGAATCATGGGAGTTGTCATCTTCACCTCAACAGCCAATAGAAAGCAAACAGACAGTTCTCAGGCAGAAATTATGTTCATGGATGAGCTAATATAATAAAGTTTTATTAACATTACTGTGGTATGAAGCATGCCTTGTTACAACAATTCAACAAAATATATAACATTGTTCTGGTGGTTTTGGGATATTTTCATCCAAAAATCTTACATATTGTGCCTTTAAGGCCCAGATATACTTACATTTCCAGGTTCCACTCCTTCTCTTTCCACAGTCTTCTTCGACTACTGTACAATACATCACAACTGCATATTGCCACCAAGTGAACTCCTCTGTCTCAACACTCACCTTGCGCATGCGATGTTGTACGGATGTCCATGGCCCCTCCTGATGGCGAAAATGTATGTCACACGGGCAGTGCGCGGACCACCGTGGAAAGCAGATGGCTGAAGTGTACTTTGAGCTTTACATGCCGTTCTAAAAATAAAAAATGCCATTCTACAAAATCAAAAAGATGTTTAATTTTTAAAATAATGTGTCTTTTGACCTTGCGTTTTTCGTTCCACCGACCTGTGTCTCGCAATTTTAACTGAAAAAAAAAAAAATGTGTTCTGGGCGAATGGCTGTTTATGGTAACACTTAATAGACTTAAGGTTAGGTTAAATTCATTGCCTTTGATATCATGAACTAACAATATACAACTTTTTCTTTTTTTTTACTCCAGCTAGGTTAATGTTAATTTAAAAATATACTATTGGTCATTGTTAAATTTACATTAGTTAATGAACTGTTAATTTGTATAAATAAATAATAATGTTTAAAATTTAGGACTATCAAAAAGAACATGTTAATGTGTGTATGTGTGCACAATTTATTCTACTCTCTTCAAAACTCGCCCTGCAAAAACAAGTCAGTAAACCTGGTGTCTGGAAACTCAAAACATGCAAAATGATTGACAGCCAGAGAGAATATCTGATAAAAGGCATGCACGGATCCCCTGACTCTTCTTTGCTGTGTATAGAGCCTATATGGCTGTCACAGAGACTAGTGTGATTTCTCAGGACACCTATTTCAGTGACATCTGTCAGCCAGAAGGAACAGATAATGTGTGATATTCAAATAAATAATCACATGCAGCTGTAATTATAACCAAAGCCCCCCAAAATATGGCACATCGTTCATACAGTATAAATATAAATAGAAGGGCATAGAAGCATATTACACATGAAGATGGAAGTCTATAAAGTGTGTGGAAATTGTTATAATATTTCATTATTTCATGTTTTGTCTTTCATTTTCAGCAATATAGAATCTGTGTTTTATAAGTGAGATGAGTAAAGAAGATTAATGTACCAAACTCAGACTAAAATCGAACTAATTGTGATTAAATATTTTAATCGATTGACAGTTTTATTAAAATATTAATAACACATGAATCATTATTAACAGATACCACGTTATAATCATTGGCCAAAAAAAAAAACGATCTGCTTTTCTTCAACTTGCTTTGACCTTGAAGCATAAGTCATCTCTTTTCTATCTACCTGTCCAATAAAGGTGCTGGATTGTCTGTCATCAAATCCTGTAGAGTGCTTCATCACAGTTAACACAGTCCTTGATCTCTGACCCTGCAGCTATAGAAACGGTTTCTGACTAACCTTCACTGAAGTTTCTAGATGAAAGCATGTTGCAAGTCACGTATTGTGGTTACAGTGAAGAAAAGCCAATTAATCTTGGTAAGACTGTACTATAAGGTGTCGTTCGTGTGCATTAACTAACATGAACTAACAATTAGCGATATCTTGCAGCAGTTATTAACCTTTGTTAAAGGAACACTCCTTTAACAATTTCCTTGATTATTACGCCGGAATGAGTGTATAGTTCCTAGCCATATCAGCCTAGAAAATCACAACTTTTCATTTTCCGTCGGTCTTAGTACACGATGTAACTACTGAAGAGTCAAGTTTTAAATAGGAAAAATATTGAAACTCTTTGGTCATTTTTGAGCGAGATGCTAACGGTCTAATCAGATTCAATGAACTATGCTAAGCTATGCTAAAAGTGGTACCGCCAGACCCGGAGATCGGCTGAATGGATTCGAAAACGGTAAAACTCAACTGTTTAACTCTAGGGGAATTGGAAAATGAGCCTATTTTCAAAAAAAGTGGAGTGTTCCTTTAATGTTAGTTTATAAAAATGTTCATGTTAGTTCAGTGCATTATCTAATGTTAACGGATACTAATTTTTATTGTGAAAACGGAGATTAATAAATGCTGTAGAAGTACTGTTCATTGTTAGTTCAATGTAACTAATGTTAACAAATGAAACCTTAAGTGTTACTGAAATCGTTCTTTCTGAAATCTTTTTCTACTGAAAATAATTTTTGTGACTGGAGGAAAAAAAACTTCTGATGTTTTCTATTTTTATATACA
>RJVU01001236.1:1181100-1193687 GCA_003731715.1 Anabarilius grahami | reverse complement strand
ATATATATATATATATATATACAGTGGTGGTCAGAATTATTGGCACCCTTGGTAAATATGATCAAAGGTGACTGTAAAAATAAATTTGCATTGTTTAATCCTTTTGATCTTTAATTAATAAAATTAGCAAAAATCTAACATTTCATTGAAGAAAATAATTGAAAGTGGGGGGAAAAACACATTATGAAATAAATGTTTTTCTCCAAAACACGTTGGCCACAATTATTGGCACCCCTAGAATTTTTTATGAGTAAAATATCTCATATGTATATTCCCATTGATATTTACATTTTTTTTTTAGCAGACCAGGGTGATCATGAAGATGAAATTGTCCAGCCATGACTTCCTGTTCCACAGGAGTATAAACATGAGGAAACACAAAGGCCAAATTCCCTTAATCATTCATCACAATGAGAAAAACCAAAGAATATAGTTCTGATGTGCAGCAAAAGATTGTTGAGCTTCACAAAATAGAAAGTGGCTGTAAGAAAATAGCTAAAGCATTGAAAATCCCAATTTCCACTATCAGGGCAACAATTGAGAAGTTCCAATTAATTAAAGATGTTACAAATCTGCCTGGAAGAGGACGTGTGTCTAAATCGTCCTAATGCGTGGTGAGGAGGAAAGTTTGAGAGGCCAAAGACTCTCCAAGGATCACAGTTGGAGAATTGCAGAGATTAGTTGAGTCTTGAGTCTCAGAAAGCCAATAATGGGCCGTGGTTGGATCTTCCATCAGGACAATGATCCAAACAAACATCAAAGCCAACACAATAATGTGTCACTGAGCATAAAATGAAGCTTCTGCCATGACCATCCCAGTCCCCTGACCTGAACCCTAAAGAAAATGAGTGGAGTGAACTGAAGAGAAGAAGCACCAACATGGAGCTGGAATCTGAAGGATCTGGAGAGATTCCGCATGAAGGAATGGTCTCTGATCTCTTCTCAGGTGTTCTCCAAACTCATCAGGCATTATAGAAGAAGAGTGAGAGCTGTTATCTTGGCAAAAGGTTGCAAAAAGTATTGAATAAAAGGGTGCCAATAATTGTGGCCAACATGTTTATTTCATAATGTGTTTTTCCCCCCACTTTCAATTCTTTTTCTTCAATGAAAGGTTAGACTTTTGCTAATTTTATGAATTAAAGATCAAAAGTATAAACAATGCAGATTTATTTTTACAGTCATCTTTGATCATATTTACCAAGGGTGCCAATAATTCTGACCACCACTGTATATATTATATATATAATTAAAAATAATGTAATATTATGGAATATTATTACAAATTAAATAAATGTTTCCTATTTAAATGTATTTTAAAAATGTATTTATTCCTGGAATGCAAAGCTGAATTTTCAGCATCATTACTCCAGTCTTCAGTGTCACATGATTCAGAAATCATTCCAACATAATGATTTGCTGCTCAAGAAAAATGTCTTATTATTATCAATGTTGAAAACAGTTGAGCTGCTTAATATTTTACTACCATTCAAAAGTTTGGGTTGAGTAAGATTAAAAAAAGATTAAAAAAAAAATCAGCAAGGATACATTTAATTGATAAAAAGTGACAGCAAAACATCATCATTGTTATTAAAGATATTTCTGTTTCAAATAAATGCTGTTCATTGACCGTTATGGTTTATAGTTTTCAACATTGATATTAATAAGAAATGTTTCTGAAATGTTGTAATAATATTGCACAATATTACAGTTTTACTGTGTTTTTGATAAAAATAAATGCAGCCTTGGTGCAAATTCCCTCATCTCATTTCAAGTCCGAATCAACCACGGTCCACGTCCTGCACTCAGTCACCTGTCAGAGGAAATTACCAGCCTGTCAGCTGCCCCGCTGGGTGGCAGCATGGATCTCACGCTGGGGGCAGCCAACCTTCCCTCCCTGCCACCTCATGCAGGAATGATGTGGCTTGTGAGATCTCATGGAGCCCTGTGCTGCAGGATGGGTCACACCAGCTCAGATCAGCTCCATCAAGCTCGAGTGACATTTAAAGTGCTGTGCTGAGCACATGAATGAGAGATTATGATCATGTGAGATCTTCTGATGAGAACTGGATGTAGTTTAACCTGTTGATGCAGAGACACCAAAAGCCCTTAAACAATCTGCTGAACCATTTTTTACATAAAAATGAATGCTTTTTAAAGCTTACTGATTAAAATAACATCCCTTTTATTTAGTAAGTTTACACTTAAAAGATTGTATTTTTAAAAGCAACTTTTGATTTATTTAGTTCTGAATTTTCACATGCACATTTGCTAATTAGATATACAGTATGATACCTAGTGTTGCTACACTTTCTGTTTTTTGAAATGTCAAATATTGATTGATGTTTTGATGTTATTTCTTTCAAAACTATGCAACATAGGCTCAGTAGAAAAATGTGTCTACCTACATTTTGCAAAACTCCAAAAATGTCCCCATACATACAATTCACTGCAGTTTCCAGCACCACTCACTGGACATTTCATTTCTGAATCGTCGCTATATGTACTATGCAATAAAATGTTGCCAAATTCACGTTCATCTTTTAGCGGACAAAACTGAACATGAAAAAAGAAACAAAAAAACAAAGGAACCAGTAAAGAAAAAAGGTGAAAAGTAAACTTCTATGGCAAAATAAAGAGAAAACTAAATACTTATCATAGTCTGTGTGCTTAGTTTCAATTTCAAGGACTTTTAGTTGGTTTGTCTTCAGTCACATGTTTCCTTTGTTCTAGTTTCCCGGCATTAATCTGTTACCATGGAGACTCATTAATTACCACAGCTGTCATTGTCTCATCATCCCTGTGTATCATTCCTCTTGAGTTCTCATTCTTTGTCCGGTATTGTTTGTGTGTAGACACTCTGTCACGTTGCTCTCGCACCATTGGATTACCTGAGTTTGATTTATTAAAGAACCTTTTATTTGCTGAAACCAGTTTGAACCTTCATCATCTTCTTCTGAACTACAGCATTACAGAATACCGGAGCTTTAAAATAAGAAGTAAGAAGATTGCTTCTATCAGTGTTGCCCCTTGGAATGGCAACAAACTGATGGAAGGAGCTACAATTTGTATTTTCCAAAATGTAAGAGACCTTGAGGAGTATGTGGAGGAGTTTGTGAGCGTCTGCCATCTTGTCACCTGCGATGACATCACGCTCGAGGACGGGTTTTGGATCGGACTCGACGAGATCCGGCTGGTGATGCCCCGGGGAAACTCCTGCTGGACGCGAAGTACATCAGCTTTGCCCTGTGGGTCGACGGATCTTCTTTTGCTGTGGAATTTGTTTTTGAATAGAGCTCACGCTTCGTGGGCCAACAACTTGCATTATTCTTTTCAAATAGATTACGTAAACGGAGAATATTTTCGATTTTGACTTTCATGATTTTAAACCTGACATTTCAACGTTTCTTTATGTGGCATGACAGAGGGCTGATGGAATAAACGATGAAGCGACTACGCCACTCTGGCACTTTGCCAGAGATAATAACTTGCCCTTAGGCAACACAGGTTCGTGTGCAAGAAATGGCAGAAGACGTGGGTAAAACAATTATGAAATTTTATTAAAGATAAAATTTCTGAAGCAACAATAGAAAACAAAAATGAATAAACTCAATAAAATGCAATATGGGTGACCTGCATTCTCAGACACCGCAAAGGAATAAGTACAGGAGCCGAGGCACGACAGGAGGGAGTAAGGGCACTAATAGGCCTCCACCGCACAGCACAATTTGGTTACACCTGTGTGGAAACACTCTCTCACACACACACACACACACACACACAGCACTTGTGAAGCAACACCACCACCAAAATCCGCCCACCTTCAGCACTCAGCTCCTGTAACAAAGAGATGGTGTGTTACACTTGAGGATAGTCACACAAAATCACTGGTAAATTCACGAACACACTACATCTAGCACGTCAATGCAAGGGATGTGAAGGCACTTTTAACCCTTAATCATGCCTTTCACCCATAAATACAAAATCACAATATAATGAAACAAAAAAAGAAAAGAGAAGGATATTAAATCCCTCTTTTATACACAAAATAAACTTAATACACAATTATAAGAAGGTTGTACCAACAAAATAAATTAACCAAAAACATTAAACAAAAGAAATAAGAATAAGCATTTTACAACCAAACATACAACAACAGAGGAAAAACAACAAAACCAAAGAAAAACACCACAAATGTACANAGATAGATAGATAGATAGATAGATAGATAGATAGATAGATAGATAGATAGATAGATAGATAGATAGATAGATAGATAGATAGATAGATAGATAGATAGATAGATAGATAGAACTCAAGCGCTCTGAAAGCGCGTTCTCTCTCTGCTGTTCCTGAAATTACCGTATTTATAGTAATAGGCGCGCACACTTTTTTTTTTTGGCGGCTGGCTTGACCGTGTATTTTCAAACCGCGGCTGGCTTGACCGCAGTTGCACAGGGGAGAAGTAGGAACCGCTGATACGCAGCAACGCAATCTATAATACAATTAACAATAACATAAAACACTCTTTTATACATAAACACTAACAAACTTTAAAACCACATACCGTATGCGTGCATCCGTGAACTCAAATCTGTAGCGTCAGGAAACCGCATGTATTGAAACTACAAACAAATAGACGCAGCCCTTACAAACGTCATCTTGCACTAAACAAATGTATACAGCGGTTTCACTTACCTGCAAAAGAAACCACGTCAACCAAGCACCAGCCGCAAGGTTTATCCCAAGCTACAGTTCTAAACAAAGATAATACTAATATGAAACAGCGCACTACTAACAGTTAGCCAACATCACCAAACATACCTGACCGGCGATTAGAAATGACGCAGAGCAAAGGGGCGTGACTCGTGACGCCATACCACCTGACGGCCAAATTTATACCTGTCCACTGCACAGTGATAGGACAATCAATGAGCATAACCAACCCAATCCAACAGGACGACTCACGTTAATTCTATCACATTTAGATATATGTCTCATGTCTGTGTGATTAGTATTCACAAAGTTACAGTTCATTTTCTGAGGAAGTATCAGATTGGAGTTCAGTCAGAGAGATGGCAGGTCGCGCATCAACAATTTTCTTTATTTTGCAAAAGGCACAATTTTTACTGTGAGTGTACACAAAAGATATTCTGTAGTTTCAATTGATATTTCTTCTGTCTCTATGACAAATGGAGTATTTTAAGTTCATTTTGCGCCTAAGTGAAAAAAATCCAGCAAAACGCGCCAGCGCATTTCCCGACTCCAGAGTGTTAAGTTCCTCTTGAGTTCTCATTATTTGTCCGGTATTGTTTGTGTGTAGACACTCTGTCACGTTGCTCTCGTACCATTGGATTACCTGAGTTTGATTTATTAAGGAACCTTTTATTTGCTGAAACCAGTTTGAACCGTCATCTTCTTCTGAACTACAGCGTTACATTACTAAAGTAAACTAAGAACTCCATAAAATGCTAAGAAAAATAAGTGGAGAAATTCAAAACAATAGCAAGGATACTCTGGAACAGAAGGCAGATCAAGGCACCACTAGAGCAGCAAAATAGGAACTACTACTAACAAACAACTAAGTGTAATGTAGCAGAAGTAGGCACAAAGTGGCACAATGAACTGGCAAATCAAGAGGGAAAGAGACCACATTAGTGCTGAGTTCACAGGGCACGATTTTAGGCCCAATTTTCAAAAATCGCCGACAAACGCCTGAAATCGGAGGCAAATAGGTGCTCGTTCACGTGAGTGACAATCACGCAGTGTGAATTATCAAATTCGATCTGAGAGAATCGATGAAGAGTCGCCGACACCCGTGAGATATTTGGCATGCAAAATATCTGGACCTGTCTGCGATTCAAAATCCTGCTGTGTGAAGTGTGTTCTGACTGAAAATGACATCAGCGATGACCAACAGCCAATGAGCGAGCAAGATACAGGGCAGCAGGAAATTCAGGGAGGAGTTATAGACCCACATCTTCCCAAACATTTCCTCTTCCATAATCTTTTTTTTTCTTTCTTCTTTTCGCTGCAAATTAGCGCACAGACAATTTGGATCGCAAGCTTCTTGCAGGCTAACATTTTTAATAATAATTCCAGTCTCGTTTGAGAACTCCAGTCTCACGCGTGTGAGTTTGGTTTTGAAATGTAGTTTGTGGACCAGAAAGAGTTTCCATTGTAAAGTCATACAATGTGAAACCCCCTGTCACCGATCCATCGTGCAATGTGGACACAGCAGCAACTAAATGCTACCCCAGATAGTCATACAGTGTGAAAAAAAAAAAAAAAAGTGATCTGACGACTTTGAAAATCATTCTGAGTGAACCTGGCATAAGGGAGCTGAGAACATGAGGAACAGGTGAGCACATTCAGACAAACTGGGACTCAACAAGGAATAAACAAGAGGGTGTGGTAATTGGAAGCAAGGAGGCGGGACAAGACGAGTACATGGCCAACAAAGACAAAGCCATGATCAAGCACAACACAAACAAAGAGACATTGAACAACAACACGACAGACAGAAGTGTCAGAGGAGAACCCTGACACATCATTTTGCAGAAATGTCACCACAGGGACAAACCTGGGTTGCAACTATTGTGTAACTTGGAGTTTGTGTCATGGCATCCTTCTACAGCAATACCTCTAGGTCATACTCTGTCTTCAACTTCACATACTTCTGTCATAGTTTCCTCAGTCTCAGTGTCTGCTGGGTTTCTTTCTTCAACACTGGATCCATGATCAAAAGGGTCTCCTGTAGAGTACACTTGAAATAAACCCAAAGTAAGCCAAGTTATAAGATAAAATTGTGATCCAAAATTCAAGATCTTTACATTTGATTGCAAATTCATAATGTCTCTTTCATTGGAGACGTGCACACAAATGAGTTATTTTAATCTTAAATTTCCTCCTGCAGGTTGAATTAGATTCTTATGGATTTGAGCAGATTAACACATTGTGTCCTGTGTATTAGAGGGTTTTTGAACTGTACAAACTTATCTAAGATCGGTTCTCATCGTGGAATATTACTGCTGTACATTAAACAACAAAAGGAAAGGTGCCAACTGAGAAAAAATGAATGAAGCAGGCCCAGACTCTATCTCACAGCAGGCATTTCCCCCCCAAGCCATTGACAACACTCCAAAAGCCCATTATTTCTCTATTGGAACTGTTTGAAACAATGATGAAGAACCATTGCCAGGTCTAGCCAAGAGCAACAGCCACAGCTTCAGGGAAGAGGGACTATGTTATTTTCTCATGGGTTTCACAGCGTCCCAAGCTTCATCTGGGGGAAAAAGAAGGGCGATACTTTGTTTCGTCTCCGCTTTCTAAATTGGTTTGGCAACCATGAGATCGCTACGTGATATCAGAGCCAAAATAAGACTGGCTGTTTTACTTTTTCCCTTTATAACGGTTGGGTACGGGGTCAGTAAAAGGTGTGCCATCAACGTTCCTGAACAGTTTGCATGAACAGGCTGTGAGAAGGAAACTGCACCAAGAGCGGATATTTTATCCAGTCTGTGGTACAAACATCCAGTCTGTCTCAACCAAAAACAGCTCCTGACTCAATTTTGGCCAATAAAAACCATAGTTCCAGTAAATTTACATCTTTTAAAATGCATTTTAATTAATTGGCTCAGTGAGAGGAATGTGTTTTATGAGAATGAGAAGACTGAGGTCACAATCTGGAAATAAAGAGCTGGATTCTAATGCGTATTCTATGTGCAATGCAAACTTAGCACAATACATTACAGAAAATATAAATGGAAGCCTAACAGCTGGTGAAAAGCACTTAGTGATGAAGTGACCAGTGGGGAGAGAGATGGAGCAAAACATCTCAAACATGTTATTGAGTCTCAGTTGGATGGAAGATAGGCTGACACCTGCTGCTGACGGCCTCATTCCAACACACTTAAGGCAACATAATTAAAATTAGTCTCACAAGGATCCATGCAGTTGCATACATCAAAATGCAACATGCTGTGTGCATTACCTGAGCAGCATGAATTCATAATGCAGATACTTTAACAGTTTTAGTAGGATAAATTTGTTTTTTTTGTTGTTGTTGTAAGTAATCAAAGTAGACATGATGACAAAAAAAAAAACGTTCAAGGTCAGAGAACATCATCTACAAACATTAGAAAAATAAATATCTATTATGAATGTCAGGTACACTTTATTTTAAGGTGTTCTAGTTACAGTGTAGTTATACATTTAAGTACTAAGTAATATTATCTAAGAACATGTTCTTACTATAAGATTAGGGCTTGGTTGACGGTTATTTGCGAGCAATTTATTTGTGTTTTTAATTCATATGGAAATGGAATGGATGGAGATTGTTAACTTATTGTATTCGGGATTTTTTTTGGGGGGGGGTAAATAATGAAGAGACATGTACGTTAGTGCTAACTACTATGTGGGGATTTTGAGGGGTGTTATTTAGGTGATTACCGTTCACTCATGCTGATGAGAGGAGTCTGTGGTTACTTCAGGAACAAGCTGTTACAAAACAAGACTGTTCTATAAATTTCAAGCTTCAATTAATAAGCAAACTATCCACTATTTCCCCAATATTGTTTTCTTATAATTTACAGTGTGTGTGGCGAGCAGGGTGGGCGAGAGCCGTGAGGGAACGGCGCGAGGCCGGTGACGCGAAAGATAATGAGCTTCACCTGCGAGGCGCACCGGCCTTGAGTCTCTCACTGAGGAGCTCCGGAAGCATAAAAGGAGAAGCGACGACAGTGAAGGACGAGAGAGGACCAGGCCTGGATTTTATTTTATGTTTTATTATGTTTGTGTGGCCGGCAGACGTCCGTGAGGGTCTGCCGGCATTACTTTGTTCTTTGTTTATTTTATATTAAATTTATGTTGAATGTTCGCCGGTTCCCGCCTCCTTCTTCCCGTACATACGAACTGTGTTACAGTGTGATCTTATAATAAAAATGTAAGTTCACAAAGAGAGAATTGAACAGGTTCAACAAGAATACTAATCTTAAAGGTGCTTTTTGTAATTTTTTGACTGAAGCACAAAAATACCATAATATGTTTGCAGAGATTTATTAAACATGCTAATTTCACATACTTGGCTCTCCGAAAAACAATGCTACAGCCAGTTATTCTACTTTGAAATGTACGTTTCGTGTCGGAATGTTTTGTTTTGGTTTCTGTGATCCCACCCGTTACCAATGTACTCAATAGTATTTCGACATCCCAGGTTGCCAGTTGGCAGAAAACACAGCCATGGAAGCCAGCAAATGAACTGGGTCAGAGCAAAGACTATTGACTAACACAAGACACGTCACTCGTATTGTTTTGAATGGGAGAAAGTGCAATGCGCAATATGGCGGAATAAGTTCCGCCTTCTAAATAAGAGCCAATCGCTGATAGGTAAAGTCATTGCGTTACTTCAGCGGCCGTTAGAAGCTCCGGTTCCTATAGAAACAGTCAGACATGCGCTTCCGAAATGAGACACAAGAGACGCATTTAGGACTGCGCATGTGCATTAGCTTGATCCAGCCTGAAAAATAACATTTTTTGTCATGATTTAAGCGTTTAGAAACAAAATGTATGAGACAGTTGTTGTCAGATTTCATTGGTGATTTCAAGTATGAAATTTAATTGAAAGCTTGGCAAACAGCTTTGGAGAACTTGATGTTTCCCCATTCAAAGAGATAGGAGCTGCATTTGCATGCCTGAGAGGAGTTTCAAAGATGGCCGCTGAGTGAAATGACTTGTCTTAAAGGGACTTTGGTCAGAGATCACAGATTCTACCCAACCTAAAAAGCCTCAGCATCAATCTAAAAAGCTCTATGTCCAGAGACATTAAAACTCGGATAACTCAGAAAACTCAGATGCGTGTCCTCAATCTGGCAACCAGCATGAGCACCGAGTCTGAGGAGGAGAGGGTGGGGAAACAATGCACTCTAATATTTTGAATTTGGACTGTATTACCCATTTCAACCACAAGCCGTCAATATTACATACTGCACCTTTAACCATTTTACTTTTTGACTATATACATACAGTGCCGCTTGAAGGTTTGTGAAGCCCTTGCAGAATCTGTGAAAATCTGAAGAATTTTAACAAAATAAGAGATCATACAAAATGCATGTTATTTTTTATTTAGTACTGTCCTGAGTAAGATATTTTACATAAAAGATGTTTACATATAATTCACAAGACAAAAAATAGCTGAATTTATTAAAATGACCCCGTTTAAAAGTTTGTGAACCATTGGTTCTTAATACTGTGTGTGGTTAGCTGGATGAATCATGACTGTTTTTTTTTTGTTTGGATGTTCATGAGTCCCTTATTTGTTCTGAGCAGTTAAATTGGCCAGTGTTCTTCAGAAAAATTCTCCAGGTCCTGCAGATTCTTCAGTTTTCCAGTATCTTTTGCATATTTAAACCCTTTCCAGCAGTGACTGAATTATTTTGAGATCCATCGTTTCACACTGAGGACAATTGAGGGACTCAAACTCAACTATTAAAAAAGGTTCAAACATTCACTGATGCTCCAGAAGGAAACACGATGCATTAAGAGCCGACAGGTGAAAACCTTTGAACAGGATGAAGAAGTCCAAATTTTTCTTATTTTGATAATTACATTCCTGGAAGACAAATTAAGTACAATTTACCTTGAATGTTTGAACCTTTTTTAACAGTTCTGTTTGAGTCCCTCAATTCAATTGTCCTCAGAGTGAAAAGATGGATCTCAAAATCATTCAGTCACTGCTGGAAAGAGTTTAAATATGCAAAAAATAAAATCATTGAAAACTGAAGAATCTGCAGGACCTGGAGGATTTTTTTTTTCTTCTGAAGAACAGAGCTCAGTTTAACTGTTCAGGACAAACATGGGACTCATGAACAACCATCACAAAACAAAACAAAAAACAGTCATGGATCATCCAGGTATTAAGAATTAATGGTTCACAAACTTTTGAATGGGGTCATTTGAATAAATTCAGCTATTTTTTTGTCTTGTGAAATATATGTAAACATCTTTTATGTAAAATATCTTACTCAGGACGGTACTAAATAAAAAATAACATGCATTTTGTATGATCTCTCTTATTTTGTTAAATTTTTTCATATTTTAACAGATTCTGCAAGGGGTTCACAAACTTTCAAGCGGCACTGTGTATATATTTACAACAAAACAATATCAATAATAGGGTTGATCTCGTCAAAAGTTACCACTTCCCGCCCTCCTCTCCACTCCACTGCTCCTGTTATTAAACAGGGTTTTTTTATTTTTATTTTGTCTGGCCAACCAAGGTGGGCTATTTGCACTTGTAAATAGTGTAAATAGACACTCCATTTAAGGTATGTGTCCAGTTTGAGATCACCCATAAGTGATTTATGCACACGAAAAACTGCGTATCATATGCACGCCAAAACTCATTTTGGCATATATATTCCATGAGATTACACATGCATACTATTGATACTCATTCTCATGTGATCGGGTCGGTATACTTTGTGTTTTCACATTCACAAGGCTGTTCTTGCATGTTTTTCCACAAGGTCTTGTGTATTTGCTGGAGAATCCTTTGCATAGATCACACATTGAATCCAAGATGGGTGATTCTATATGACTCTGTTTGTTCCTTTTCCATTAAGATTGCGCTGACATCCCTGTGCTCCCCTGCACATAAAATGCTTTTGTTTTTGGTTTGTATTTTTTTTCCTCTTCTTTTTCTTTCTGTTTGCTTCAGCGTTTTGTGAGAGGGAACACCCAGGGGCTTGCCGCAGAACACACCACAGATCTTGTCCTTTTTTCTTCAAAAACAAACAATTCTTTGAGGATGAATGTGGGATGAGTGTGTGAGAGAAATATAGAGAACTCCTGAAATGAGATGAAGAAATCCAAGCATGTCAAACAGGGAATCTTGGGGCAACATGACGTTGAACAACTCTCCCCGAAGTAATAACTTCATTTAGAGAGACTGGTGGGTGAAGATAAATCAATGACAGGGGTTTGCTCAGGCAGGGTGGGCTGTAATAAGTGCGTTTCGGTGGTAGGTGTAGTCTGACAAGCGCTAGAGGAACTGTGTAGTAGCTCTTCTGAGCTGCGTAGGAGGGACAGAGAGAAAGATGGAATGAGAAAGTACATGCTAAGTTTAGTACATTAGTCCTGCACAGGGTCTCTCAGTCTCCAGTCTGAATGATTTTATTGTATCTGTCAAGTCCCCTGCCCTCACAAGTTTGCTATCACTTTGTTTCACAGCAACATTGAAAGAGTGGAGAGAAGAGGAAGTCTTTAATACCTGGAGAAAGCTGTTTGATAGCATCCCCATTCATTTCAATGGCAGTTGCTTGGCTGGCGCAGGAACTTCAAGAAGTACATGATTTGACAAATTTTTAAGCCAATCACCTGAGCCGTGAATGCAATGTGACTAATAACTCTGGAGTCACAGGAAGATGACACCACAACAGTGCTGATTGACTGATAGTCTGAATCAAGACAGAGATTTGAAGAGGGTCTAAATGATTCAGACAGTGTAAATCTGCTTTCCTTTTGGGGGAATGAAGCCTGATGTCGGGTCTTGAGTACTACAACATTAAAGGGTTAGTTCACCCAAAAATGAA
>RJVU01001236.1:1154914-1180496 GCA_003731715.1 Anabarilius grahami | reverse complement strand
TTGGTTAATACGTCACATTAGAAGAACATTTTATACAGAACATTTCATCACCTCAAACCTCAGTGAAGTTCTTATAGCGTTTTCCTAATGTTGCTGGGAGAATGTTCTTCATGTGTTTTATTGAAACATTGTGCGAATGTTATATTTACAGCATTGAATAATATGTTACCTCAACAACATCCTCCAAACATCCTCAAAATGTTCAAGTAAAATGTTCTATCTTGGTTAATACGTCACATTAGAAGAACGTTTTATACAGAACATTTCATCACCTCAAACCTCAGTGATGTTCTTATAGCGTTTTCCTAATGTTGCTGAGAGAATGTTCTTCCTTTGTTTTATTGAAACATTGTGTGAATGCTTAATTGACAACATTATATAATGTTATCTCAACAACATCCTCAAAACATCCTCAAAATGTTGCAGGTAAAATGTTCTCGATTTGTTTGCACTTAACATTATAGGAACATTTTCTGAAATTAAAAATATTCTTAAAACGTTTTTTGAACATTACATTTAAATGTTTTCTTTAAAACATTAAAAAACCTTTACTGAATGTTAGCCAAAGTTCTGAGAACGTTCCCTGCTAGCTGGGAAAATTCTGTCTTTAAATACTCAACCTCATGTCATTCCAAACCCGTAAGACCTTAGTTCATCTTCAGAACACAAATTAAGATATTTTTGATAAAATCCGATGGCTCGTGAGGCCTGCATTGACAAGTTAATTTAGACTTTCAAATGGCCAGAAAGGTACTAAAAACATATTTAAAACAGTTCATGTGAAAACAGTTCATTCTTTATTCAACAATATCTAGTGATGGGCGATTTCAAAACACTGCTTCATGAAGCTTCAAAGCTTTACGAATCTTTTGTTTCGAATCAGTGGTTTGGAGCACTGCACTGGAAACAAAAGATTCGTAAAGCTTTGAAGTTTCATGAAGCAGTGTTTTAAAATCGCCCATCATTAGATATTGTTGAATAAAGTCATTATTTTTATTTTTTTTTAAACAAAAAGCACAAAAAGTATTCTAGTCACTTCATAACATTAAGGTTGAACCACTGTAGTCACATGAACTGTTTTAAATATATCTTTAGTACCTTTCTGGGGCGTTTTGAAAGTCTAAATTAACTTACTGTGAATGCAGGCCTCACTGAGCCATCGGATTTTATCAAAAAATATCTTAATTTGTATTCCAAAGATGAATGAAGGTCTTACGGGTTTGGAACGTCATGAGGGTGAGTAATTAATGACACAATTTTATTTTTTGGGTTAACTAACCTTTTAATGAATTCAAATAAATTCATAAAATGCTTACAAATTTTCATGAGATTGTGCTTATCTATCTATAACTAGACATTGAAGGTAGCTGCAGACAAGAAAAAGCATCAGTAATTTAATGCTTGAGCCTTCTGAAAACAAACCAGGCACTGGTAGAACATCCACCACAGCATAAAGAAATATAAGTGGCTAATTTCAAATGACTGTCAATGTAAAAATATCCTTTATGAGTCCAGATGATATAGTAAAAGAATCTACTAGCAATGGATAGTTGTACCATTCTTACTAGACAAACCTTGATTCCTTGAGGAGAAGAGAGTAGATTAAATTAGTAGATTAAAGGAGTCAGGGGATGAAGGAGAAACAACGAGAATTTGATAATGGGGAAAAGACGAGAAAGATGAGAAAAGGAGCGAGAGGGTAGGAGAGATGAAAGGATTAACAAATAAAAGCATTTCTCTCAATTACATTAGAATGAAGTCATTTCATTTTGCTCTGTGTGCCTTTCAAACAAATGATTATAAAACATGGTCACATATAAACACACAGGCTCTATACTAAAACCCAGTAATTTTTAAGAGATCAGCAGTGATTCCATCACAAAGGCTGTTCCACAAGCCGAATATAAGATACCTTTTTAAGACAAATTTTAAAGCAGCACTGCCTTTGACAAGCTCAGTGGAAACCTTCCAATATGGTGGATAAAGTTGGAGAAATAATATAACAACAAAAATATTGCTAAAATAGATATGTCTAATTTAATTTAAGTATCACCAAAGTCTCTTTAAGACAAGTCATTTCACTCGGTGGCCATCTTTGAAATGCCTCTCGGGCATTCAAGTGCAGCTCCTATCTCTTTGAATGGGGAAGCATTACATTCTCCAAAGCTGTTTGCCATTTCATATTTGAAATCACCAATGAAAACTGACATCTGTCTCATAATTTATTTTTTTCCTAAACGCTCGAATCATGACAAAAAACAGTATTTTTCAGGCTGGATCAAACTAATGCGCATGCGCAGTCCTAAATGCGCATCTCTTGTGTCTCTTTTCGGAGGCGCGCGTCTGACCGTTTCTCTAGGAACCGCAGCTTCTAACGGCTGCTGCAGTGACGTGATGACTTTACAAATCGGCAACTGGCTCTTATTTAGAAGGCGGGACTTATTCCGCCATATCGCGCGTTGCACTTTCTCCCATTCAAAACAATACGAGTGACGCGTCTTGTGTTATTCTATAGACTTTGGCATCACGTTAGCTTAGCAACATGCTAACGTCAAAACCTATTGAAATCAATTGAGAATTAAGCCTTATTTATATGAGTTTCTGCATATGTGGAGCATCCCAAACTAGTCACTTTATTCTCCATTGCAGTCATGGGATGGAAGCACAGTTCACTAGGGGTGTAATGGTACATTTATTTGTCCCGGACGCCACGGTTCGGTTCATGCAGTCACACGACAAATACAGTCGGTCACAGGTAATCTACACTCCAATCCAGAAGGGGGCGTGGTAATGCAACACTGTTTGCTACCAGTAAAAAGCACAGAAGAAGAAGAGATGATAGATCGGTATGTTTATATGTAATCTCTCAACCAGTGTTTCAACTGCGGAACGATATCTATAAAACAGCTTGAGAATATTATCTCATGTAGCATTACATTAACCTCAGGCATTTAGTAGTGTTTACAGCAGGTTAGTTCACTACAGAAATTAACTCTAGAGGGGAGCACACATTTACATTTATTCATTTTGCAGACGCTTTTATCCAAAGCGACCTACAAATGAGGAATACAACAAGCAATTCATCGTAAAGAGGCAATTGCAGGTCAAACAAAGTTTCAGACATTGTTTAGAATAGTACAAGCTAGAATAGGGAGAGATCATTTTTTCTCTCTTTTGTTCCTCTCTGTGATGGTCACTCACTTACCGAACTCAGGCTTCCGGATGGGGGTGTAGACTCGTAAGAGTGGGTGGCTGTTCTATGTGCAAGCATCAATGTTTTGAACTTGATGCGAGCCGTAACTGCTAGCCAGTGCAGAGAGATAAACTTGGGCTCTCTTGGGCTCATTGAAGACCAGTCGTGCTGCTGCGTTCTGGATCATTTGTAGAGGATTGATTGCACATGATGGAAGTCCAGCCAGGAGAGCATTGCAATAGTCCAGCCTAGAAATGACAAGAGCCTGGTTGAGAAGTTGTGCAGCATGCTGTTCAGCAAGTTGTGTAGCATGCAGCATGAACACACTTAATGTATTCACATGAATACATGGATACATTCACAGTCCTCTTTTATTGCTGTTTTATTAATACAAAACAAACAGAATAAAAAGTAGTCTTAGTGCATCTAACTTAGCTCTATAATAGTTGTATGTAAAAAGACAACATTTAAGCTTTTCCTCTGGATGGTAAATAGCCATTAGCGCCAGGTAACTCAAAGGTAGACAGGGGAGCTTTATAGTGAACAATGACTTTGAAATGCAAAGCAGTCTCAGCCAATCAAACATTTACTCAGTGTGCCTTGGTAAAATGGGTGCAGGGTTTCTTGATTTTACTCTCATGTCAGACTTCTGCAAATGTGGCAAATGCAAGAGCTTTCATTTTAACAGCGAATACAAAAAGAAAGGAGATGAAAGCACAGATCTTTCATCTTTGGCCATAAAAAGGCATCAAAGAGATTTTGTAGAGCCTGCCGACATGTTTTGTGTTGCAGGCAAGAGACATTGTTCTTCTAAGCATCTTTACACTTGATGAAAACTGGCCATTTCATGAAAGTGAACATATAGCTGGAAAATTAGATAACGGTGAGAAGTTCCAGCAAAGATGTGGTGCTGTGTCCACCATGTTTTCACAACACTTTACGTGACCTTAATTACACCTTGTTTGACCTTCACACGTTTAACGTGTGCACCATGATACACAGCCATGAGGTGTTCTGTCTATTATTACAAGTTATTTTTATACAAGACTCACACTTATTGATATTATGGGGCAGTTGTGGCCTAATGAAGTGAAGTGAAGTGAAGTGACATGTGGCCAAGTATGGTGACCCATACTCGGAATTTGTGCTCTGCATTTAACCCATCCAAGTGCACACACACAGCAGTGAACACACACACACCGTGAACACACACCCGGAGCAGTGGGTAGCCATTGCTGCTGCGCCCGGGGAGCAGTTGGGGGTACGGTGCCTTGCTCAAGGGTCTCACCTCAGTCGTGGTATTGAAGGTGGGGAGAGCGCTGGACCTCACCGACAATCCCTGCCGGACCTGAGACTCGAACCCATGACCTTTGGGTTACAAGTCCGACTCTCTATCCATTAGGCCACGACTGCCCCAATGGTTAGAGAGTCGGACTTGTGACCTGAAGGTCGTGGGTTTGTACCTCAGTACTGGCAGGAAATGTTGGTGGGGAGAGTGAATGAACTCTTTCACTCCCATTACCCACAACTGAGGTTCCCTTGAGCAAAGCACCTAACCCCCAATCACTCCCTAGGCACCGCAGCAAAAATGGCTGCCCACTGCTCTGGGTGTGTGTTCATGGTGTGTGTGTGTTCATTTACTTGTACATTGGCAGACACACACAGCTCTAAAGGAGGAAAAAAGTCTCCCTATTTGTTATTTAAATTATTAAAAAATGATAAAAGATTGTGTAATGATTAAAATGATTATATCATAAATTAATCATTTTAATCATGAAAACAATTATATTTGACAGATGTGTGTTGTTTTCATTATTTTAATATTGTTTATTTGTGTCGCTTCCCTCTTAAGCCTTTCAACACTATGCCAGCCAAATCAACAACAGTGCCAACAATCCCTGTGCTATAGGGTTGGTTGGCACAATTGCAAAAGACACTTTAGTCATGAATTAACATAATTTAGGAAATAATTTGTGACACTGAATATGTCTGTTTTTTACCCAAGTACTTCATCTTTTATTTGCACAAATGGGTTATCTTAACATTTGCTCCTACTATTCAACAATGAAAATTGTGCCAGTTTTCATCCCAGTCAGTTTAAAATTTAATTTCCACCACAGAATGCTATTAAACAAAACATCATTTGAGATGTGATGGGAATTAAATAAAGAAAGTTTTGTAAAGTCACGCATGATGAAAATAATTTAACTGTAATTGGTTAGTTTTACAGGAGCAGAAAATGTGCTGCCACACAAACTCAAACTTGTCATATGTACAAGCCACAAAGCACATCTCTGACAATATTTAATTAATCCTGTCTTATGAGCAGTAAAATGAAGCCCACTCCACTAACAGACAGTAACTGAATGTTCTAAAGATGTATCTGTTTTAATACTACAATACCACTAAATCACCATCAATCATACAAGAGGAGTTAGTCTTTTTTTGTCTTGTATAGAGACATTAGAAAAGCACTACCATTACTAAAATATTAAAAGTGTGTATATATATATATATATATATATATATATATNTGTTGACTGGTGTTAATTTGATTTGAAATATTTTCTTTTTCTGTGTGTGTTGCTTGCCTCATAAGCCTTTTCTACTTTGCCAACCAAACCAACAACCTGTGCCAACAATCCTTGTGTTTCGGGTTGGTTGGCACCACTGTAAAAGACTCTTGAATTAACATTCATGAATTACCATAATTTAGGGAATAATTTTAAATAAAGACTGCTTACATTTACACATCACTGCCTATTCAGAATCCAGCAACTTGGCTCACCCTGATAAATGATGACATAAACAGTAATACAAGTAGGCTACTGCTGTTTTTAGCTTGTCAAGAAATCAACAGTATAGAAATTCGTTACAGACCAAAAGCAGATAGATAGATAGCAAATTTACATCTCAATTAATTTTTTTTTGTCTTTTTTCTCATAATTGTGAAAGAGGTGGAAACAGAACAAAAAGTTCCATATAGAACCATATAAAACAGTTCCTGTCCTTGATTCTGTTTGGTCAATAGCTGTGTTTAATTCACGATAAAACACGGCTATTGTCCGCTTCACCGAACGGTTCTGTGTATCACTACACAACACCCTTAGCAATCACTCTCAGCAACATAAACTATTTGTTCTCAGTTGATATTGTTCATTGAAGCTTACTGTATTATGAGCTAGAAGAGTATTGTGAGAAAGAGATCGAGTGAGTTTCCCATGACTGACAGTGCTAGTCAAAGCATTTGTCAATTGCGTCTTATTCCGTGTTTACAACAATTCAGTATTACCTGCATTCAGATTTAGCATTTTCCTTCAGGTCCTATGTTCATAATAAAAAAAATTCTGTTTAAATGTCCGATGTATTATCTTGTCCTTTTAACAGTTAAGGGGTTTTCCCGTGACTGACAGTGCTAGTCAAAGCATTTGTCAATTGTGTCTTATTCCGTGTTTACAACAATTCAGTCTTTTCAATGTAAAAGTCTTCTCTACTGACTGCGCTTCACGTCGTGCCTAACAACGGCCTTCAGCCATGACTTATTCATGATACAGCATAGCCTCTCATACCTTATTGCTTACTTAAAGGCTTCTGACAGGTGCTTCATATAGGTTCCCATCATTGGATCATTTTATCGATTTAGTTTTAATTCATTTTTTAAATTACATTTCATAATTTAACCAACTTGAAATCATACTTTACCAGCAGAAAAAAACAAAAACAAATAAAATAACCTGTTTAACAATAAAGTATTATTAAATAATTTAAGACATTATTTCCTTATATAGAACCTTTTTTGCATAAAGGATTGTTTAAATTTGAGTCAAGAAATAGAACCCCAGTGAACTATTTTTCTAAGAGTGCAGGCTTCCATATAACATAAATAGCCTCAAAATTATAAGTGTGCATATTATAAATATGGCTGTTGATTTAATGCATTAATTAGATTAGTTACACTAAACAATAAAACATTTTTAAAGCATTTAACGCACTTGCCCCGCCCCAGACCTATGTAGTTCATCTGACATTTCATACAGTTAATTGATGATGAATATGATGTAAGGCAACAACTCACTTTGCGATGAAGCCTATTGAATGCAGTCAGAAAGTCCCTAAAATTAAAAATATGTGGCCAAAATGCCCCTCATATGAGTTAAGCAATATCACACGAGTAACGAGTGCAATATTAAACAAGTGCTGTTTTTGTCCCATAGCCTATATAATGACTGCAAATTCAATACTTATTTTATACAACAGTTCAGTAAATAAAAAGTTAATATTGTGTTATTTTAGACACAATATTGTCTAATTTGTTCAATTTTGCTAATGAAAATTTAAAGACAAAGCAAAACTTTTCGTCTCTGCGCAATGCACAGCATCCATGTTTTGAATGAATCGAGTGAAATCAGTGATTCGGTGTACCATTCATAAAAGACTTGTTGGACTTGAAGCGACGCTACACAGACCGATCGGTGTATAAAATCAAAGTAGTGATTCAAAAGCATAAGGAGCCGTCTGCTTTCTAATATACCCAGGAATATTTCACCCAAAAATGAAAATTCAGTCATAATTTACTCAACCTCATGCTCCGAAAGTTCATGTGTTATAAGTTCTATGTTATTTTTTGTTATGTCTGTTTGATGCTTTACACAATAATGACTTCAAATTATCTTTCGGGGTTAATTTCTCAGCCAAAATTGATGTGTGATTAAATTGCGATTAATTAGATTAATTAATCACCACATCATGTAATTAATTAGATTTTAAAAAATGTAATCGCTTGACAGCCCTAATCATAAATAAACATTTTGTTGCTGTGGCCACATCAGACAAATAGTTGAAAGCAAGATGTTGAGACCAATGCTACGCACACACAAACTTACACACCCAGGCTAGGTAAAAACTAAAGTGTCATATTGACAGATATTCAAACCCAACACGATGATCAATGTTGAGAGTGTGGATGAGGAGGTCAAATACACATTCATTTGCTGTGAGGTTTTCTATACATTTCTCTCACCCCAGAACAGCTGCCATCTGTCTCTAAAAGACCATCACTCCTGAGGAGCGAATGCTGTTAACAGCTTCTACTGTGATGACAGACAATGTGTCAAATCTGCTGGATTATTCAGAGTCACAGATGGAGAAAGCAAATGAGAAACCTCAGTTGTTCATTGCGAAGCATTCATTCTGCAGTTCCACATTATAAAGAGTGAGTGCGTCCAATCAAACGTAAATCTTAGCAAAATGTCATCTCCATATATCAGAGTTGAGTCTGGTACCTCCCCACACATTAAGAATGTTAGCGAGGTGAGATCTCTCATTGTCATTCGTGGAGAATCATTGCATCCCTCAAGCAGGAGGGTGACATTTACTATTCTGGGATGGAGAGATGGGTAAAGGTCTTGAAAGGGTGACACAGAGCAGATGGTTTTGCTCACCGGAGGATTTCTGAACTCATTCATACGCATTCAAACACCTCTTGTCAGTATCAAAGAGAACATACCCAGAATAACAGCTCCAGCAGATACGCATGACTTCCCTGCAAAGAACTTAACATACTGGAACACTTCTATTTTTAGTTTCTTTTTTCTAGTTTTTTTTTTTTTTTAGCTGTAAAATTCCTTACTTTTAGAGATTATATTTTAAAAATGAATTAGTCTGTGAGATGTCTAAATGATTAGTTGTCATTTTTAACATGCATGAATTATGATAACCTCAGTCAGGATTTTTTTTTTCTTATTTGTTTTTATTGCTCTTATGCCATGAAAAACAAAATTTGAACTTTTATTTATGTTTTTTTTTTTTTACACATTTTTCAATTTCAAAGAGATTTTAAGGTGAGTGGACAGTATGTGTTTTTGTTTTAACTGAAGAGATATTGTATTAAACATAATACAGTAATAAAACAGCAAAACTGTGTGTATTTAACAAACCAATGAATGCATCTGAAAACAATAATTATATAAATATATATAATACAGCTTCAATTATCACAAATGCAATTGAGTTTGTTCCCGTTCGACCAGTAGATGAAGAACATCATGCAATTTGAACTTTGCGTGCTTGATATCAGAACATGAGGATGTGATTCCATCTCTGGTGGAGATACAACTCTGTGGAAACCCAGACTTTGTAGAAAACGTTTATGATCCCTCCAGTCTACCAGAGTATGTCAATTTACCCTTATTAGCTGATAATTCTGCTTATGTTCAAAATGGACACATTTCTACTGTAGCTCTCCTCTCTGAGAAAACCTCAGACTGAAATCAACATTGATCTATTGATGTTTTCAGAGTGTGGAAAAACTAGCAATCAGGTGTTTTCAATCTCATCTGAAATGAGCAGTGTTGGGGGTAACGCATTACAAGTAACATGCATAATGTAATCTGGTTACTTTTTGATGTAGCGAGTAAAGTAACACAATGTGCATTACATAATCAGATTACTTCTTAGATGTAATGAGTAACGCATTAAAAATAGCATGCACAACATAATCAGATTACTTTTGATGTAACAAGTAAAATAACACATTACAAATAATGTGCATAAAGTAATCAGATAACTTTTTTTGATGTAACTGAAAATTACATTCTAATAACACAAATTTTACATTTATTTACAGCCAAAAAAAGTTACTGCAGATGAAGTATTTTCAAGAACACCAGTCATAGTAATAGTATGAAGCTGAAATATAGCTAATGATGCATGTTGTCCAGTTTAGTGGACAGACGATTAATCAGAATTTCCTCCCAATCTAAAATCAATACTTGTAAAATTTAACAATGATATGACTCCTTAGATGTTACTTGATAACTTTTTTTTTTACCTGTGGATGGATATTCCAGAGCAACTTGACGTTTCTGACTGGCCGTTGGCCATCTTGGTTTGGAGAAAAAAAAAATCCACATACAATGGCTTGCCACTTGGTGGCAGTGTATATGATGATTTACAAGTGTCCACTATAGCTGTTATGTGCAACTATACCATCAAAACCCATGCATACACAAGAAAATGCTTTTTGAATAGCAGCACTGTAGCGACCTCTATTCCTGAACGGGTTAACGAAGCCTATATAATTAGGAGTATAAAGGCCCATTTACACCAAGGATGATAACAATAATGATATAGTTTTAAAAATAGTTATAAATTTAAATGAATAGTAGAGTTCACACCACAACTATGACGATAACAGCACAGAAGAATGATATCACTGGAATCACTTTTAGAATGATTTTTGACAGACAGATGCCCCCACAGCTTTGCCGTCATTTCCACACCAAGTAATAATTTGAAATGCTTCAAATAAAGTTATATCAAAAGTTTATCAATGTTTATCAACAGTATCATTGAACTTGAATTGACATGAATTGAGAAGACAATAAAGATAAATCAAGGTGAAATTACTTGTGAACAGAATATTTAATTGTGTGTCATTTGTTGTCAGTAATTATGTCTATCAAGCTGTGATCATGTTTAAAATATTATTTAATTGTGTTTAGGACACAAAAACAAACTATGAAATTAGCTTTAGCAAGACACAAGAGGCAGCCATTTTAGCCATGTTGAAAATTTTAAAACGCAGCAGCAGATGGTTTGAAATAGTTTGCTAATTTTATTATAATGTTCTAAGTGATGTATGATGCTATGCTGAGAAGTTACCATCACTTACTGTAATTCACCACTGTTAAAATATTAAAGTTAAAACAAATTGATCCCTCCAAAAAGAGGAGCATGTCCTCATACATATTGTAACCACCCATAGATATATTTGTCTTATAAACAACTTCCTTTTTATGAATTCCTATTTTTCTTGAAAGATGTGAAAAAAAAACATGCTCAAACTATGTTAAATGAAATCTGCAGAGTGTTGAGTGTAGCTGAACTAAAGTTCAAATGTTCAGCATTATTTGCATATTTTCAAAGCAGAGAAACACAGACGCAACAAGACAAGCCAGAACTGCAATTTCCCCTCTGCATTTCCATAATTGGCTCAACGTTGATAAATGCAGGGTGCCAACATACTCTCAAAGCTCCAGAATGAATATATAATCACCCTAAAAACAAACCCATAAAAGCAACCATCTTTGCTTTTGGTACCTCTGAATAGCTTTCCGTTTGACCTTTTCTGTATTTTATTACTCCAATCAGTCACACAGATCACCAAGAAACATTCAGAATCCATCAAGAACTGAACATGAATACTTTATTAAGACTTCCCAGCAGTCAAAATCACAGCAGATTATGTTTGACTCAGACCTGAATGTCTTGCTCTTGCAATTACAACCATTTTTTGCTGTGTAAGAGATGGTATCGAAACGATGATTGTGGTCGAAGTTGTACAGCTTGATCCTAAATAATAGATAATTTAGCTTTTGTTTATTATGAAATTAAGTTTTAAAAAGCAATATCTATGGAAAATACATTAAGTATGTAATAAGATGATGTACTTCTCTGCAGAAAAATCCTCACAGAGCCATACAGGAATAAGAAGGAAAGTGTTAATCAGGTCTACAATAGCAGAAACACTGAATTGCTCCCATGAACATAAATGTAAAGCTCTTTACTGGAGAAACGCAGGTGAAATACAAGACCAGAAATATTGAAGATGAGTGGAATAGTAGCACATTGACAGAAACCACAGATTTCAGCAATCTCATAGAAGAAATAACAGAGAAAGAAAGAATGTCTGAGTAAAACAGAAGGAGTGATGAGAATATGAACAAGTTTGAGACAGACAGGGCCAAAGTAGAAGAGTCAATGAAGATGGCCATGGAGAGGGTAAGCCAGACAACCAGGAGGTTTAGAGTAGAAGGAGAGGATTGGAGAAATAACAATAATAATAATAAGGGAGAGGTTGGAATGACACCATAGAGATTTGGTTGGAGAGATGTCAGGCTGTGAGGGCTGTAAGGGAAAAGGAATTGGAATTGAAAGAAAAAAAATACAGATTGAAGAGCAAGCAAACAAGACTCACAAAGGCAGTTGAGTTCACTGATGCATCTAATGTAACAACAGCAAATGCAGACTCAGTAACACTAAGGGCAAGAATGCCAATCAAGGTTTTTAGACTTATTAGCATTATACAAGTGTAAAAACTATTTTTTCTGACAGTAGTCAGTAGGTTATCATTTAATGCCAAAAGCATTAATTGAGATTAAAAGAATCTTTTCTTGTTTAACATGTTTATTTTTGTCATCATTTGCTATATCCAGCAAAGTAAACTATAAGATGATTCTCACAAAACTGTATTTTCTGCAAGCTTTTTTCAAGGTAAATGTAGGTGTCTTTCCAAAAAGGACACTTGGAGAGTCCAAAAGAACACATAATAACCAAATGATATAAGGATTCCATATAATTCATAAATGTATGCCAAAGCACACACGGAGAAATAACATCAAAGAGCTTGTTTAAATTTTAGACATGTCAAATTGTGATACTGAACAGGAGCACATGTAGATGCAAAAAAAATAAATAATACAAAAATTAAAGCTGCAAGCAGCATTTACCGGGGTTCAAGCATTTATGGCCTTTAAGCACATAAAAAGGTTTTTATTTTATTTTATTTTATTTTATTTAGCAAGCATGTAAACACCATTTACAGCCAATAGAGGCAATTTAGTAAGGAAAAAATAGTTTTTTTAAAGGTCTTTTGACAGATATAGCACCACCTATTTTTTGGGGTGTCCTCAGAGTGTGCCCATACATATGCGTGTTAATTTTGGTGAAAATATCTAATTTCGTTTTGAAGTTATAGATACTTATATATATAAGAGCATAAAAAATGACCCAATAACGTCTTTGATTGGATTTTTTTGCCACTTCCTATTAAAATTTTGACATTTGGGCTTTCACACTTAGTTAATCAACTTAGGTTTCGTGTTTCCTACACTGGTTTTGTCTCGATCGGATTAACGATTTCGAAGATATTCGCAAACGTTTTTTAAGCGCTAAATCACAACGTTGCACAAACCAACCGTTGCATAGTTACAGCTGTTTTCATGTTTTTTTCAAGTTATAGCGCCAACTAGTGTCCAATCCACAATTTTTTTATCGTGACCAAAGATTGAGCTCCTACACATGTGTACCGAGTTTGGTGCAAATATCTCATTTCGTTCTTGAGTTATAGCCATTTTAGGAAAAGTGTCTCCACCCTCATCATTCGTTTTGGTGCCCCTTAGCGACTGTGAATCAAAATTTCAACTTTTTTTGATAACTTTTGATATTCAGACTCCAGAGAACATTTCTGCACTGGTTTGGTTCCAAACAGGCTTCGTGCTTGAACCCCTAAAAAAAAAAAAAACGCCTTGACCTGACTACATTATGCATATGCCTACTACAGTCCACGGATCCATTCAGAATTACTAAACAAAGCAACATACACATGACAAATAAAAATATTATCCTGAATGTGTGTGGAAACAGCTTGAATGTACTAAAATGTGTCTGTGCATAAATACAATGTGCAATCAGTGCACTGAGAAAGCACATGGTTTGTTTGCACATCACTAATAACGGACTCACTTAAAGGAATACTGTACTATACTGTCACTACAACTGTCTTCAGTGTCGACCTATCAGTGTGTTCATAAAAAACCCCAATATGACCCTAATATGTTACATGACAATTTTTTTGGGCTACTGCAGTCAGGTGACATCACGGGTGTGCTGGCTGAGTATAGAAGGGCGCCTAAAAAGAACGTCATCAGCTTCTTTGTCTTCAGGAAGCTGTTTGTTTACCTGTGAGTGATCTCTGTATTAGTGGCTAGGAGTAAAAAAAAAAAAAAAAAGTAAAATGTGCCCAAGATATACAGTACATAATGCCAGATGATGGCCATGATCTGTGTGTTTTTATGTCTTGAAGCGGAGCACACACAATCAACCCTCGAGGGGACTGGTTAGTCTTACAGTGACTGCTTCACAGATTGCGACCATGGGGGTATTCTCCAAGGAGTCGGGGCTCTTGGTGGAGACCTTGTAAGAAGTCAAAGGGGGACTTAAGGGAAGTCATCTTGGCTAAGAGACAGGAGAAGCCGAACCCTTAGTGCCTTCATTTTTGACAAGCTGCACATCACTTTATGACTTGTTGCCTGGCTAGTTCTAGGGCTATAATGTTGATATTGATGCACCTCTCTGGTGGCACATAAGTAGATGATCTAGGGGAAGAGACTGGGCATTTCATGCTGTCTCATCCCACTCTTATATCTGCTGCTCTCCAGTTAATTGGGTACAGAGGCAGTTTCAGTATCCTTCATATTTTATATGGGCAGAAGGAGGAAAACATGGTCAATTATGCTGCTCACATCCCACGCCTCCATTTGTTTGTGTGATGGAAGGTGGTAGGAATATGCTCCCTTTATAACAGGTAGGTTGGGATTAATGTGGATGATGAGCAAATAATGCAACTTGCATCCCACATCATCATTGGTCACCCTCCGCCCTCCGGCACTAAGAGTGCAGAGGTGTTAGCTATGTGCTCCCTCTGTGATTACATGTGAAAAGGCTAGACAGTACAGGAAGATTGGGAGGAAGATCAGTAAAGGAAAATACCACTTTAGCATCCCACTATCTCTGCTGTCGCCTTCGGTGGCATGGTACTGAGAAGCATTAATCTGCTTCTTGTTGAATCACATTCATATTAGCGTAACAAGCTGGCACTTCTCTTGGGGAAGGGCTAGCCATCTTAGCCCCCTTCTAGATTGGAACCTGCATCAGTCTGTTTCCATATATGGATAGGCAGCGCCTTAAGGGGAATGAGTTTTTCTGCTTCTGTGTCTCACTCCTTCAGTTGTCACTCCTGCAGTCTGTACCTGAAGATGATAAGTGCAGGCATAGTGGTTGATTAAATTGGCATGTCTTCCTAATGGTTTATGAGAAATATTGGGACAGAGTCGTTCACTTTTAGGAATGGGCAACCATCAGCCGACAAGAGCTACTTGGTAGAGAATGGTACAAGAGCACAGTAGCCGGAGCTCCAGTACAGGAGGTTGGACGACATTGCGTTGACTAGTTCTCTAGAACAGTGTTTCCCAACCCTGTTCCTGGAGGCACACCAACAGTACACATTTTGAATGTCTCCCTTATCTGAACCATATATTTCTGGTCTTGGAGTTTCTACTAACGAACTGATGAGTTGAATCAGGTGTGTTTGATTAGGAAGATTTGGAAAATATGCACTGTTAGTGTGCCTCCAGGAACAGGGTTGGGAAACACTGCTCTAGAAGACCTGTTATCAGGTAAAGCGCTTCCCTAGAGGTTCAGCTGCAAAGTTTTTTGGTCCTAGAGGTTGGGCTGTCATACTGGATGTGTGGCTTCCCAATGTTCTTTTGCCAAATCTCCCCGAAGAACATTGCCTTGTTTCTTGGGTAGAGCAGGCAGTTGAGGGAATGGTGTACTCTCCTGAGGCCTCTACTGGTCCTTAGGATGGGATGCTTAATAATTTGCTCCCTGGAAGGAGGTGGTCCCTCTGGAACTATGGCTGAGGGTCTGGGTGACAGTCCTCTAGTCTGCCCCTTCTCTTTGTTTGGCAGATGGAAGGGAGGCTGTGATCTACCTAGTCAGTTCTACCCCTGGGGCACATACTGTGGATTATACTGTATAATATAGGTGGTGCTGAGCTGTAGACATTGCCTCAAGCTGTTAGTTCTGGGTCACTAGGTGCACTGTAAGAATCTTTGGCAATAGCTTAGTTCACTGGTAATTTCACAGCACAGTGAGCAGGCATTTGGTCAGTATGGCATAGTGGGTATTTCATTCTCATAACGGCAACTCCATGACACAGTGTAGAGTTCCACTTTGAAAGGGAACGTCTCAGGTTATAACTGTAACCATGGGTCATTGAGAAGGGGAACGAAACACTGCATCATGTTGCCATACTTTTGTCATGCCTGTACATCTTCCTTCAGACAAATGAAGCTGATGACGTTCTTTCTAGGCGCCCTTATATACTCTGCCGGCATGCCTGTGACATAACCTGACTGTGGTAGCCAATCAAAATAGGCATGTAACACATGTGCTTCAGACACTGGCTCACGAGGAGTGTTTCCATAGTGTCAACTCCATGATGCAGTGTAGAGTTCCCTTCTTAGGTAACCATGGTAACAGTCATCATCAAGATCAACTGCATGATTTAAATTACGTTAATGACACAATTTCTTGTGCTTCATTAAATTTGTGTTATTTGCATTAAATTACAAACCCGATTTCAAAAAAGTTGGGACACTGTACAAATTGTGAATAAAAACAGAATGCAATGATGTGGAAGTTTCAAATTTCAATATTTTATTCAGAATACATCATAGATGACATATCAAATGTTTAAACTGAGAAAATTTATCATTTTAAGTGAAAAATAAGTTGATTTCAAATTTCATGGCATCAACACATCTCAAAAAAGTTGGGACAAGGCCATGTTTACCACTGTGTGGCATCCCCTCTTCTTTTTATAACAGTCTGCAAACGTCTGGGGACTGAAGAGACAAGTTGCTCAAGTTTAGGAATAGGAATGTTGTCCCATTCTTGTCTAATACAGGCTTCTAGTTGCTCAACTGTCTTAGGTCTTCTTTGTCGCATCTTCCTCTTTATGATGCGCCAAATGTTTTCTATGGGTGAAAGATCTGGACTGCAGGCTGGCCATTTCAGTACCCGGATCCTTCTACGCAGCCATGATGTTGTAATTGATGCAGTATGTGGTCTGGCATTGTCATGTTGGAAAATGCAAGGTCTTCCCTGAAAGAGACGACGTCTGGATGGTGCCTTTCCAGATGTGTAAACTGCCCATGCCACACACACTCATGCAACCCCATACCATCAGAGATGCAGGCTTCTGAACTGAGCGCAGATAACAACTTGGGTTGTCCTTGTCCTCTTTAGTCCGGATGACATGGCGTCCCAGTTTTCCAAAAAGAACTTCAAATTTTTGACCACAGAACAGTTTTCCACTTTGCCACAGTCCATTTTAAATGAGCCTTGGCCGAGAGAAAACGCCTGCGCTTCTGGATCATGTTTAGATATGGCTTCTTTTTTGACCTATAGAGTTTTAGCCGGCAACGGTGAATGGCACGGTGGATTGCGTTCACCGATAATGTTTTCTGGAAGTATACCTGAGCCCATGTTGTGATTTCCATTACAGTAGCATTCCTGTATGTGATGCAGTGCTGTCTAAGGGCCCGAAGATCAAGGGCATCCAGTATGGTTTTCCGGCCTTGACCCTTACGCACAGAGATTGTTCCAGATTCTCTGAATCTTTGGATGATATTATGCACTGTAGATGATGATAACTTCAAACTCTTTGCAGTTTTTCTCTGAGAAACTCCTTTCTGATATTGCTCCACTATTTTTCGCCGCAGCATTGGGGGAATTCGTGATCCTCTGCCCATCTTGACTTCTGAGAGACACTGCCACTCTGAGAGGCTCTTTTTATACCCAATCATGTTGCCAATTGACCTAATAAGTTGCAAATTGGTCCTCCAGCTGTTCCTTATATGTACATTTAACTTTTCAGGCCTCTTATTGCTACCTGTCCCAACTTTTTTGGAATGTGTAGCTCTCATGAAATTCTATCTATATTCTATTGTGAATTTAATATAAGTTTATGAGATTTGTAAATTATTGCATTCCTTTTTTATTCACAATTTGTACAGTGTCCCAACTTTTTTGGAATCGGGTTTGTATATTAACGTGTTAAGGATTTTGAATTAATTGCATCCCTAATTTTAAGTAGTTCTATTTGCTTTTGACGTGACACATCACTTTTATTTGGTGTAGACAGGTTGTGACGGTACATTTTACAGTGATGTAAATGTTTTGTTTTCCTTATCTTGATTCGAAGCATACCCTTTACACAAAACCAGCAATTTGATTTAAATCATGCAGTATGCTTGCAGTTCTGTATAAAGTTAAGTAACTTTAGTTGTTATTTACCAAAGCCATTTTTTTACTTGCATTTGACACATGTAAGTGTTAACATAGTACCCTGTGTGCAAAACTTCAATGCATGCACACCAGAGCAAGATCAGAGACGAAATGGAACATATTCATATTTATTTTCTTCTTTTGTAAAACTGGATGTTCAAGGGGGCATATAAATCATGGACACATTTTAGTAAAATGATCCAGTAAAATTAAAAACAAATCAGCACTAAGACATGCTTTTCCAACTCTTGTGAAAACTAATACTTGCAGAGATGGAAGGGGAAATTTCACAACTGTCCCTTTCAAGCATTTCAGTAAACATATTAATTCCTACATTTTCTTTTCTGTCTGGAAGCTTCACAATGACAGCAGAGCATCATTTGGTGTGAAAATGGATTAATGTCCACACTAAATAAATCTTAAAAGCTTAACAACATTATGCAGATTGTGGAGCAATGAGACAGTCTGTAAGAGTGTTAAGTGGAATAATCCCACCATGTGGCACCTTCAGAGGAAGTTGCTCCTCTTTGAGTTCCAGCCACTTCCTGTCAATTGGACATAAAATGCAGAACATAATAAACATTAGATAACAAAAGAACAGCAATAAAACATGGTCACATATGACACCCATTTTAATTTAGATCCAAATAGCACAGTCACTAACCGGGTGACAAAAGCCAATCAGGGGCTCTTAGTACATGTTTAGTAAACAAACTTAGTAAACTTACTAAAAAAATAAGTCCCAACTTTATCATAAAAATCTTCGCAAGCAAAATTGATATTGATAAGCTGATATAAACATTTGTGTTTAAAAGGTTTATAGTTTGGAATAATTAATTGAATGTTTCTTAAAGTCCCTTAGGCTCACCAAGGCTGCATTTATTTATACTATTACGATAGATAGATAGATAGATAGATAGATAGATAGATAGATAGATAGATAGATAGATAGATAGATAGATAGATAGATAGATAGATAGATAGACAGACAGACAGACAGACAGACAGACAGACAGACCTGTGTGTGTGACCTGTACTCACTTTTGTGGCTAGCAATTTAGACATTTTTATTTTGAGGGGACAGCAAATTTATACTGTTTTACAAGCTGTACACTCACTACTTTACATTGTAGCTAAGTGTCATTTCTTCAGTGTTGTCACATGAAAAGATATAATAAAATATTTAAGCACCAAATTAGCATATTACAACCATATGACACTAAAGCTTGAGTAATGGCTGCTGACAATTCTGCATTGCCATCACAGGAATAAATTACATTTTAAAATATATTAAAACAGGAAACAATTGTAAAATAAGAAACAGAATGTCTATGAACTATGTCTCTTATGCTCATCAAGATTTGGATTTCTAAAAAAAAAATACACCTGTCAATATTTCAGCTTAAGACTACAAGGGGAAATATCGTAGCTCTGTAGGGGGACATTTGAAAAATTGTATTTGGCAATGGGGGACCTTGGAGTTACAAAGGGTGAGAATTCCATGAATAAATAAAGTAAACTCCACTATTTGAAAAGAGATTTTATACAAACATGGTAGCACTCACAGGCTGTAGCAGTGAAACCACTAAAAACATCACAACTGAGAACAAAATAACTTCACTAACTCAATTAGTTTGAATGGGACACTGTTCTAATTCTGTTCTCAGACCTCTGAGATTTTGTGTCAACGATCAATTTAATGACTTAGCGATCAATGCTTGCACAGACATGTCTCAAAGAAGTGTGAGAATCATTGCTCATGTGAGCTTTTCATAGCCAAGAGCCAAGCATGAATCAAATTCTTTTCTAAACCAGCCTGAGCACTGGAAATCTCTCAGCAGACTCAGAGGAGCATTATGGTCTGGAGCTACAGTTCATTGCCTCTAACTCCATGTTAACTGCCTGACTTTCCTTTGTCACCTGTGTCTGAAGGGAGTTCACACAATCTATTCCATTACAGAAAACAGTCAAAGTAGACAGTCTGTTCTTACAACAAGAGCAAAACAAATTCTGTCCAGCCTATCAGCTTCAGTTAATAGTTTTGCCAAATGGACTGGAATGGCCTCCAACAGAAAATGGAGACTCCATCATCTCTGAGTTTCATGGCCTTTGTACTGCTCTACTTCATCACTGTAAAGATTTACTTTTGAAAGGAAAAAGTCTGACAGGCCGTGAGAACTCCGTGTTGTCCATTAAACTGGTGGGCAGAGGTAGGAACACGGTTTGGAGGTCTATAAACATCCACTCCGTACTCAGTCAATAGTTGCCCTTGGTTATGGCACGATGAACCATTGAAAACCCATTGCAGAGGATATTGAAAAAAAAAATGGAAGTAGACAAAAGGGAAAAAAGTGCCTGTGTGCCTCACGTGTAATATTTCATTTAGAGATGTTGGGCAATTGTATTGTATTATTTTTACATGAGGCTTGGTTTTTGTCTTTTCCCATCTTTCTCTGATTGTAAACACACACACACAGATAAGATAAAATAAAATAAAGTATTTATGAATAAAGAAAGATCATTTTTGCAGCCAGAATGGCAAACAGGACCTTGCCAATTGGTCAAACCTAATGTTTATTTGACTTTGAACATAAAATGTATAAAGTTGGTATTCATTTTACTCTTATATATTTTACTCTTATACATTCTACTCTTGAATGAAAATGAACAAAGATCCATTCTCAAGGCCTCAGATGCTCAGTTGCCTGGCTGGTGCTCTGTCCTTTGCTGTATATCAGGTTCTCCCCCTCCCTCTCTTTATCAATCTGCATCTGAGAATGAAGGAAAGAAAACCTGATGATCTGTGACATGTTTCTCTCCCACAGGACCAAACACCATTCCCTGACCTTCCCTCAGCAACTCGTCACCTTGGCCAGAACATTCTCCGGTGCGGATCTTTAATCTTGGTGATTCAACAGCACAGGGGTTGCTTTACCGAATGCAGAGCAGTTTACCTCACCAATACAGGGACACTGAGCTCAAGAGTTTAGATTCTGCTCCTCAGGGCTGCTGTAATGAGTTTGGAGCCGAGCAGTGAGCATCTTAGTTTTCCGTGTGTGTCGCTGCTGTCATTTGCACCACAGGGGTATGTGACATGCAAGCAGAATTGATAAGAGCCATTGTGTGAATATTTTGATGAATAATGAAATAGTCCACCTCATTCTCACATTCTAAAACATATGACTTACTTTCTTCAATTAATGATGACTAGAGCTTTCAAACTTCATAAGGAATGGCAATAAACAATAAAAGTGGTCTATACAACTCATGTGGTAGGAAGTCTAATGAAGCCATACGTGCCATGTGAGAAACAGACAAATGTAAAAACAAGAAAGCTGTGCTGCCATTCTGGAGTGCAGTAGAATAGGATGCAAGAGAAGAAAGTTAAAGGGTTAGTTCACCCAAAAATGAAAATAATGTCATTTATTATTCACCCTCATGCTGATCTACACCCGTAAGACCTTCGTTAATCTTCAGAACACAAATTAAGATATTTTTGTTGAAATCCGATGGCTCAGTGAGGCCTGCGTAGCCAGCAATGACATTTCCTCTCAAGATCCATTAATGTACTAAAAACATATTTAAATCAGTTCATGTGAGTACAGTGGTTCAATATTAATATTATAAAGCGACGAGAATATTTTTGGTGAGCCAAAAAAAAAAAAAAACTACTTATATAGTGATGGCTGATTTCAAAACACTGCTTCATGAAGCTTCGGAGCGTTATGAATCAGCGTGTCGAATCATAATTCGGATCACGTGTCAAACCGCCAAACTGCTGAAATCACGTGACTTTGGTGCTCTGAACCGCTGATTCAACACGCTGATTCATAACAAGGTCTTACGGGTGTGGAGCGGCATGAAGGTGAGTAATAAATGACATTATTTTCATTTTTGGGTGAACTAACCCTTTAAATACTTATCGCGCTTCGGAAAACCTCAGTTTAGTGCCAGAGCGAGAGCGCCTATATCTCCTTGTCATGGCTCATTGCACCTGCATTTCCAAATGAAGAGTTGGGTTCCAAAACGCAATAACTCCATTTTGATTCATTTGAGTAAAAAGGCATTTTCTTTACCAAGAAAGTGGCAAGATGAAAACCACTATTTTCTGTTTCAGACTTTCACATAGCATCTTTTGGTTATAAAAACATTAAAAATTCAAATCTACCTTTTGATTTTTAAAAGTTTATTATAAAAACTTATAATTTTTTTCCCCAAAATGCAATACATCCATGACACTTTTTTTTTTTTCAAAATGCAATTAATCCATCAATATAAAAGTTATTTTTCAAATTGAAAATACACAACAAAGTAAGTTGATTCACATATATGACAGAGTCTAAACTTAAACTTAAATTTATCTTATATACATAAATTTTACTAAAAATACATTCAGCCGTCGCTCCCAAAATGAATTCAACGGGTCATCTTGTTAATGTTATAAATTATTTGTTATTACGATTAAAGAGTATCTGGTGCCACCGCACAGTTAAATAAACACATTTGCCGAGTACATTGGTATTAAAAACGGCTTTTTAAAAAGCCTTCAATGTTTACAGTGGGTGGAATGGTGCGCTGTGATTGGTTGAGATATATCACGTTCTGCAGAAAAAGGAGACTGGCGTTTGTCGCATTTTGGAAAGAAAGGGAGAAAACATTACAGAATAACACGACAGATATCGCATTTTGCTCAAAATTAATAAATGACTTTTCAATACCAACCAGATACAATACTGATTTTGGCGGAAACTAATTTTTTTTTAAAATAGCGTTTATCGTGTTTTGGAACCAAACTCTTCAAATGCATTAACCCAAAACAATGGCATCTTTAATTTTTATATTTAAATAAATATTTTTAAATATTTAATTTATGATTATTTCAGGTTTATGTCATTTTCTGAGTTTGCATTTCACTGTTTTTATTCATTTTGAAGAATACTGAATCATTTTTGTTCAAGTGAGATGAGTAAATGCATGCTCACATTTAGTCTAGAATTACAATAACCATCATATTTACACAGCGCACACAACACCTCTGCACTTATTCCTGATTTCTATCAACATGGGGACAGAAGAGGTGTCAGTCAATAAATGGGAAAACACTGTAACTTGCTCTACTTATTTGAAAAGGTAGCATATATTTTGTTGTAAACTTAAAAGTAATGAGTTACTTTACTAGTTACTTGACAAAAAGTAATCTGATTACGTAACTCATTTTACTTGTAATGTGTTACCCCTAACACTGCCCATTAGGCACTTTGTTTCCACTTTTCGAATATGTTCTTATTTTTTTTATTTAAAATAAATGCTTCTCCAAACTGATATGCAATGTGAAATGGTTAGAAGAATGAGTTTGGAAAAAGGTGGATTCGAACTTGTGCTGCATCAAAAGCAACACCACACGCCTTACTCTCCATGCCACTGATCCTGTTATCAAATGGGTTTCTGTTATAATTATTAATTATGGGCAGAGCTTGTGTAAATAGCCTCTACCAAGAAGGTGGGCTATTTGCAGTTTACCCCATCTCCCACATTATCCACTAGAATCACCAGCGCTATGGGTAGATTTTGGAACAGGATGACCGGCTGCCACCCAGTCTCTTATTTGCATAGTGTTTCTCATGTTTTTGATGGTCTCACCACCCCACTCCACAGTCCCCTACACAAACTGTCACTCAGCTCATGTAGAGAATAATTTTAAAATGTTTGTTCATCTCCACTCACTCCATGCCATACGTTCAGCCTCAAAGTACAAACACCAATTTTTGCCACAGACCAATTATTCTGCTTTTATTTTGAGTGAGATTTCAGAGGACTTGCTCAGGGGAGGAAGATTTTTGGAGAACAAAAGCTAAAAACTGAATAAACGATGTGAAATCAGGAGAGGAAAGGCAGTCCTCACAGTTGGAGAAACCCTCAGGCAGCCTGTTCTCATGGATCCCCATAAGCCCTGGGTGGAGGTGATACTTTTGTCCAGGGTCACAGCTGTCTCTCTTTGCTGTTTGATGATGGAGACTGATTGATCTGGCCAAGTTTCACAGGCTCCTGGGCCGTTTTAACCCACGATGGGCCGCCCGGGAGCTGCTGTGCAGATGGCTGATTAGGGAAAACTATCTGTGACATTCTGTTTTTCTGTATGAGAAGGAGATGACCGTCGTTTGATCCTCATAATAAAGTCTCTTTTTTACTTGGCCTTTTTTATATGCTTTTTCTGTTTCTGGAAGGATACTCAAGTCCGGCATTTAAAAACAGGGATTCAGGCCTGATCTGAATTTGGTTTTACAAAAAATAAAGAATTTTGACCCTAAAGCTTATATCCTGAAGAGTTTTAAAAATAAATGTGAATTTCTACAGTACATGCACCAATACATTTTTAACATTTCATGTTGTATAAATTAAAACTGTTAATGTATAATGAATTAACAAAGGTATATTTATATATTAATATTAACCTAGATTAATAAATGTTCTCAGACTCAGAAAGCAGGTGAAAGTTTACATGGTATTTATTCCAAAGGATTAACAGATGTTAATAAGCTACTATGATTAATGTCTGTTTAGAACTTAGAAAAGTTCTTTGTCACAGTTCCCTCTGTTCCTGGACTCCATTACCCAGAATCCTCACTCACTTCCTCGTCATCTCCCCATCATCATGGATCACCTGCACCTGGACCTGATCATCCTCACACCCTTTATAATGGACTCACTCCCTTCACTCCCTGTCTGTTCTTAATGTTATGTTTGTTAGAAGTGTTTGGTTGTGTGTTATCTCCTTCATTGTAAATAAATACCCATTATTGTGGATTGCCGTGAACGCCTCATCTCTACCACAGCCTCACGCAACAGAAGAACAGACCGCACCGTTGGAGATCCACAAGATCAAAAATGGGTATCTTCCTCGTTCCCGTTCCCCCTAAGAACCGTGGAAGCAAACTCTCTGTAGAGGACCGCCTCTGGACTGCTAGACAGGACGGCCGCCCGCTGGAGAGGTATGTGGAGGAATTCATCGAGCTTTCTTATAAGGTGAGCTGGCCAGATGCAATTTTGAACACTTGTTTTTTGAGGGGTCTGGACGAGGATACGATTCGGTATTTTGAATCTGAATGCCTCTTTTCCCTAGTCGAGTCTATTAATCTGATTCTCTTTCTTAATGGTTCCGAGTTCGAAATTGAAGAGGTTCAAAACCAATCGTATTCCCCTCGTCCAGCTCCCTCAGAAACACAGGTGGCCTGGTCAGTTCACCAGCCGCCGGTTTCCTCCACCTACCTCTCCAGTGGGCATTCCCCTGTGGCCATGCCTAACCCTCAGCCCAAGCCATCCAGAAAGAAGTCCTCCAAGAGGTCCAGACGGCCCAAGAAGCCAGCCTTCCTCGAGCCCGCTCCAGCCTTCCACGAACCCGCTCCAGTGTTCCTCGAGCCGCCAAAGGAGGCAGAATGGTTAATAGACTTTTGGGGGAAACCAGCGTTCCCTTTTCAC
>RJVU01001236.1:1120238-1154330 GCA_003731715.1 Anabarilius grahami | reverse complement strand
CCCTGATTACCGCTAAATCGCCATCACCTGCTTTCAAATGAAGCGCCATTTAATAGACAGAGCCGTAGTTCACTGACAAGCCACGCAATATCGCGTTCATTATCGAAGGCGATTCATCTGCGATATGAACGCGATATTGCGTGGCTTGTCAGTGATCTACGGTTCTGTCTATTAAATGGCGCTTCATTTGAAAGCAGGTGATGCCGATTTCGCGGTAATCAGGGAACCGGCTTTACTGAAGAAATGCGCGTGACAATCTCATGCAATATATCGCCCAGCCCTACTCCTGACCCGCCATGGTCGCCCACGGCCTCTGACCCGCCATGGCCACCCGAGCTCCTAGACCCGCACTGGAGACCTCCGTTCCCGCCTACTCCTCTCCCTGCACCTTCGTGAGGTCTCCAGGGCGTATAATATGTATAATGTAATATGTATAATATAATATCTGTATAATATGTTCTTTTATCAATTTTAAAGGCTTGTTTCTCTGTTCCATGGCTCAAGCTAAACAGGCCAATAAGAGATTAATAACTACCATTATTAATTTTAATTATTCTAATGTATAATTAAAACATCTAGAAATGTATAATACTGATCGGAGATCAGGTAAAACCATAGGGTAAAGCCCTAGACACTTGTTCAATAGTTCTCAGTGAATCTGCATGATTCATGGGTTCACTTTATCATCGCCCTCTACCGGTGAATCATTGAAATTTCAAACTGTTTTGAAATGTTTCGAAACAGTGATGAAGTAATGAAGCCTCGTTTACTAAAATCACGTGACTTTGGCAGTTTGATACACGCTCCGAATCACTGATTCGAAACAAAAGATTCATGAAGCTTCGGAGCTTCATGAAGCAGTGTTTCGAAATCGGCTATCACTATCTCTACCACAGCCTCACGTAACAGCCCCGTCCTTAATCCAAATCCTGGGTGAATGCAGATTCGGCTAGTCCTGCCTGAAGAGGAAGGCAGGGGCGGAGCCTATCCCCAAAAAGAAATTTGAATTGATACCCACCAGTTGAGGCTTTTCTTGATTGGAATTCTTAAAAGAACAATCAAAAGATTAGTATTAAATTTTATGACAAAAGGAGGCATAACTAATAAATAATTATAAACATGACTGTATAAGCTATGGGCATGAGAGGCTAAGTTAAGTCAATTAAGACAAAGACCACGTAAGTCATGTTACTTGAAAGGCCATGATAGGCCAATTATGAGAAGGGCAAAGATAGTCCGGGTTACATAAGCAATAATAGTCAGTCTTACCTGATGGCCAGGATATGCCTTGATATGCAGTGCTATGCTGAGGGCCGCGATAGGCCATGCTATGCTGAGGGCAACGGTAGGCCATGCTATGCTGAGGGCCATGGGAGGCCGTGCTATGCCGAGGCCAATGGTAGGCCATGCTATGCTGAGGGCCATGGTAAGCCACACTATGCTGAGGGCCATGGTAGGCTGTGCTATGCTGATGGCAACGGAAGGCCATGCTATGCTGAGGGCCATGGTAGGCCGTGCTATGCTGAGGGCCGCAATAGGCCGTGCTATGCTGAAGGCCACGATAGGCCATGCTATGCTGAGGCAACGGTAGGCCATGCCGTGGGTCCCAATAGGCCTTGCTACGCTGAGGCAACAGTTGGCCTTGGTATGCTGAGGGTCGCAATAGGCCGCGATATGCTGAGGGCAACGGTAGGCCATGCTATACTGAAGGCCACGGTAGGCTATGCTATGCTGAGGGCCGCTATCGGCCATGCTATGCTAACGGTAACCTGTGTCATGTGGATCCTTTACAATGTACTAGGCTTGCGATTCATCTGCGATTATGAACGCGATATTGCGTAGCTTCTCCGCGAACTACGGCTCTGTATATTAAGTGCCGCTCCATTTGAAAGCAGGTGATGGACATTTACCGCTAATCACAGAACCGGCTTTACTGACGAGACACGCATGACAATCTCATGCGATTAATCGTGCAGCCCTACAATGTACTACAGGTTACAAAACGAACAAGCCACAAGAAGCGCTCACTCCATACAACCAAGCACTCTGTCTCATACAAATGTGTGCAACTGTACTGTACAGCCCTGCTTATGATATAAAATCAACATTGATGTATGTGAAAAGAGTAAAAGAGCAGAAGAGTAAAAATTATACACCCAATCGGCATCAAAGTGCATAAAACAATGAAAATACGAGATAAAGTGGCTGACGTAGTGATGATGCCAGAATTCTGATGAAGATTGGTAGCCATGTTTGTGTTGTAACCTGTAGTACATTGTAAAGGATCCACATGACACAGGTTACCATTAACAATTGTATTTGTACAAAAACAGAATGGTGCAGGATGTACTTGCCTCCATCATTCTCCCCACGAATGCAAGGCTCGGGGATACCCCAAACATGGGTCTTAAAAAGCAGCATTTACAGCACACAGACCATTACATCGTGTGAGGTTAATCTGGGGCAACATGATTAACCGAAGATAACCTGGAATCATGAATTGGCTCAGTGTTATGAAATCGCTAAATTCTAATTAAATAAGTATATGCTAAGTGTGTTCTTGAAGTACAGCACTGACATCAGAGTGCACGATCGGTTCACATTAAATGCTGCTCGATTCATTTTTGTAAGATCTGTGAGTTTGTCACTTATAACGTGCATTTGAAAGTAACACGACCCTAACATCTTTTAGACCATTGTAGTAATCATGTGCTCCATGTTCCTTCAGTTAATATGTCACTATTTGCATTTTATCCTGCTACAGCGATATCTGAATGCCTTTGTCCATATTTGAGATTTCCTAGAAAGTCATAAACTTTACACCCTTGTCTCACTTATGGTAAAAGAGTAAAAGAGCAAAAGAGTAAAATTATACACCCAATTGGCATCAAAAGTGCATAAAACTATGAAAATATGATGATGTAGTGATGATGCCAGAATTCTGATGAAGATTGGTAGCCATGTTTTTGATAGTAGGACAATCAAATGGCAGCTAACATTTCCTGTCAAGTCTAAATAATCACAATAATACACCGTGCAAAGTGAAAGGGATATTGTTTATGCAATCGTTCACAGAAGCTTTTTTCTTGATTTTATCATAGTCCATTAAATAACTGATATATTTTAATGGACTATGATAAAATCAAGAAAAAATTTAAGCAAACTATTTCCCAGACTGTGAAGGTTCATCAATGTGAGCATCATCAACTGCGAACGTAAAAGAGAAAGTTCCGTACTTATATACTACAAGTGTCAAGCAATGATTGGCCAGACTTGTTATGAATGAATGATGTGGCATTAGAGTCTTCCTGTTAGAATAAACGCTAAAGCTATAATTTCTGTTAGTTCAAGATATGCATGAATTATTCCTAAACATTTAACATTATAGCAAATTGTTAATAATAACAGATAAAAACAAAACCCTTCATTTTGATATGAAAATATATATTTTGTGGCAAATTGCAGCAAATTCAATCATTATACATTAATCATGCTATGAAGAAAAAACATTTTTAAATGCAAATATATAGAATTAAGTCAATTCGAGTGCTACTAGTTCACAATAGTTCACTCTAAAGTTCATTTGGAGCATTTATGCAATGTAATTACATTAGCTCTTACTGAGATAAATGTAAACACTTAACATAGAAATTTGTGGGTGTTTGATTCACTCTTTTTTGTCAGTGAGTTATCTTAACTAACAGACTGATGGATAATAAATGCAAGGCTGGATTTAATTACTCAAGTATTCTTTATTTCACAACTTGGAACCAAACATATTCTGAAATTATGACAGAGCTAACAATAGTTTGAACCATGACAACCTATCAAGCACATATTGAGTATTCAGTCAAACTCTTGCATATGTTGAACATTTAAAAATACGGAAATAATAATACTATCTGATATTTCTAAGTATTTTGCATCAAATGTTATGGTAAATACAGAGTATAACTAGTGAAAAAGACCAGATTGTTTACTCTGAGCTGCTTTATCAGTGTTCTTTCCATCAGAAAGTTTTCCTCCTACATGCTATGTCTCATTTCTTCAGTTTCATGAAGTAATTGGCTTCACTGTATGTAAGCCAGCATCCCTGACGTGATCTAGAGAGAAACATATTGCTTTGGCTGAGTAAATTACATTAAATTCTTGGTCAAATGTATTCCACATGACCGACAGAACCACTAATTGTGGTTTGACATTAGTATCAAAGACACAACCAGAAACAAATTACTTCAACAAATAAAGCATGCCGGTTTTATAAACCAAATTACGTATGGAATCTTGGCAACAACCAAAAAAGTAACTCAAAAACTACTATATTTATCATATTTTACATGGCTTTAACTGTCAGGTATAATAAAAGATAATGCCTTCAGATTTTCTAATGATTCGGGACTGAACCTGAAAAGAGTAATTCAGAGTTTTGTTTTCATTAAAAACTGCTTGCAAATAGATCCAGCTCTTTTATTTCTAAGGTTTAGTAGTGACTTTTTTTATGAATAGCGTAAAAAATAAAATAAAATCAGTCAGTGACACAAGGTGCTTGAACTTCATAAAAGGTCCAACAGTAGAGTAAATAAATTGTATGTATTTAGATAGTGAATTCATTTTTAAATTAGGTTTGCAGTTTCTACAATTTAATTGACACTCACTGTAAAAATTAGGGATGCACCGATACCAAGCTCATGTACTTGTACTCGTACTTGTAAAAATACCCCCGATACCAAAGACCGATACCTCACGTGACGTGAGGAGAACTTTCCGTACACATAGACACCGCCGGCAGCAACAGAAACAATGTCAGCCTCACAGGTGTGGAAATACTTCAAAATTAATGATGACAACCCACACATTTCGAACTGCATGCTTTCAATCACAATTCGTTATCGATTAGTGAAGGCAGGATAGGCGGAATTGCGCTTGTTGCACCATTAAACTTAGTTGAAGCGTAACTCTACGTATACACTAAATATTTACGGAAGCCTCCTATCAGGAGTAACGGTTGGAATAAAATAGCAGCCTGACTGACCTGCATTAATAAGCTCTTGTTTTACCTGACAGACTTCATTCTTCAGACATACTGTATATGATGCTGCTGACATATTTTACACTTGCTTACATTTTAAGAGAGAGAACATTATGTGAAAATATTACTTAGCCACTCTTCAACACGAACCCGTCCTAAACAGCGCGCCGTTGTGTGCATCGGTCCCATCACTCCGTGTTGTGCATGTCAAATAAAATCAGTCATAATCAATAAATGTCTCTTCTTATGTTTTTTAGTTTTTTTTTGTATCAGTACTTATTTATTGATCCTTATTAATTTAGCTTCAAATACAGTTTCTGAATGTTATTTACTTATAAAAACATATTCATGATTAAGTAGGCTATTGTTAACGGAAACTTATTTTTACTGTAACTCACTACGTGAGGCAAAATAAGTCAGAATGAAGGATAAACTGAAATTCATGGCATTTCAACAACTTCTGCTCACATATTTGAAGGATCACTGAGGGTAAATGTCATATTATGCGACTACGCATTACGTTACGGAGACCTACGAGCTACTAGCTACGTCATGCCTTAAGAACAAATGGTGCAACTGAATAAAGTACAGAGTTAATTACAAACTAGCTAGTAGTTACTAAGCCGCTAGTTTGGACTTTACGTTCCAACTTAAGAGAGAACTTACGAACGGCTGGTGCAACCCTACCCAGAAGCGCACTCTCTTGCACGCGCTCTCTCTCTTTCTTGCGTGCGATCCCAGTTCTCTCAGACAGCGCAAGATCAGTTCTCCTCGTGCCTGAATGTTCATGCACACATAGTTGTCAAAATGTCCATCATGTGGATTATCTCACTTAAGTACAGTCCGTTATAGCTTAAGTGGACGTAAACATTTGGGTGAAAACAGGATATGTGTCAGTATCCATGGATTCGGTCTTAAAGGGACCGTATCGTATATTTTTCATGAATTTTAACCCAACAAAATATGTTAAATAAATGTATACATGGTAAATAAAACTACTGGTTCTGAAAAACAAGTTTATTTAATTTGTATCTCTATAGTATTTGTTGTATTGTTTGTAAATTTCTATATAACAACAAATATATATATTGGTAATTATGCCCCTTGAAGGTTATTGGACACTGTGAAATTTTTGTTCTTTAAGTTTGTGACAAGCACATAAAAATTATTACTTTTAATAATGAAGCTGTCCTACATTCATTAGTCTCACTGTTTTGTGCTTGGAAAACTGCAACATCACCAAAAAAGAGAGAGAGAGAGAGAGAGAGAAATTAATAAATGTATAGTTATAGTTATCGGTATCGATATCGGCGAGTACTAGAAAAAAAGTATCAATACTCATACTCGGTCCTTAAAAAATGGTATCGGTGCATCCCTAGTAAAAATTAAAAGACACTTGAGACAAAATTTGAGCTTCCTCTCCTGTGAACGAGCTTGGAATTTTGGCCCAAACCCAGAGTACTCCCCCCGGTTGTGTTAAGAATAATTAGGACTAGAAATGAGGAGATGGGGTGGTGGAGGGATGCTGATAAACGGTCAACAAACAGAGGTAAGTCTGTTGTATATATACCTTGTATCTTTAATTGAGTTGATTAACTGAATGCGCTCCTCTCATGTTAATTAGGTTAATTATCTGAACGTGCTCCTCCCGAACTTTGTTAATAAACAATTTATTTAGCAAATATCATCAGGAAAATCTATGAGCTTGGAATTCATAGAGCCATTCTCCACTACAGTAGTTGTGCTACAGGAATAACATTACATTTAACATTTACTTCTCAAATTATCTTTTTGGGAATTGTGTAATTTCATTATTTTCTCATGTGTGATGAAATCTTTATACAGCATCACATACTTGTTGCAAGGGTGCACCCCTGCCAAAGCTTTGGAGGAAGCTACCCCACGAAGAGAGTGGACCTTGATACCTAGAAGCGAAGCTTGACTGCACGCATCATGAGCTAGGGCAATGGCATCCTTCACCCAATGTGACATCTTTTGCTTGGTGGACCTTGACAGGGGCTGACTCTAGTGGCTCAAAAGGGATCCTAACCAGAACCTCAAGCACTAAGGCAAAGTCCCATGAAGGAACTTTCACTTTGACGGGTGGCCTCAACCGCCTCGCTCCATGAATGAATCAAGCGACCACAGGGTGTTTTTCCACTTGAACCCCATCAACCAGAGCTGGCAAAGCTGAAATGGTGGCCGCAAATACCCTGAAAGTAGCAGGACATGTGCCTGTTGACAATTTTTATTGCAAGAACTCCAGCACTGAAACAATCTTGCACTGAACTGGGTCTGCATGGTGTGCAGTGCACTACCTTTCAAAGATGCGCCATCTGAGGGCATAACTTCCTCTAGTAGGAGCTCTAGGACTCCTAGTCTTAACTACATCAGCTGGAATCCCATCATCTCTTAATTGGGCCCCTCATAGGCCAATAATGACGCTTCCTAAGCTCAGGCTAGGGATGAAATATTGTCCCCTGCACCTGAGATAGAAGGTCTCTCCTGACCGGAATTGTCCACAACAAGCCAGCAAGGAGGGATATTAGATCTGAGAACCAAACTCTGGTTGGCCAACAAGGCACTATTAACAAGAGGCAAGACTCTTGTTGACAGACCTTGGCCAGGACTCCCGGGAGCAATCGGGGGAAATGCATAAAGACTCAGTCTGGGCCACGCATGGGCCATGGCATCCAGACCCAGGGGGGCTGGAGGAATCAGAAAAAAGAAGAGGGGACATTGCTCTGTTTCATGTGAAGCAAAGAGGTCCACCTCTTCCTCGTAAAATCTTTACCAAATCTGTTTGACAACCTCAGGGTGGAGTTTCCATTCCCCCATGTGTCACAGTCTATCTGGACAGTAAGTCTGCTCCCACATTCATATGCCCAGGAACGTAAATTGCCCTGAGGAACAGGACCTTGTCCTGAGCCCACAGCAGAACCTGCTGCACTAGTCTGTTCAGACAGCACAAACACAGTAAATACAGAAGAGTTTCCAACTCTTGTGACAGCAAATGCACCTGCTCCGGTTTTACGGTAGTGGGGACCTGTAGGGACCTGTAGGGAACTGTATTCTGTAGCCTTTTGCTACGGTCTTTAAGACCCAAGGAGAGATATTTGGCAGTAGTTTCCATGCTGCCAAATTTTCTGAAAGGGGTACTAATTTTGACACTTTGTCTTGCTGGAGGGATGTTAAATGTTCTGTGCTCTGGGACATGGCAGGAAACGACTGAACATTTAACATGTTGTTGGAGACCGCTGCCCCCCAAAATGCTAGTGGCTGTGGAGACTGAACAGCGGTCACCTGGGAGCTTCTGCTCTTTATTGAAATATTTCGCACCCCATCCCGTTGGGGCACACTCCCACAGTCCTGGGCGCACCAGCCTCAGGACTATTTCTGGGCCGTAATGACCGCTCTCAGGCCCGACTTCCTCCAAGGCTGCTGAGAACAGCAAGCCACTCCCCAGTCCTTACGAGAGGGCACATGACTCACTGCACTCTCTTTTTGGGATTCTGGTCTTAGAGGAGCTGGACTGGGTTGGGACTGGGTGGCTGAGACCCCCGACCCTTGAGTACGGCGGGGAGAAGCTTGTCAAATGCTTCCGCATGCATCTTGGCCTTGCGGAACCTACTGACGACTATATTGACGGAGTCACCAAATAGGCCAAAAGGAGACACTGGGGCATCAAGGAGGAACACCTTGTCCCTATCCTTGATGCCTGTGAGGTTGAGCCACAGATGCCTCTCTGTGGTGACCAAAGCAGCCATAGAACAGCTGATGGCACCTCTTCACGGATATCCCCACTCTTGCTCAGGTCTTTCAGCAGGTCAGCCTATTACGCCCGCAGGACCACCATGGTGTGCAGGGCTGCACCAGCCTGACCCGCAGCCTGGAATGCCTTTTCCACCAGCTTTGATGTTGTTCAACATGGCTTAGTAGGAAGCATTGGCTTTTTTAGGGTTGATGCACTGCCAGGGGAGAAATAGCCCACATGCATCTCTTGCACCTGGGCCATCATCGTATACCCCTGCACCTTTGTACCCACGATAATCAAATAAATCGACGTAGAGGGCACAAAGACAGAAGACGAATAAGGCTTGCTCCATGACTTAGATAATTCGTCATGAGGATCAGTGAAAAAGGGGAGAGATCATCACTGGAGTCCCTCCCCTTGGCCACCCGACAGAAATGTATCATCAAGTTTGGAGTGTCTGGGGGTCTCTTGGTCCTGTGGCTAGTCTAACTGAAGTATGGCCACCGCACGAGTCACCACCTCGAGCAGCTCCTTGTATGCTTTGTCATTTCCCCACAGACTAGAGAACCCGCATCCTCAGCTTGCTCTGAAGAAATGCTGGAGCGTGCTTCAGCTGTGGGCATGAGGACATTTCAATCTGGTGAGAGCACCAGATTGAGGGAAGGACTCGTCTCTTGTCTCTCAGCCAGCTCAACATGCATCTCAACGAGGGCACAAAGGCTCGCACCTCTTGAAAGAAAGGGAGCCTCGAGCAAAGCACCTTAATGGAACATAACTCACAGTGCTTACACTCATTGCCCTCAAAGGCAAGCGCAGCATGTTCTTCCCCCAAACACTCCAAACTAATATCATGCAGACCATCCTTGGAGACAGGCCGTGAGCAAGGCGTAAGTTTCTCTTTTTAGAGAAGAAAAGGAAAAGGCTGATATCCTGCCTAGCTTTTCTAAGACAAATTCTTGCCGTGTTTGCCACACGTGCTTCACAACCGGTCGAACAAGGGGGCAGTCGTGGCCTAATGGATAGAGAGTCGGACTTGTAACCCAAAGGTCATGGGTTCTAGTCTCAGGTCCGGCAGGGATTGTCGGTGAGGGGAGTGAATGTCCAGCGCTCTCCCCACCCTCAATACCCCGACTGAGGTGAGACCCTTGAGCAAGGCACTGTACCCCCAACTGCTCCCCGGGCGCCGCAGCAATGGCTGCCCACTGCTCCGGGTGTGTGTTCACGGTGTGTGTGTTCACTGCTGTGTGTGTGCTCTTGGATGGGTTAAATGCAGAGCACAAATTCCGAGTATGGGTCACCATACTTGGCCACGTCACTTCACTTTCACAAAGAATGTTCTCATTAGCGTTAATGAAACACATCATAGAGTGTAGCTTCTGGGAACACTCACAAATCTGAATAGAGTCAAAGTTCTTTTAATAAACAACATTTCTCATTTTTTCAAGGAGAAAACCAACAACGAGAACGACAACAAAAAATACACATTAACTCTCTGAGGTCTGAAAACGCACATACGCGTTTTGCAGGTTTTTTTTCACATTGCAGTAAAACAGACTTAAAATACTCCGTCATTTTTTGTCATAGAGACATAAGTAATATATCAATTGAAACTATAGAATGTCTTCTTTTATTTGTATACACTCAGAGTAAAAACAAAATGTTGTGCTTTTTGTAAAATAAAGAAAACTAACATGATGCGTGATCTCTCGTCTCCCTCTGAACGAACTCCAATCTGATAGTTCTCAGAAAATGAACTGTAACTTAGTGAATTCTAATCACAAAAAAATTTGAAATGTCAGGTTTTAAATCGTGTAAGTCAAATCAAAAACAAACATTCTGTGTTTATGTAATCTGTATGAAAAAGAGCTATGTCAGAAGTCCGTGATTCAGCTCATTATCCGCTAATGCGGCCACGCCCACGGAGGGAGCGCTATTCAGAGGCAAATTCAGTCAATACATGCAGACATAGTTTCAATCGTGTATTTATTATCTTGAAAAGTGTTTATCTGGGTGTAAAAGCCATGGTTAACGATCTCTGGAAGACATGCAGTTAGCTCCTGTTTACTTTTCTTCTATAGATGAATTTTAGATGAGTTTTTGTTTCTTTAGCGCCCTCCGGCTGCAGTATGAATTGAAAACACCATTCATGGAATAGCCTCTTCTTCTTTAGATTAATTTGTGGACTAAAAATGCACAGAGAGCGCCCTCCGACTGCAAGTATGAATTGAAAACACCAGCGCTCATAGTAATGACATTGAATATTAAATAAATATAACTCCTCTGTATAGAAAATTGACATCAATCCAATATTTCTCCAAATGTGCATGCTTTTAAACTAAAAGCCTATATTCAGACTCTTTGCATCACAGAAATACATCATATTTTAAAGTATAATATAAAACCATTACTTTATATTGTAATAATATTTTTCTGTATGTTTCATATACCATGATGAGCTTAAGACATCACAGAAGGTTTTTTTCACAGCCTACCTGACTGAAATGCCTCATTAATATGCAAGTCATTTCAGCTCATTATTATTCAATTCTTTTGTCTTCTCAGGTGAGAATGAGCCATTATTCATCATTATTCACGATGATTCACGCCTCCATGCATACGGTTTTCCTTGGCAAAAAGTGTCTTACAAAAACTAAATCAATATATCTTTATAAATGAAAGAGTAGTCAGCATAATTTTTACATAATTCTGAAGCAAAAACTCTAGTCTACAACCTCCAATACCCTAAAGTATTGTAAACACAGATTTACTATCCTTTTTTTGGCCTTATTTCAGTGACTTAAGTTTTTTGTTTTTTCAATAACCACGCATAAATACGCATCACATATTATTGTAGCCTAGTTTGTGCTGAATACAGTGTAATGACACTTGTGTCATTTATATGTTTATGAACAACTGAACAAAGCACAAATGTCAGGGCATGTCAAAACTTCTCCAGGCCCCAAATCAGCCTCAGACTCCAGAGGGTTAACATAAACAATATTGAACAAAGAACTGAGTGGGCTTAAATACACAGAGTGAGGTAATTAACTGGAATCAGAAACCATGGAAACTAATAATGACCAGGAACACATGCAAAACGGGAACAGGGAAAACGAAACCAAAATACAATGAAACTAAACAGACTTAAGGCCCCAATATACTTCAAACGAAATCGAAGAACAAACTGATGTGACGTCATTTTGAACAAAATCAGGCCAAAACAAAGTTCTTTTTGTGTTCGTTTTGGGAGTTCGAAACGGCTTGCCAAAGCAAACTTTCAGGAAAAGTTCGCTCCAGCTGCAAAAAACCTTCATACTACCATTGGTCCATGACGATAACGTAATAGGAGGTGTGCGCTGAAGCTCCACCTTCTTTCATGTGGAACCCTTCTCTCTGACTCATTTCTTTACTCGAGTTCATTGAGGTAAGATCTCCACGGGTGAAAACACGAACACGCTGGATAGCCGCTAAACATGACGTGACTGGAGTCCTAATTTGTAGAGCTTGTGCTAACACACCAATGTTGTTATGATCAGACGTTTGTGCTTTCTATAAATGCTCTCTATAAAAATGCTTGCTGTTTTCTAATTTATGTTGTGTTTATTTTGTTACTGAGAACAAAGTGTACAGCACATATTTACATATTCATCTAAACGCCGCTCTCAGCAATGTGGGTGGCGTCAGATGTTCGATAGTAGTATATCGCTGCTCACGTATTTCACGCCACTTTGTTTTACTCCTAAACGAAGAACGAAAAAGAACTTCGCTTGAAGTATATCGGGGCCTTTAAACATAACCCTGACAATCACTAGATATTTTGATTCGTCCTCATTATTCAATCCTCATGTTTTGTTTGGTGTCTCAGAGACCCTAAGGCCCTTTTAATATAATCAGACATTTTTTAGCACTGAAATATCTGGTTGTTATCAGATATTTCGTTACAAATATACAAAACTGAGGGTTAATAGTTTCTTCAACAATCCTTGTGATTTCAGTTGCCCTCATTGTGATTGTGAGATGCCAGAGAGGTAATTGTGTGAAGGACATGGAGATGATCAATTACCTATAAAGTGTCCAGTCCATCAAGCTCTGTAAGATGTAATTACTTGCCATAGCTAACACTAAATAGAAAATAACATAATGGTGGGGATCTTTTTTATGAGGATCTTTTTTTTTTCTAATTTGTTACCTTTAAAGTGTTAATCCAAAATTGCTAATTTTTACTACATATACAAAGTGATGTCTTAAATATTCATTTAAAATAACAAAGTTGTCCATTTGCAATATATAATATTATTTGCAGGTCTGGCTAACTGAGACAATGAAATTCAGATCTCGCTCAGGGACATCGTGAATTCACAGCTGACCTCTGTGCTTATTCTCAGGTGGCGGCACCGTTCGGCAGTTCCATTATAGCAGTGCACTGGGGAACATGTTCCTCTAAAGAGCTCTTACAGGCAGGGAATACAATCTCAGGGAGGATCTAGGGGCCCCTGAATACCAGTAATAACTTTTTATAAAATCTGATTCAGAGCCAGAGCCAAATATAGAATTCAGATTAAATAAAACTGCACTTAAATCCAATAAATGGTAAAGTTAAGGTGAAAAGGGAGTTTATATTAGGAAGAAACCCTGATAGCAAGGGTATGAACAAATTAGTTACTGTACAACAGGCAAACACAGATTTCACCATAAATTAACCATAAAAAAAGATATTATACTCTTGCTACTTGGTACTAAACAAAAGAGTAACCTTGTTTGTGCTTTGTTGCAATGTAAACCTAAATACACTGATTGGAAAATAATTAAATTCACATTTATTTGCATAGCGCTTTTCACAATACACATCGTTTCAAAGCAGCTTTACAGAAAATGCATGTCAACATTACAATTTAGTGTGATCTGTTATCAGAGGTGACTGTGTCCAATTATGTAATTTCAGAAATATACATACAAATCACGCAGTTAACTAACAATCTATTTATTTAAACAATGTATTAATTTAAGGCAGAAACAATGATCTTGTTGAAGTAATGAATACATGTTAACAAGTGATTAGGAAAAATAGAAAAATATTATTAAAGGGATAGTTCACCCAAAAATGAAAATGTGATGTTTATCTGCTTACCCCCAGCGCATCCAAGATGTAGGTGACTTTGTTTCTTCAGTAAAACACAAATGATGATTTTTAACTCCAACCGTTGCCGTCTGTCAGATGTATAATGCATTCAAACGGTAACACCATCTATAAGAGTAAAAAAAAAACACGACAGACAAATCCAAATTAAATCCTGCGGCTCGTGACGAGACATTGATGTCCTAAGACACAAAACGATCGGTTTGTGCGAGAAACCGAACAGTATTTATATAATTTTTTACCTCTAAAACATCCAGTTAGTGAGGTCAAAAAACACGCTCTGATGACGGACGTGATCTCTCGCGCTTTGCTTCAATAAATGCGAGACATCACTTCCGTTGTCAGAGCGCGTATAGACCTCACTAACCGGATGTGGAAGGCAGTTGGACATAGTGGTGTCACATTGAAAATTTATTTTCGAGGGATCTAGTGTTAGTTGTCAGTTTTAAAGATATGAAAAACATATTTAAGCTAAATTTGTTACACTTTATTTTAATGGTCTCTTTCAGACATTCTGTTGAATATAACGTTACACCTAATTCTAATTAGAGTAGACGGTTAGGTTAGGGTTAGGTGTTAGGGTTCGGGTTAGTAGAATATGTTTACATGTACTTGCAAATTTACTTATAGAATATCTAGTAGAATATATTTTGAGGGAGCATCAAAATAAAGTGTTAGCAGATATTAAAAATACAGTCTACTAATAGGGTGAATTGCCCTAATGTGGGACACTGCCTAATGTGGGACACCTAAGGTCTAGTGTTTGTAGGTCCCCCATAAATACATGAATGTCAGTGAAACAATGGGATAGCCAAAGCTGTGGTTGCATGTGATCAAAATCATATATGAGAGGGGAGCAATCATCAACAGGAAGCACCATGTGTAAAGGCCACCCAAAGGTCAATGACATAGAGTTTTGACAAACTTGATATCAAGGAATATAAATTAATTTTAAACAAAATAATCCTGCTACTTTTTGGCCTGATGTGCTTATAAAATGTTTGTCCATCAAAAAATATGTATAAACTATAGGAAATGTAGTTTCAATAAGTGGTAAGTGGTATGATTAGCCTAATGTGGGACAGTACTTCAGTCAGTAAAAAATGTGTGGTGGGGCATGGTTTGTGGGACAAAAATGGTTATTTAGTGTTGTTATGCATTATTAGAATGCTGTTACTGCAGATGTTTAAAATCAAGGGAAATTTGTATTCTTGGGGATGGTGGTTTGAAGGCTCTTTGTGGTTGTGTGTGTGTGTCAATGTGCACAAGTGTGTGTGTAGGGAGTGGTGTCTTAAAATGAAAAAATAAATAAATAAAATGCTCTGAGTTCAAAAACTTGGTAGAAAACCAATAAAGCCATTCAACTTTATTTTATGCATCTAATGATTAATTCCATGAAATGTATTTCAAATCACAATGGCAAAGGGGAGAAAGGCAGGGAGAGATCATCAGACGCAGAAAAAGAGGCAGAAACAGGGAAGAGATAAGAGAAAGAAACTAAATCAGTGGAGGCAGGACAGGATGAAAGGAGCCATGGAGTATAGGCATATCGTTGAGGATGGTTATGCCTGTTGTGGTTGTATGTATTTGTTGCTAAGTAAAACGAACTAGAGAACAGTCAGGAATTCTGACTGTGCATTTAATTATTTTCTATCTACATAAGATAACATAGGCCTATGATAATAGTTGTTTAATGTCTTTATAATAAATGCATCAAAACTATCATATTGTATTATTTGTCTGATGATGTTCAGTTATCATGGTTTCACCCATCCATAACCAAGAGAACTAACTTAAGAAGATTTAACTATTCTACATGAGTCAAGGTGATTTTGGCCTTTTGTCATAGACTTTTCAGTGTCCCACATTAGGAAGCTGCAGATTGTACTTAGAGCACTAATATATCTATAATTTCTTTTATGAATGTGCTATCTGCATTATCTCTTTTGATTTGATTAAGACACATACTTTTTTTTTTTATGGTATTGGGTGTGGATTATATGGTTTGGCTACACATCGCAATATGTCACAGAAATCCGAAATGCAAAAAATGTCCCACATTAGGGCAATTCACCCTACTCTAATTAGAGTTAGTTGACACTTATAGTTAGTAGAATGTCTAAAGTGGACAATCGAAATAAAGTGTTACCCAATGTGCATTTACTTTTAAATTGTAACATATTTAGATCTAAGTTTAGCATGCAGGATGATGATGCATTAGCCAATGCAATATAGATTGGTTTTAATTCTAGGCATAATACTTTTTTGGGAGCAAAGAATTTTTTCAGGTATAATGAGTTTTTTAGTTTCAATTAATATGGCACACAAAAGAGTGCCACAAAGAGCATTTCTCTTGTAAATATTTCAAAGGCCATTTATTTACATCCATGAATAATTCACAACTTACTAAGATCAAGAGCACTGCCATCCCAATTATTTTATAATTGAATATTTAATCAGAGAGCATCACTTCGTTTTCAGAAAATCCTCTGTGCCTCAATTTCTTTGGTTTTGAGAGTAATTATTTGTAATTATGGCTTTTCTTCTGAGCGCAGACAAATAAAATAAAGCAAATCGCCCACTAACTCTTGAATACCAGTTATCTTAATTGCTTCCTTGCAAGATTGTCACATCAATTTTTTTATATTTGAGGCTTTTAAAACTGAAGAACAATTTTTCAAATATCCTTTTAAAAGTGCTGAAACATACGCAAATTATTATTAATCGTAGGATTTTCACAAACACTTCAAAATTGAGATTCCTGTTGTTGTTGCCACAACTTTCAAATGATACAAAAGTTTCTTTCCTGGAGTGAAGTGTTTAAATAAATCAAGAGAATATCAGAAAGGCACTCTAAGCGTTTGATTTAATCCTAACCCTAAATCCAAGAAGCAACAAGTGTACATAAAAAAAAACAGCACAGCAACATTTTATGGCAAAGAATAGCATCCTATTATTACATCGATCTATCTATCTATCTATCTATCTATCTATCTATCTATCTATCTATCTATCTATCTATCTATCTATCTATCTATCTATCTATCTATCTATCTATCTGATTGGCTAGCTGATTAAAAGTCAAAGTAAATGTGATGCTGTTTATAAAAACATCATAAACATGTTGCACTTGAAAACATTTCGTGATCTCTCAGCACCAGTGACATACTTCCTGCCACTTAAAATGCTACAACTTTAATGGAACAAGCAACACTGATATATTAATTATCTAACAGAAGCAAATTAATAAGAAATGAGAGAAGCAACAAGAGCAGATGTTGCTAGAGTCTGTAATCTAAACAGCCCAAATTCCTTAGACATCCTGACATACTTTAAAAAACAACATTAAATATAAGTTAAAGCAAAAAAGGAAATGAGTGAGTGGAATCAAAGGAAAGCCAAAATATTATTCTACATTTTTTATTTATTTTTTTTGGCTCAGTAGGGTTGTCACAATAACAAAATTTCAAATTTTTTACCAATAGTAAAAATATTTTTGATACGAAATTTTAATACAAATGCAAAAACGAATATGCTATTGAGCAAATTTTTTTTATAATTAAGATTTATTTATTAAAGGTGCTGTAGAACGTGTTTTCAAAAGATATATTATAAGTCTAAGGTGTCCCCTGAATGTGTCTGTGAAGTTTCAGCTCAAAGTACCCCATAGATTTTTTTTAATTCATTTTTTTAACTGCCTATTTTGGGGCATAATTAAATATGAGCCGATTCAGGCTGCGGCCCCTTTAATTCCTCACGCTCCCCACCCCCGGAGCTCGCGCTTGCTTTAAACAGCATAAACAAAGTTCACACAGCTAATATAACCCTCAAAATGGATCTTTACAAAGTGTTCGTCATGCAGCATGTCTAATCGCGTAAGTATGGTATTTATTTGGATGTTTACATTTGATTCTGAATGAGTTTGATGGTGCTCCGTGGCTAAAGCTAACATTACACACTGTTGGAGAGATTTATAAAGAATGAAGTTGTGTTTATGAATTATACAGACTGCAAGTGTTTAAAAAATGAAAATAACGACAGTCTTGTCTCCGTGAATACAGTAAGAAACGATGGTAACTTTAACCACATTTAACAGTACATTAGCAACATGCTAACGAAACATTTAGAAAGACAATTTACAAATATCACTAAAAATATCATGATATCATGGATCATGTCAGTTATTATTGCTCCATCTGCCATTTTTCGCTATTGTCCTTGCTTGCTTACCTAGTCTGATGATTCAGCTGTGCACAGATCCAGACGTTAATACTGCCTGCCCTTGTGTAATGCCTTGAACATGAGCTGGCATATGCAAATATTGGGGGCGTACATATTAATGATCCCGACTGTTACGTAACAGTCGGTGTTATGTTGAGATTCGCCTGTTCTTCGGAGGTCTTTTAAACAAATGAGATTTATATAAGAAGGAGGAAACAATGGTGTTTGAGACTCACTGTATGTCATTTCCATGTACTGAACTCTTGTTATTCAACTATGCCAAGGTAAATTCAATTTTTGATTCTAGGGCACCTTTAAGATTGAGATTGTGAATAAAGTCGTAATGTTTTGAGAATAATCTTGGCCTTTTACAGGGATTAACTCATATAGTTAGTATAGCTATAAAGTTGTACACTCTAAAAAATGCTGGGTTAAAAAAACCCAAGCTGAGTAAAATATGGACAAACCCAGCAGGTTGGGTTAAAAGGCACCTATTATGCCCTCTTTCACATGATGTAATATAAGTCTCTGGTCTGGTCAAGTTTCAGCTTATAATACCCCACAAATTTGCCCCTATTTGGGGGTGAGCAAAAACACGCCTTTTACTATATTACTATATTGCTGGCTAAAAAAATAAATCCAAAATTGGTTGAAAAAAATGGCTGGGTGAAAACAACCCAATCCCTGGTTTTGTCCATATTTAACCCAGTAGTTTTTAGAGTGTAGATCTTTTTAGATTAAATAGGTAATATTTTGAGAGTTAATTCAAAATTATAACCATTAATTCAAAGTTAGCCTAATTTAAAGGGGACCTATTATGCAAAATTCACTTTTTCATGGTTTGGACATAAATGTGTGTTGGCAGTGTGTGTACACAACCACCTTATCGTGATAAAAATCCACCCACTCCTTTTTTTTTTTTTTATCCTCATAAATCATAAGCAGTGTCTCAGAAAAAGCCATTTCCAGATCCCTGGCAGTGTGACGTCACAAAAGCCACAGGCTCCGCCCACGAATGTTGACAGACACTGATGTTTGAACATAGAACCGCCCTGAGCGTGTTCACAGCGAGTCCGCCATTGCTGCACTGATGAGAATGTCTCCCAGGCATTTTAGGTGTTCTGTAGCTGGATGGATTAATCCACATAACTCTCTTCATTTACTACCTAAATCTGAGCTGCTGAAAACGAGGTGGATTAACTTGGTTTTCCAGGAAAAAGCTCCCTCAGTTCTGTCAAAATTTGTTTATGTCTGCGCGAATCATTTCACACTGGGCTGCTTAGTGAATGAATATCAATACAAAGAGACAATACAAAACAGAAACTGCTAAAAAATATGCTACTCAAGGATATACAAGTAAAAACTGTTCGTGATCCAGCTTACAGTCTCCAGAGTGATACTGGATACGGCAGTAATGAAGGTGAGGGCACTTTTATTAGGGGCAGTCGTGGCCTAATGGATAGAGAGTCGGACTTGTAACCCAAAGGTCATGGATAAAAAAAAGAAGACAATATACGTTATAACTGTAATTTAACTAAACTATACCTGTTCTATCTCCATGCAGCATATATTCGCAGTTTATGACATTATTGTGCATCCTGACTGAATCCTGACAGGGGAGAACGAGCTCTTGAAGCTCCACCCTCTTAGGCCGAGCACAGCAGCTCATTTGCATTTAAAGGGCCCACGCTGAAACAGCTCGTTTTTGCTCAACCACTAAAAGTGGCAATTTTAACATGCTATAAAAAATTATCTGTGAGGTATTTTGAGCTAAAACTTCACATACACACTCTGGGACATCAGAGACTTATTTTACATTTTGTAAAAAAGGGCATAATAGGTCCCCTTTAAGTTAATGCAACAATAAAATCACTGTCAAACATTTATACACACTTTTCTCAATTAAATAAAAAATTTTGCAAGTAATCAGAAAAAGCACACTTTTTTCAAGTAACAGAATTATTACAATCTTAAAGCAATCAAACGTAAACTAAAACTTAAATAAGAAGCATGTTTGCAATTATTAGATACATACATTAAAGGGGTGATGAACTGAGAAATCAAATTTTCCTTGAGTTTTTGACATATAAGAGGTCATCATACTATAAGAATATCCTGTAAGTTTCAGAACTGAAAACGTCCTTGTTAGTCCAATAAAAGCTTTATTGACACCAGACCCAGCAAACGACAGGTTTTTCAAAGTGGGGATCTATGACGTCAAAGGGCAGCAAGCACCGCCTCCGCAGAAGAATATCAATGCCTACTTCATCACTGCCTGTTTAGCCCCGCCCACCGATTCACACATGACATGTAATAAATAACATAGGCCTACATGGTGCTTAACCGGATCGAGCTACCAAGCAAATAACATGCCGTTGAGGATTACAAAATATTGTGCAGTGCCTGGACTCTACAGTAATGCAACATGTAAGTAACTGTGTTAATTCTAATGCCTGATCTGATATGTAATGATTCATGTACAGTCAGATTTTTTTTTGTCTATGTGTCAGTAAATCAAACCTGTGACTAAACGTCAACTTGTGTTGTTTCTCTTAGTAGGATTAAAATAATATGTTATTTAAATGGTGATTCAATTATATAAAGAAAGCGATCAAAGAAAGCTCCCTTTGTAATCGTTGGAGAAGCGCGCGCTGAAGCTGTCAATCAAACAGAGCGAGTTTATCAGTGACTGAGTTCTGGACGCGCAAAAACTCCTGTTTTATTCAACAAATCTTTTAATTATATCACGTTTGCACTGTTAGTGATGATGAAAGCATTTGTTAGTGTACAGAAATTGAGTTGCAATAATGAGATCACTGCTTTCATGCTCAACAACATGTCTGTGATCGGCTACAATGTTCATCTCTGCAACCTTTCATGCCATGATCTACTGTAAACACGCCTTCCCTATACAACTTACGGAACGAACGCGGCACCAGTTCCGTTTTTTTCCGTAAGTGGAATAGGGAAGGTGTAGGACATACAGCGTAAGCTTTTTGAAGAATACGGAAAGCGGAAGCACGTGCACAGCGATCATTTGCGTTTATAAAGCATATACAGTTATATTTTTTTCGAAAATGACCGATCGTTTCGATAGATAAGACCCTTATTCCTCATCTGGTATCGTTTAAAGCCCATTGAAGCTGCACTGAAACTGTAATTTTGACCTTCAACCGTTTGGAGGCCATTGAAGTCCACTATAAGGAGAATAATCCTGGAATGTTTTCTTCAAAAACCTTAATTTCTTTTCGACTGAAGAAAGAAAGACATGAACATCTTGGATGACATGGGGGTGAGTAAATTATCAGGAACATTTTATTTGACAGTGGACTAATCCTTTAACAGTCTACTACAGTTTCCTAATACTCCAATGAGTGTTAGTTGACATGAAGTTGCAAAATTACTTACATTTAGCAGAATGTCTGAACTGGACCATTGAAATAAAGTGTAACCAAACATATTTTTGTTAGCTGGCGTGTTCTTTCAAATGTAAAATGAACTTTTTTTTTTTTAGGTTTATTTTTTTTTCTTTTTTGAGTTTTTCCATGTGGCATGATAGGAGCACTGATTGATAACAACAGCTCCTTCACATCTGGACCTGGAAGGCTGTGTCTCAGCACCATTTTGATGGAAATTAGACCAGAAGGCGGTTAGAGCTTCCCCTCGAGTAAGCGTCTTGGTGAGAGTGTGTTCACATCTTTGTGAACAATTACCCAGGCCAAAGGCCCTGCTCCGGCTCTTACAAGCTCCGAGACATTTGGGCAGAAAGGAGAGGTGTAATGACTGACAGCCCTACCCCACCTCCCTTTGTTAAAAGTGGGGTTAAACTGCAATGATGAGAGATCCTGTGTTTGAGTGAAGAGCTGCCTGCAGCTACTTTTGTTGCAATTCCGTTTTCATGCTCTGATGGTGCATGTGGCCAGATGCTGCAGCGGTCTCCAGTTGGAAAGGAGAACTCAAAAGGGAAAAAAACTCTCTCCCATTTCCTGCCAACTTCATTACTTACAGCTTAAGACTAATCCTGAGCTCAGGACTCTTTCCATTTAATCTTAAACTTGAGAGTCATTTTGCCAAACAGCTACTGCTGTGCTCCAAATTACTGGCACAGCAGATATGCAGCACAGTGAAGCTTTTTAATTTAGATTAATTATTTTTTTAAAAGTTAGAATTTTTGAAAACAAACAAACAATCGAGAAAAAAACTAAAAAGTATCAATTCATTAGTGTTTATTTGCCTAATATCTGGTTATTATTTCCATTAATAAATAAATCCACAAAATAATTTATAACGATGGTGATTGTTTACAAGACAGCTCAGAGCAGAATTGGCATTTAAACACATTTTTTGCATTCCTTCCCATGGAGCTCACCCTCAAATCTCTACAATGTTCTGATTGGGATTTCCGCCATTGTATAGCAGGTGAAAATCATTATCATAATCCAGTGGCTGGGAAAAGCAATACCTCAACTTTCCTCATTATACAAAATGATTTGAGGTAACATTCATGTTCATAAAATTGTAAGAAATGTTTTTACATGTTCTACATTTTTTGGCAGTATACACATTTTGGCTAAAAAGTGCATTTGACCATAAACGCAGCCACATCATTATGAGGTGCAGGTGCGCTTTGTAGAGTACATGCCCAAATATGCATGCATTTTTTAAATGAGCACATAGATACTGAACTACAGTATTGCTAGAACCGATACTGTAGAAGGACTTACATGGTTACTGTTTTTGACATCCCTAGTCAGTATCCCAGCTTACAATGAACGTTCTCAGAACTCAGAACCATAGACAAAATGGCATAGAAAAAAAGTTACTTTCTTCTGGGTGGAAAACATAGTACCATATTTTCTGGAAAGTCAAACCTAAGATGTCTTAGACATTTTATTTGAGTATGATGATGAGAAGGATTTTCACTTATATTCTAGAAATACGTAAAGAATAGAGTCCTGGAGTGATGATGCATTTTTGTTAGGCCAACACAAAAGCATGTGTTCACTTGACAAAAACCCAATTTTTCCATTGGCTTTTGGATTATTGCAGAAAATAAGCCTGGTGAAGAATGATAGTTTATAATTCTTACAGGTTTTGTTCATCATGATAATATTGACAAATGAACAACTTTTATGAAGCCTAAAGGCTGATTTATACTTCTGCATCGGACCTACGCCGGAGCCTTTGCGCCGTAGGCTATGCGTCTGTTTTCATTTATAATTCTGCGTTGTTGTCCGCATCGACGTGCATGCAGACCACTAGTAGGCAGTGTCCGCAGTCATATTGAGTATCAAGGCAAAAGCCAAAGAAGCAGCTTGTCATGTACATTGTCAGAGAAGCTTACAAATAGAAGCGGCAAACAGGTAACGACTTGTGTTGCAGTATGACTGCATGTGTCCCCTGAAACAGAGCATTTTTTTCATTCCTATTGAAGTTGTAAACGCTCGCTCTTCTCCGATTGCTCCACGGCAGTTTTTTGACCTGAGGGAAGGGTTATTAGACCAATCACAGCGCTTGCGGTCCGCGTAAAATTGAAGCGTTGTTACATTTTTGAAGAGGTGCACGTCAGGCTACGTCGTAGGCTACATGTGCTACACACAGCCTTGATGCAGAAGTATAAATCAGCCTTAAATAATCTAAACGTAGGTTATAAACAAACTATCACATGACTTCAACATCACCATCACTAAGTTTCTGGCATCTCTCTCTCTCTCTCTCTCTCTCTCTCTCTCTCTCTCTAAATGTATATACATAATAGTTTGCAAGAGTGCAATTATAAACCCAACAAGGCTGAGAAAGTGGACTAGTGAGTAGTATTACTGATGTATTTTTTTTGAAAAATAAAACATATATATAGATATATAATATCTTGAGCTTGTGTTCACCACAGACCATATTCCAGGAATTTAACCAAAAACCCATTAAAAACAACAACAACAACAACCACTGACTCCAGGACAGTGGAATCAGAAGTGCTAAAATGCTAGTTTCTGGGTTTTGGCCTACAAAAATACATAATCCCTAAAGCATTCTATTGCCAAAAGTAATAGTGATGCATGCATTTGCATATGGCACAAAAATTTTCACCATATCCCATCAACATTTTAAAGCTTTTTAAGATGAAATTAAAAGACGTGTGGTCAGGGAGCTTGTGGAAACCATGATATGATGCGCTCACCATTCAATTTCTTGACTAGTAAAAATGAGTAGCTGTGCAAGCCCTAATTTGCATTCATATATCTGCAAATATTTCATCTGAGTTCATTCTCTCAGTGTTGATCCTGCAAAATGTGAATAGTAAATTGATTTTAGACACATAACTACAAAAAGGTCATGTTCACGGTGTGTAGTTATGCCCACACAAGACATTGAGGCTGTATGTGTCTGGTTATATGCTGGAGGACACAGACAGAGAGAGAGAGAGAGAGAGAGAGAGAGATTGGATCCGATTGTCAATTCAGCACTAGTATTCAGAATTACAGATCCTCTCTGCCTGCTCTGCTCTGCTCACACACTCTCTCTCCTCTAGCACATCTCCCTTCTCTTCGTCCCCTCCTGACACCATGGCTTTGCAGGTCTAGCACTTCATCACACACACACACACACTCACCCACATACAAATCCACCCTCCAGCTGGAGTTCAAAGACCGTATATAAGTGAGATTCTCATCTTTGCTGCTCTCTCTCAAAACGATGCCACAGCAGGCTGTGGAATGGAAAATTTAGGCAAAAGGTGATGTGCAGCAAGCGCAAAAAAAAGAGAATGGAAAGGAGTGAAAATGGAAAATAGGAAGGTCCGTGTTTTTTTAACACTGTCAACCCACCTGGTAAACATGTAACCAAAAAAGATTATTTAATGTGGACAAGATGAGCATGCAAACTTCTTGTTTAAGAGCACTTATATATGAAAATGTTTTAGGTCACAACTGTAACCATGGTTCTATGAAAAAGGGAACAAGATGCTGCATCGGAAGTTAGGATGCTATGGGAACACCTCTGCTTCATTCCATCTGGAAGCACATGTGAAATCAGTCCAATGGCATGGTGGGACGTCATCCCGTAGCATGTGATGTCATGAGCAGGAAGCTATAAAGCACACCCGGACCAAATAATGTCAGCTTCTGATTGGCGTGCAGGAAGTATGGCAGGGTGATGCAGATACTGACCGTCATACTGACAAGTGCCTGTCTAGTATGAATCCTGGCGAGCACAACTAGGACATGAGCACCTGGGACCCCGGTGTGGAGTCCAAATCTTGGTCGTAGAACCTCACAAACGAATGCAGAGAGGACCAGCATGGCGCATCACACACTTCTTGTAGGGATACCCCTGACAAAGCTTTAGAAGCCGCCATACTCCTCATTGAATGGTCCTTGGCAGCCATAGGTGAAGGGTGTCCAACTCCGTCATATGCAAGATAAATAGCCTTTACTATTCACTTGCTCATCCTTTGCTTAGTTGCTGGGGACCCTCGTCTAGGTTACCTGAAGCACACAAACAGTTTCTCAGACTTTCGCCACAGGGCAGTTCTGTGGGCATCTAATGCCCTGACTGGGCATAGTAAATTTAACTTCTCCTGGTCCAACATCCGAAAGGGAGGAGGACAAAGGGCCTGCAACACTATAGATTGCACCAGATACCCTGGGGTCTAGGGTGTAGAAAGGATATGCCAGGTGCAAACTCTAAACACGAAGGGGCAACCAACAGAGCCTGAATGTCTCCTATTCTCTTTAGGGATGTAACAGCCAACAATTTCTGCAACAATTTCAATGGGCTCAAAGGGAGCCGTCGACAGACCTTCCAGAACAATGGCCAGATCCCAAATCGGAACCCTCCTGAGGCCTGCAGGCTTCAGCCATAAAGCACCATGTAGGAAACAGAACACCAATGGGTTTCTCCCAAATGACTCACCACCCAAAGGTGCATTGTAAGCAGCTATGTAGACCTTCAGGGTGGAGGAGGATAGGCCTATGGAAAACCGATCCTGCAGGATCTCCAGCACTGAACCAACCGCGCAGATAATTGGATCCAACTGGTGATTCCCGCACCATGAAGTGAAAGCTCCCTACTTCAAGGCATACAGTTTCCTTGTGGAGGGAGCTCTAGAGTGGAGTATGGTCTCATATAGTACAGTATGGTCTCTCTATAGGTTTAGAGACCAGAGTTCAAGAGTTGGGCCCCCTCAGAGGCCAAACCCACAGTTTCCATAGTTCCAGACGGGGGTGTAAAATTGTGCCCCCTGCTTGTGACAGAAGGCCCCTCCTGACAGGGTTCTCCCAAGGAGAGCCATCGAGGAGAGACACCAGGTCTGAGAACCATACTCGGACCAGCCAGAATGGGGCTACCAGTAGTAGACAAACCCCATCCTGGCGAACTTTCTCTAGAACTCCAGTGGAGCTGGATGCATGAGGGAGAACCAGAGTGGAAAGTGTGTCGTTTCTTGAGACGCAAATAAGTCCACTTTCACCTGGTCAAACTCCCTCCAGATCATCTCCACCACCTCAGGCTGGAGTCTCCATTCCCTGGGCCGCAGCCCCTGCCTCAACAGGATGTCTGCTCCCTGATTCTGGCACCCAGGGATGTACACTGCCTTCAGTGAGAGCAGCTTGCCCTGAGGCCCTGGAAAGCCCTGATGTGGAGGTTGGGCAGACAGCGTTCATCTCTCTCTCTCTCTCTCTCAGTGGAAATGGCGTAGACAAAAACTCCCTATAATTTAATATAAACTACTGTTATTGTGTCATGGAATGTTTTAAGAGTTTTTTCAGGCAATAATGTAGTCGTTTAAACTTCAAATCTGCAGCTTATTTATAAAGATAGCAGTCAGCAATCATGTACCTCTCTGAGAACATTTTCAGCTGCATGGCTTTGATGTCACTGTAGGGGTTAAAGGATTAGTTCACTTTCAAATGAAAATTTCCTGATAATTTACTCACCCCCATGTCATCCAAGAGAAATTAAGGTTTTTGATGAAAACATTCCAGGATTTTTCTCCATATAGTGGACTTCAATGGCCTCCAAATGGTTGAAGGTCAAAATTACAGTTTCAGTGCAGCTTCAAAGCGTTCTACGCAATCCCAGACGAGGAATAAGGGTCTTGTCTAGAGAAACCATCACTCATTTTCTAAAAAAAAAATTGAAAATTGTATACGTTTTAACAATTAATGCTCATCTTGAACTAGCTCTCTTCTTCTCTATTTGAATTCCAGCAGTGTAGACGCTGCTAAGTGTATTACTGCCCTCCACAGGTCAAAGTTTTTTTCATACAATTTTCAAAAGAATCAAAGCTTCCCACAAGTGCACGCTGTAATTTACCATTACACGCAACACAATATACACATGGTTTTGAGAGAACACATGTGATGCAGAAACTCTTACAAAACAAAAACAAACACTCATTTTGACCCATTACAACATCTTTCACTTATTGTATGCAGTCTCACTGTTTGAAGCGCCTTTCATAGGAAATCAATGATACTGTCATTGACACGAAGACGAATTTAAACCTGGAAGTTGAAAATAGCGCAAAAAAGACTAAAAATAACTAGTTTTCTCCTACAATTAAAATTAACAGATTGTAAGATTGTCTTCTATCATGTTCAACACATAACAATGTTAAAATCTTGCATAATACTCTACTCAGTAATACTATACACTAATTACTTTACTGAAGCAGCCCATTCCTTTGTTGTTAGTTCTAAAGTGACATTTTCAAATTAGTAATAAAGGCTGGGGCTAATCTGTTGAACTGTCAACTTGAGATTTGAATCTGTGGCAGAAGAAAGTAGTTCTGCACACAAGAGTGTTTTTTTAAGATACCATGTGGCTGTTTCTTATTTAATTTTTGCTCCGTCTAACTGTTTATAAAAGCAATATCATACTTGATATTATATATCAGCACGGCTGTCTTTATACGGCACTCAGTCTGCAGCGATTTTGAACGGCTATGAGTGTGATATAAATTGTAAAGAAATTTTCGTAAGACACTAGCTATTGCAAAGAACCACAGAAAAATATTTGCCTTTTCATGTCAAGAGATTGTTTACTTTATTTAAGTTGTTACTAATAAATATATCTTTATGTGCACATTCTTAGTACATGTAAAAGTATTTTCTACATATTTAAGAGTGGTTTGTTATTTGATGTTCTAGTTTAAGTAATCTCAGACAACAAGGTTGTGTGCTCATCTTCTCAACATTAAAAGGTTAAAACTCAGAAACTAGAGTTTAAAAAAAGCACAGCTAATTGCAAATAAAGATGGGGGCAGCAATCTTACATTTACATTTATGCATTTGGCAGACGCTTTTATCCAAAGCGACTTACATTGCATTATACTATACATTTGTATCGGAGTATACAGATCATCTTCTACGGAGATCTGTGCACACAGTGTTCCCTCAGGTGCACATTCAGTTCCAGAAACATACAATACAAATGAAAGGGGCAGGATGACATCTGTCTGCTCCTACATAGTTGGGTTCACTACATGTGTGTTTGTGCTTTTAAGGCAGTAGGCTAAAGGATAATTACTTGATTCATAGACTAATATTGTATTACTCTTGCTAGTCTTAATGTGTCAGAAAATGTTCTGATTAAATGAAAAAAAACAAAAAAAACACTACTAATGATAGCAAATGAGTGAATGCATTAATCACAGTTCTCATATATACATGCACATATGCATAATCTACAGTAGCCTATGTTAACCTCACACCTACATATTATATAATGTTGTGTTGTTAATTTCCCATCTCCATTCTTTATTTTATCAGTCTGAAAACAAAAAGGAAAAAAAATATAAAAATGTGGCTGTGATTGTCACAGTGGACTTTCAAATGCATTTTTCATTTAGGTTACAGATTTCTGCCTAAGGCTATAAAATGTGGTTCACAGGGGGAAAGGGAAAGTCCAGAATGACTACGTTTTCCAACAGAAAAGCCTCCTAGACACAGATCCAGGGTTTTGAGAAGGGAAACATAATAGGTCAAGTTTAATCTGCAGTCTGAGCACTTTCATTCCTAAGACTCCTTTTCTTTGTTGAGATGATAGACCAGGGTCAGCGGGGTGAATGAATCAACTGGATTTCTACAGGCTTGAGGAAATTACTGCAGTCTGTGTCATCTTTGCTGACTAACCATGAGACCCAGAACACAAAACTGTACAAATTCAAGGACACAACAGCGTTAGAATGCCCACAACCTCTGAACACTGATCACAGATCATTTCACTCTTTCACATATATTTGCAGCTTAATTGTATGTGTTCTCATGAAATTTTTAAAAATGTTTTCTATTATCAGTTTCCTTATCGCTGAAGTGTTATGAATCAAAGTTACCATCATGACTTTTATTTAAAAACCTCCTCACAATGCATTTAATTAGTTTTATTTATTTAAACCACAGCGTACCATATTTGCGCTCATGTGCATTATAAAAACGGTTTGTGAAGACTTGCTTTTGCCATAATATGTATATATCAGAAAACTACCTCATGTGTATAGCTTGCCCATAGAACTGGAGAGAAGTTAAACGTTTGCAAATGGCTTCGTGACTGGCAGTTCTTAAAATATAAATTCCCAAGGTAGGAAAATCTATTTTTGCTTCTCTAGTGGATGGAAACGGTTGCTGTAATTATTCGCCAAGGTGTGCCTACACACCCCAGCCAGGGAAAATAAGCAACCTGCTTTAAACCCCAAAATAAATCTGCCTAAATGTAGCCTGTACTTTAGTTTAAAGGCATATTCAGAGTTTATCAAACAGAATATTCTCAACAATCACAAATGCCAAGCACTATGCTGTTCACACAGAACTTGTCTTGTTCCATGCCTTTTCCTTATTATATATTTTCTCGTTGACTATCGCACTTGATCACGTCTCTCACATCTTCTGCAGCTTCTCCCGCATGACTCTGCATTCTAAAAACACAGAGATTAAGTTAAGTTATTATTATTATTTTGAAAATTGCTTTCGGTTTGAATGGCCCCAACAATCAGTGAGGCAATATATTTGCGGCATACAATCCAAGTAGATAATATAATTGGATAAGAACTTTGTGACCATTAAAAAAACGAACATGCTACATCTGCTATGTTGTCATTGTCATGTGACTTACTGCTTGGAACTATTTTGTAGGCGGAGCAAAAACAAAGTAACTTTATTAATAGTAATATTGCTTTATTGTCATTATAAAAATGTAGAATGTAGACCTAGCCACTTTTTAAAGGGGTGGTTGATTATGATTTCAATTTTTTAACTTTAGTTAGTGTGTAATGTTACTGTAAGAGCATATACAACATCTTCAAAGTTACAATGCTCCAAGTTCAAAGGAAAGGGAGATATTTTCTTTTTAAAAAATCACTTTTAAGGACTACAGCAAATGGCTGGTAGGGACTACAACAAGCTTTGTCCCGGGTTAGTGATATCACTAATCCTGAAATTTACATAAACCCTGCCCCCGAGAACACGCAACAAAGGGGTGAGGCCATGCAATACAGTATGCAACAATAGCATGTCATGAAAGCAAGATGACAACATAAGTTATAACCATAATTAAACTAAACTATACCTCTTCTATCTTCATGCAGCATATATTCTCTGGCTCTAGGTATCTTCAAACAGTTCCCACATGAGCAATTTATAGATTATCATAACAGAATATGCTAATCAATGACTTCAAGATAGTTAACTCTACATCAGCTACATAAATTAATCAACTAACCATTCAGAAACGTCCTGTTGCATTCTACATGTTGTCACTTCTTCTTGAGTCTCTCCATAATTGTCTGACTCGGGTTTGAACATAAAAGGCTGAACAGTTTCTGATATTTTCAGTGAGTCTGCATGAGGTAATCGGCACTGCCAACACAAACTCTTGAAACTCCGCCCTCTTCTTGGGAGCAGCAGCTCATTTGCATTTAAAGGGACACACAAAAACTGAGCGTTTTTTGCTCACCCTCAAAAAGTGACAAATTTAACATGCTATAAAAAATTATCTGTGGGGTATTTTGAGCTAAAACTTCACATACACACTCTGGGGACAACATCTTGTAAAAGTGGCATTATATGACCCCTTTAAAACAATAACACTGAAATACAACATTAAAAGGATAGATCAAAAATGCAAATGATACAGAGCCGTTTTGCAAAATTCCTTTTTGTGGCTTAATGGTTAGAGAGTCTGACTTGTAACCAAAAGGTCGTGGGTTTGAGTCTCAGTAAAGGCAGGAAATATAGGTGGGGGGAGTGAATGAACAGTGCTCTCTTCCACTCTCATTACCCACAACCGAGGTGCCCTTGGGCAAAGCACCAAACCCCCAATCACTCCCTGTGCGGCGCAGCAAAAATGGCTGCCCACTGCTCCGGGTGTGTGTTCAATAATCACATAACCAAGTATGGGACACCATACTTGGCTACACATCATGTCACTTTTTCCACTTTTTTGAATCTTTAAATAATTTTAATTTTTGTGTGAATTATCCAATACCTTTTTGTGTGTAACAGCTTTAGAATTCGTAATATTCACTACATCTTAACTTTGCTGTGTAAGCATTGGTCATCGTGGCCATTTTAAGATGTAAGCGTCAAAACTGAACTTGTATATCAATATTCATTTTTCACAGACAAAGAATATGCTCGTGAATTTTCAGCCAAGCCACAGAATCGAATAACACATCAGAAAGAAATGTGAACATGTATTTGATAAACAAAGTTGGGGAACTGTATATCAAGAACATCACAATCTGACTAGTTTCTCTGATAAGATGTTCCAGGGAAGGAGGAATGTTTGATAATAACAGGAATGGGTTGAGACTACATTACAGTTTTACCAAATTATACCAAATGCATTGACATATTAAAGCCAAATGTGAGGTCACCCTGGAAATACCCTGCAGATGATGTAGGTTTTACCACACTTTCTGGTTTACTGGTTGTCTACACTCAACTGTGACTGTGTTTTTTAAATTCCCAGATTAGCCTCAGCATAAAGAAGAGCTTCTAGCAGAGATTCTAAGCTTTTCTTTCCTTCAACAGCTCTTTATTTAGCTCAGTTGAATGTCTTTAATCGCTGAGAAAAGGCGGGTTATGCTTTAACAACCCGATGTTTCCATTTCCAAGAACACTTAAGTCCCCACAGGACTTCACTGACATGAATATTCATGAGATAAAAGCATTCATACATGGCTGTTCATTTTTGTGCAAACTCATTAAAAGCAAACCGTCCCCACTTAGAGCATTCTGACAGAATATATCTTTCACTTTCATTCAGGTGTACAATGATCATCTAGCTAATGATCATGAGGCTTTTTTCATGTACATTTAAATGTGCAATCATCAGCAGCAGTGGAACACATTGATGATGAGCCATTTACTGGTGTTACAGTGACATCTAGTGGGAGGGAGAATTGTGTTTGACAAATGATTGACAGCTGAGAGGTGAAAAGAAAATAGCCATGATAGTGAATGAAAGCAGTTCTGTTCTCCTCATAATATAATATATGTCTCTCCTTCTTTGCTTTATAATCCTCCCTTATTTTGATTTCAGGCGACATTTTTCTTGAACTTGTTCTGATAGGTTAAAGATGATGTATTTTTTTGTTGCTGTTAAAGTTTTTTCTCTTACCCCATCTTAATATGCAGAGTCAATGTAAGTAATTAGGTTAATTTTGTGTCTCTGTGGCACTTTCAAAGCATTTCTTGTTGTTTGAGCATCATGTACATGGCTGCCAGGTCTGCATGCAAAAATGGTACAGAGACTTATCAAAAAAACAGCCTAAGACCAAACATCAAAATAGGCCACTCACCAAACAAATGCACAGATTTTAGAGTAAAAATTGCAACACATTTTTTTAAAAACAATAAAAAAATACACAGGCAGTGTTTGGGAAACCTGTTTGAAAAAATACTTAAAGGATTAGTTCACTTTCAAATGAAAATTAGCCTAAGCTTTACTCACCCTCAAGCCATCTTAGGTGTATATGTCTTTCTTCCTTCTGATAAACACTCTTGGAGATATTTTAATAAATATCCTGATGCATCCAAGCTTTATAATGGCAGTGTACGGGACCCACGAATATGAGCTGAAGAAAGTGTCTCCATCCACATCAATCCATCATAAACATACTCCACACGGCTCCTTGGGTTAACAAAAGCCTTCTGAAGTGAAGCGATGCGTTTGTGAAAAAAAACTAAAACAAACATATTTAACAAGTTATGGCTTCCACCAGTGTAAAACTCTTGCAGTTCAAAAAGCTTACGCTATGTCCTATGCCTTCTCAATTCAAATTATGGAAAAAGTGTAACTGATGCAAAGCCAGTTTACACTTTCTTCGTAACTTGAATAAAGAAGGTAGTCTGGTGGAAGCTAGATGTTTTACTTCATAACTTGTTAAATATGATTTTATTTTATTTTTTTACACAAACACATCGCTTCGCCTCAGAAGGCCTTTATTAACCCCCGGAGCCGTGTGAAGTACATTTATGATGAATGGATGTGGATGGAAGCACTTTCTTCAGCTTCATACTCGTGGGTCACCGTACACTGCCATTATAAAGCTTGGATGCGTCAGGATATTTATTAAAATATCTCAAAGAGTGTTTATCAGAAAGAAGAAAGTCATATACACCTAGGATGGCTTGAGGGTGAGTAAAGCTTGGGGTAATTTTCATTTGAAAGTGAACTAATCCTTTAAGGTTTTATAGGAACAGTACACCCAAACATGACAATCCTTTCACCATTTATTCCCCCTCAATATCAGTAAATAATGGCTTCAATATCAGTCTGTTCATCATAGCTTTCATTAGGCTTCTATTTATATTGGAACGAAGCCTAAAACCATCCTAATACCAACTCTTAAGATAAGCCACTCACAAAGCAAATGAAAAGAATTTCGAGTCACTAATCATTATGCATTTTCAAGTCATTAAATATGACACATTAAATAAAAAAGCACTAAAT
>RJVU01001236.1:1053638-1117632 GCA_003731715.1 Anabarilius grahami | reverse complement strand
TCCAGGTAAAAACACTAAGAGTCAAAATTGAACACACATCAATCAGATCCTTCTATAGATAGATAAAAGGGCCCGAATCAGTTCATTGAGTTTTGAAACAATGGATCCACAAAGAAATGAAGGTATAGGTTGAGGAGGAGGAAGAGGAGGAAAAGGAGGAGGACGAAAACAAGGAAGGGGAAGGGACAAGGAGACAAGCAGTCTCGGATGAAATTCAAGGCACTTTAGTTGACCATGTCCTTGTGACTATGAGGGAGGCTGGGCAAAGAGTACAGCCAAATTTGAATCGCTTCACCATTGCCTCCATCATCAGAACCTTCAGGGAGGAAAACAGGTAGGTGTACTTACAGTAAGACTGCTCTGTACAGTAACTTTTGAGTTCTGTACTCTGTGCTGTGACAACACATACACTGTTGCACTATGCTACTGTAATAAAGAAATGCATCAAATTGCCTCGCGTACAGATAGAGTTTCAGTTCTAAACCTGATAGAGGAGTTTTTTTGGCATGGTGGTGGAAAGTGTATGACCGAGAACCTTATATCCGTGTTCACCTCCTCCAGGTCATGGAAGAAGCCTGCCTAGACATATGCATGCCAGGGGTGGATCAGGCAGACATGAAGATGATTTTATGATTTTATGATTTTTCCCTTGCATTAAAGTCTATTTATGAGATATATTTTCCTGTGCCGTGTCCTTAACGTGACAGCAGGCAGCATTGGAAACTAATTTCAGCAGGCACAATTAATTCATAACGAATCTCTAATATTTAATAATATATTAGAATATAGAGAATAAATAAGGAAGCACCAAGACATTTGTGACATAACATGGAGGTGATTTTTACATTCGCACCATTCATTTTATGCCAGTGAGATCTTCTCTGGAAGTACCACATCCATTCTACTTCAGGACAAAAGAAATAGTATCGACATTCACCACTCTACAACAAAGCGGTAGATTGGCGAATCAACAAAAGAATATTACAGTATTGATTTACTGTTATGAACTGGAGCTCTGTGTCATTGTGTGGTCAGAGTCTGATTCCCTACAGGAACATTAAGTTAATAAATGTAATTTCTCACTTACAAGCATATTAGGTAAGTGCTTGTTTGTAAATTGCTTGTCTCTTTTGAGGTTTACCTCTAAGACTACATACAAAGGGAACATTTTCTTTTTAATTTCAACATGGAAGTAAATATTGACTTTATTCTATTTACTACTTTACACATTGTTGCTGTTGTCATCAAATTTGGATAGTCTCTTAACCTCCTTCAGCCCACCCCCTGTTTGTTGTTGAAGATTTTTTTAAAATATGAAATGTAAAAAAACTAAACTAAAACAAAAAACTATACATTTCATAATAGTAGTATGTGGAAGTACATCTGCATATAAGAAAAAAGCCATTGAAATACCAGCGCCTGTTGACGGTCACCGTAATTTTGCCAAGTAAGACATGTTCCAGGATCAACATATTTTGTTGATCCTGAAACAACATTCCTGTCTGAAAATTTAGTCTTAACCCTATTCCTACCCCTAAACCTAATCCTACCCATAACTTATCCCTAAAATCACAGGGGAAAGATATGTGAATAACACTGATGTAGAAGCACCTAACCCTGGTTGCAAGCCTAAACTTGACATAAATGGTAAACTTGTCCCTCAAATTTGATTGGTTGATTGGAATGTTGTTCCAGGATCAACAAAGATGTTGATCCAGGAACATGTCGTACTTGGTGAAATCACATTCACCGCCTGTTGACGGGGTCTGCCCTATTGTTTGATCAAGCTCAAAATAAAATGTCAACAAATTTTGTCAGATTTATGTGCGATTACCTACAGATAACAGTGGGTGATAGATTATACATTCATAATATCAGCACAATGATTCATAGAGAGTAAAGATCTCTGCCTCTTTTTTGTGCCTTTTTATGTCTTAATATTTCTTGTTCTACAGTTAAGGGATTGTTCAACCAAAAATGGATTTTCTTAATTAATTTAGTTAACCTCAAGTTGTTCCAAACCTGTATGATTTGTTTTATCTTTGGAAAATATAATATTTTAAAGGACACTGGGGTCCAAAAACATTCTTTAAAAAAAAAAAAAATGTCTCCTTTTGTGTTACACAGAAAAAAAGTCATGTAGGTTTAGTAAATTATGATATCTGCTTACTTTGAAGATGAACTCATAGATTAAACACTCATAAAAATGTGTGATTTTACAAAATTATTGTAGGAAAGACTTGTGTAGTTGTCTCATGAGAAATTTGAAAAAAAGTGAGATAACTAGCTCCAGTCTCTACATAGTTGAGTCTGAACTTGCCTGTCCTATTCTCCACTAAGCTCATTAATACACTGCTGGCTTCGTCAGGCTGAGGTGAGCAGAATTTATTTCAGTGCAGGGGACGTAAATGTATGACTGCTGACAGTAGAGTCTCTCCCAGGGGTCTCTTTAGACAAGCCCTGTGTCAAAGAACTACATGGTGTCGGCAAGCAATGCCCAGACTTAAAGTCAGTCTGGAACAGAATTTGTAAGTTGAATTGAGCAACAGCAATTTACCCTCCCTGCTAAGGCTCCAGGTTTTAATTAATTTTCACTCTCCACTCTGAGCATTTCCTGATTGTATGTTTCTTTGTTTTTTAGCATGTTGGTTGCACCACATAGCTTTGATTTGGTGGACAAAAGTTTTTTCTTCATTATGATATCAGGACAGTTGTATCACCCTGACAAATGTAATGCTTCCAATAATATACCTGTCACGGATCTAGGCTCCATCGTCAACCAATCACTGAGAGCACCGTTTCCAGAGTATTAATAACCAACACCTGTTACCGATTATCAAAAATAATCAATAATCAAAAATATAGTAAGTAAACAGTAGTAATGCAAATACAAAAAAAATCTTATTATTATAAACGTTGAGAAGTTTTGCTGCTTACTGTAATATTTTTGAAACCATGACTTTTTTTTATGCGATTGCTTGCTCAACGTTTAAATAGTCTGGTTTAGTGTGCTCTGTAGTCTAGTCGTGCAGCTCTCTACCAGAGTTCCTCTGAAACATCCACCTCCCCAGCTCCACCTGCCTAGATCTGCTATGGGATTTTATGATGCCTATTTATGCAGCAGCAGCAGCAGCATGTCTGACATGCTCACAGCAGAGTGTCTGTGAATGTATTGGCAATAGCAAGTCCATACTAGCAGCAGCATGCAGCTAGTCCGCCAAAACCAGGGAGGCAATAAGGTCAAGAGGGCAAGTGGTAGGTTGGCTGAATTGGAGAAACTTAAAGATATCAGTCTCCATGTGAAGAGAGAAAAAAGAGAGCAGAAACGTACATGGGTCAATTATATATTTCAATCATGTCAGTTTTCGCATGTAATGATGATGTTAATGCAGTGGTTCTCAATTCCGGTTCTGAGGGCTCACACATTTTTGCATTCTCCTTTTTATGACTTACTCAGTTCTGTTCATGTAGATCTTTCCTAACAAGCTGATGATCTGAATCAGGAAGACAAGCAAAATGTGCCGAGCTGTGGGTCCCCAGGACGCAAGTTGAGAACCTCTGCATTAGCAACATCATATCCATTACATGCTAAAACTATTCCAAGAGTTGTCATGATCAGTGTTGGGCACGTTACTTTAAAAAAGTAATTAGTTATAGTTACTAGTTACTTCTCCCAAATTGTAACGGAGTTAGTAACTGAGTTACATCATTATAAAAGTAACTAATTACCAGGGAAAGTAACTATTGTGTTACTTTAAAAAATTAAAATATGTTAAATAACTTGAATGCCCGCAATATTAAATATAAGTCTAAGAATAAATTATTCTTGATCCGACTCGTGACTCATGATCCGCTCTTGCTTATGAAATTTCTCTGTACTGTAAAATATGTGTTGGTAGCCATTAAAGAAAATTTAGTTTCATATTTATGTCTAAATAGTCCTATATTATGTTTTGAATTAATTTACTTGATTATGAAAAGTGAACAGCATGAGTAAGATGCATCATAAGATGCGCAATATATCGGGAGACATGGAGTGGATCAGACATGATTTTGACCACTTCATTAAGTTTTGTTTTATAGAAGGCCTCTCTTTAAAGTGAATTTCATTTTGTAAAAATTGTATCTTAATTTTAATCAATGTTTCTTCAACCAATTGTCTGGATTTAATAAATAAGAAGCAAATATAGCAGGCAATTTAATCATGTCAGGCGCGGGCGCGATCACTGGAGCGTGAACTGGAGCGCGACTTATAGGCTAAATGAACCGAAACTCAGTGGCTGCTTGCTTCACAGACATGATAAATATATCTATAGAAAGCTTGAAATATCTAAAAACGAAAAGAAAATAGGCTACTCTGATTATGTAATCCGAATGAAATGTGCATTTTTCATTCTAGGCGCGTCCAGTATATGCGGAGATGATGAGAGTCAGCCATGTCAACTTCATCTTTGCAGCCGACACTGATTCAGAAAACATTACTTTATTAATAAACAATTCAAATGTCTCCTTGCTGTTTTGGTCACATTCATAATCATTACTTTTGCCGTTTCTTTATGGCAAGCTTTATGCGTGCGCTTGAGTGCATAGCCTATATTACATAAACGCTCATTATTATGGTTTATTCTCTACAGTATTTAAGAAATTAAATTAATATAAATGTGATTAGTCAACTAATGGCTTAAATGAATAACTACTAGTCGACTAGAAAAACTTATTTCACATATTTTCGATCCAGCATGTCACAAAGGGTATTCTGGTTAGAGCTCGCGCTCAGCTCGCATGCTCACAGACACACACACAGAGAGCATCGTTCATTATTATCAGTTTAAATTATATTTGTGCATGACTAACCCCAACACACACCAGAGAAAAATCTTTGCAGGTCCTATGGCTGAGAGAGAGCCTACTCGGATGAAAACCGCTTCAGTGAGCTCAATTAAAGTAACGCGGCATTTTTTTTGACAGTAACGGCGTTGTAACGGGAGAAAAAGTAATTCGTTTGATTACTCGTTACTGAAAAAAGTAACGCCGTTAGTAACGCCGTTTATTTATAACGCCGTTATTCCCATCACTGGTCATGATTGAAACATATATATCTTTGACCCATGCAAGTCTCTGCTCTTTTCTTACTCCTCTCACATGGAGGCTGATATGTTTAAGCTTCTCAAATTCAACCAACCTAACACTTGCCCTCTTGACCTTATTGCCTCCCATCTTCTACAACTTATCTCTTCTACACTCCTACCTGCACTGACAGACATAGTCAACATATCACTCCTCACTATGCTTTTCCTCCCCACATTCAGGTTGAAAAACCTATACTTAAGCCACACTAGTGGAAAATTACAGGCCGGTTTCTTTCCTTCCATTCCTGTCAACTTGAAGTGACCTTCCATGAGCCTCCATGAGTTTCCAACCTGATGATCCCACATTGTCTTGTAGCTTAGGAGAGAGATTCCAACAGTTGTTTTATCAGTGAGATTTAACTCTTTTGAACCAATAAATAAATAAAAACAGAGAAAATGTACATAAATTCAATTATTTTTCATGTTGTTATCAAGCTACAGTCAGGTGCCTATTGCTCTTGATTACAAAACAGAAGAATACATATTTCCTGCAAACATTATTCATATTGTATATTATAAGATAATGAAAACTGAAACCCCACTCCTTCAGGTATTAAAAGGCAATTTGTTCCAGTGTGATATTTTTTTAAATGTCCTTCATGTTATTTTGCTTATAAATCATTGTGACTGTAGAGTACATTGTCTTTACTTGAATTTGTATGTTATGTCTGCAGTTTTCTCACAGCCTTATTTATTTATGAGAGTCATCTGGAAGGTGAATTGTTAAGAATTCAGTGCCAACTAGCAGTAGGAAAGTCAGCAAGCACTTGCTGTCAGTGTCCCTTCAGAGCCACATTTATAGGTCAAATAACCAGCCTGACTGTTTCTAAATTAACTCTTCTGAGAAACCGTAGTGGATCAGCAACTCAAAATACAAAATACAAAAAGTGACGATTTCTCTTCTACCTTAAAAAACAGCTTAGATGGGATAGTAATAACAACCAGCCAAGGCTGCACACAACTGGCTCGCCTGGAAGAGAAAAGGTGAGAAAATGTTCCCTTGTAGAAAAAAAAAAAAAAAAAATCAATCTCTCAATGATGTATGGCTGTCCTCCTTGGAATCTGCAGGAAATGAGGAGATCATGAATAAGGCCCCTGTTTTATTCTGTGTGTGCTTCAGATGGCACACTGTAACTCTTGTACCAGACTATTAATTATTTCAAAATGTCCAGGGTCGCTCGGACTCGCCCACCACATCTACAGTCTTTCTGTTTAATAATCACTTTTAACAGTAACTGAGAAACTCAGAATCGGAATGAACTACGGTTTTCACCTTTTATACACAGATACACGGTTTAGTTTTTCAGATATATTTGCAAATGTTAATACTAGGTCATAAATTAGCTTAGAATATATCATAATTCCCTTTTTGCCTATTTTTATTTATGCTGATAAATGTGACTTGTGTTGATTTCGATTCATTTTGCAAGTCTGGTTATGTTATGTTATAAATGCCATGCATTAAAAACAACATAAAATTAATTGGAAATCAAGTTCAATCATTCTTAGACGGCATTAGGCAACATCGCAACAACCGCACTGTAACATTGGCGACTCAGAGACGAGCAGGATCAAAATACAGCACAAAACTTATTAATAAAAATAACAAAAGTACATAAAGTAGAGCGACAGGGAAACGGAATTGAGCAACTCTACATGATATGCATGTCCTGATTTTGCAGAGTAAGACACATTTCTTGGTCAACATTTTTAGTTGATCCTGGAACAACATTCCTCTCTGAATACTTAAAGGATTAGTCCACTTTCAAATAAAAATGTTCCTGATAATTTACTCACCCCCATGTCATCCAAGATGTTCATGTCTTTCTTTCTTCAGAAATTAAGGTTTTTGATGAAAACATTGCAGGATTATTCTCCTTATAATGGACTTCAATGGCCTCCAAATGGAAAAAAATACAACTGTATATGCTTTATAAACACAATTGATTGCCTTGCATGTGCTTCCGCTTTCCGTATTCTTTAAAAAGCTTACGCTGTATGTCCTACGCCTTCCTTATTCTACTTACGGAATAAAACGGAACTGGCGCCGCGTTTGTTCCGTAAATTGAATAAGGCGTAGGACATACAGCGTAAGCTTTTTGAAGAATACGGAAAGCGGAAGAATGTACAAGGCGATCATTTGTGTTTATAAAGCATATACAGTTGTTTTTTTTTTTTAAATGACCGATCGTTTGGCTATATAAGACCCTTATTCCTCATCTGGTATCGTTTAAAGCCCTTTGAAGCTGCACTGAAACTGTAATTTTGACCTTCAACCGTTTGGAGGCCATTGAAGTCCACTGTAAGGAGAATAACCCTGTAATGTTTTCATCAAAAACCTTAATTTCTTTTTGACTGAAGAAAGAAAGACATGAACATCTTGGATGACATGGGGGTGAGTAAATTATCAGGAAATTTTTTTTGAAAGTGAACTAGTCCTTTAATCCTAATCAAATCGTGATTTTTCATTAGCCAATGAAAAATCACTTTCTCTGTTAAATGAATGGGGCAGGAGTGAATGTGTTCAATCACTTCAGCACTTTTTGAGAAATGTTTAGTGAGACTACTAATTATTCAAGGCTTTCCAGAGGGGGAAAAAAAACACTCACCAAATAAAGTGCTGTAGATTAATCCTCCATTAAAGAGTAGAGAGTGAGTCCAAGAGGCAGAGAGAGAGAGAGAGTGAAAGACTATTAAATAAAAAGTTAATGCTGTTAAATGCATGACTACAACATTCAATATTAAATTAATTGAAAATAATCAACAAAATAACACACAAAATCCCAAACCAAATAAGTTTTTATTTTATTTTATTTATTTTTTAGTTAGTTAAAAAAAATTCAATTGTTTTAACCAGAGGGAACAAAAAGCTGTAGCTTTGTGTTTTCTGGCATGCTGCAACTGAGTCATATAATTTTACTGCATTAGAAGCCAGTTGAACAACCATCATTAAATTAAATTTCTTTATTCATCAGCGCAATCCATTTAAGGCAATTTAAGCCAGTTTATCTTTGTATGTGCTTGGTGAAAGTCTTTTGAGATTTATTGCTCAATTATATATGAATATTTTTTTTAACAGAAGATTGAAATTTTAGGAAACATGATATGTATTCTACTTCATTTATTGGTTTGTTTCCAACTGAGACAAATGCAAAAGGCAACTATTTCTGCTTTTTTCAAATGTTTCAATAAATCTAGTTTAAATCTTACTGGCCTATGAGTTCAGCTGCTACCACACAGGAAAGCACTTCAATCTAATATACAAGTTAAGACTTATTCAAGTTAAGGCTTATTGTAATGTTATGTTTGGTTTTGTTGTCTTTTATTTTTACATTCTGCTCAGTTTCCTTTAGATCCTGTTTCCCCTCTTGGTTTAGATTCAGATTCCACAGTTAGCTATTAATTTCAGTCTTTAGTTTCCTTGTTTGCCCTGTGTTTATATCAACATGTTCTCCAACCAATACGACCATATAGGTTGTTTGTCACTTCCCTGAAATACGACCTATAAGAGCATTTACTAAAGTGGTGCTCCTATCGACAACAGGACACTTTCATTTTAATGCATTGTTCCCTTTAATCTGTGTCATATTTCGGGTTTCTCATAGCTCAATTGGCAGAGCATGGCAATAATGTGATCATGCAATCGTGGGTTCGATCCCAGGGAATGCATGTGCTCATAAAAAATATATGCACTATAAATCACTAAGGGTGGGTGTAGTCGTTAATAAAAACATGAGTTTTGCTAAATGGAAATAGGAGAAATGGTTTAAAAACTCCACACATTGCATTTAAATGAACACGCATTTTGATTGGTAACGACAGAAACAAAGGATTAAATCAATGGACTTTGCCTCCTCCTTCTTGGGAAAGATGACCGTTCCCTTGAAGACCTTACGAGAGATTTTTTAGATCTGGTGTGCCTAACCCATGGAAGGTCATTGAGGGACGTTTGTGCAGTATGTGGAGTGAGTGCTCCAGAACTGTGGGTCCCCATTCACAACCTGTGAAGCAGAGGAGGAAGAAACCATTAGACCCTCACCTGCCATGAAACCTGTGCCAGAGCCTGAGCTTGAGCCAACTCCAACTGTCAAGCCAGAGGCGACCACCGCGTCCATCCCGGAGCCAGAACCAGCTGCCATGTCAGTCCTGGAGCCAGAGCTTGCCACCAGGGCCATCCTGAAGTGTGTTCCTGCTGCCCAGACCACTGGCTTATTGATTTGTGGTCTGTGGATGAAGATGAAGATGTTCCCACCTTCAAACTCTCTACTTCTCTGGCTGCTTAGATGATCCGGTTCCATCCGGAGTCCTTCCACCACCCAGTCTCCTAGCTCCTGCGTCCCATTCGGTCCCCTCCTTTGGCTCCGTCGAGTCCCCTGGATCTGTTGTTTTTGCTGGTGACGTTCAGTTCCTCGACTTTGCCCTCTACACAAGTTTTGTCCATTTCTCAGGCCCATGACTACACCTCAGTCTGTCATCCCGTTGGTCCTCCGTGGTCCTTCAGCCCTTGGGCTCTGCCAGTCACCCTTATCCCTGCAACCCCTGTCTCGGTCAACTTCCAAGCAAACTCTGGTGTGGTTCGACTGAAATACGTACACAATATAGACCAAAGACATCTACACAAACCAAAAACAGGATGTGATGATTCAAAATGTGACCCTAGAAAGGAAAGAATTCTCCAGCATACCTGGTTCCACTTGTTATAGGACCTACTGTACCTGGCACTGTTTTGACTCTTTTACACATTTTATAAGCTCTTCACGAGTTCTCAGCATATGTACACACATACAAAGAGCACATTTTGCCGATGCAGTACTCAGCATTGTTTTGGATGTTTGGTAATTTCTGCAAAAATATACGTGAAAAAAAAAACGTTTTTTTTTGTTTTTGTATCTAGGTTCTGTCTTAAAAATGACAGTGTGGATTCTAAGCAAACCAATCTATGCACCAAACGTGCATGCCTATAGACTACACACATAATATGCATGTGCATGCTGTCAAAATTTTCACAGATACACGTTTTTGTTGTTTACATGGAGAAGGTAACGGTATCATTTTCAAAAACTTGAACTTTGAAACCCCTTTTTTCAAAAGTTTGCGTTTTCAGGCACCCAAAACGCCATGTAAATGAATGTCCAAAACTCATAAGAAGTTTTGGTAACACTTTAGAATAATGGTCTGTCAATAATAAGTAATTATGCAGTAAGTAATGCAGGACTAATGAGTAGTACTACATTAACCCTTCAGCTACTACTATTAACTAATATAGAAACAAGCTTAACTAATCAGTAAGTAATATTGAATTTAGGAGATAGTTCCTTATTAGCTAATCAATCATTACTGAATGAGATTACCATCAATAACTATTAACTAACTGACGAATTGTAAAGAACATTATCGTCTGTCTGAGATATAATCAGTCATCATTTTTATTCTGAATATAGTCATGAAATACATCACTAATTACTCAAGTGTTACCTAGTCACTATGTAGGAGCTACTAGTGATCTGGACCATTATTTTAAAATGAAAAACATCTTTTTCACTTTAAAATAATGGTCCAGATCACTAGTAGTTCTTGAAGATTTTCTTTTTTTACTCAGAACATGGTCATAAAATGCATCACTAGTAGTTCTTGAAGAATGACTAGGTACTTGATTAATTAGTGATGCATTTTATGACCATGTTCTAAGTAAAAAAAGAAAATCTTCAAGAACTACTAGTGATCTGGACCATTATTTTAAAGTGAAAAAGATGTTTTCATTTTAAAATAATGGTCCAGATCACTAGTAGTTCCTGCATAGTGACTAGGTAACACTTGAGTAATTATGCATTTCATGATCATGTTGAGAGTAAAAAAAAAAGACAATCGCTCACATCTCAGACACTTTAATGTTGTGATTAGTAATTAATTATAATTTGTCATAGTTACCTATTAGTTATTAATGATGCCAATCTCATTCTGTAATTATTGATTAGCTAATAAGGAACTATCTTAGTACTAAATTCGATATTACTTACTGATTAGTTAAGCTTGTTTCTATATTAGTTAATAGTAGTAGCTAAAGGGTTAATGTAGTACTACTCATTTGTCCTGCATTACTTCCTGCATAGTTACTTATTAATGACGGACCATTATTCTAAATTGTTACCGAAGTTCTCAGTTTTTAGATGAAAATGGTGTCATGTAAACAGCCCCTTAGGCTACAGTCAGACTGTGAGTCCAAATCCGATTTTTGTGCATATCCGATTGAAATCCGATCAGCAGATTTAGCAAGTCTAAACAGCCAAAAATCACATGAAATGCAAATTTCACAAATCCATTTAGAGCTACATTCATATGTGGTTTGAAATCCTCAATTAACAACCTGGAGCCGTATGGATTACTTTTATGATGGTCGGATGCACTTTTTTGGGGGGAGGGTTTGGCTGAAAGAACAGAGAAATATGGATTGAGTGTGATTAAATTATGGGATAATTTTCATTTTTGGGCTGAACAAACACTTTAAGTGGGTCAAATGCATTGTAAAGTTTAGCTATTTGCTCTTAATATAAATGTATATTAATACATCTTCATTTAATGCAATTAACATGGAATTAAGTGTCCGAAATCATTCATTCAGGTAGCACGTAAGTATATTCTTTTAAAGTATATTGTTTATTACTGTAAAAGCACTTTTACACTAGGGGTCAGAAGACAAGTTGAATAAACAATGGAAAGCTTGTGTCAGATAAAATGTGTTAAATGTATAGCCAAACATATATGAAATGTTCCCTGTGTCCATACTATCATTAGTGAAGAGATTTATTGGTGCAGCTCTGCTGAATGTGGAAAATAAAAAATAAAGTGAAAGAGAATTATTCACATAATTGGGAAAAGATTGGTGAAGAAAAGGTTTTTCCTCTTCCTCCAAGGGGTGGAGCGGGATTAGGCAAGGGTCGCTAATGATGGTTGAGATAAACCTTTCCAACTGACTTGGGACCAGTTCAAAATCAAAAATATGGGCAGGAAAGACTAATCCTAGATTAAGATGATAAGGCAACCCCTGCAAGTGTGAATACATTACTTGGTCAACAGCCAGTGGTCGAGGCTTGAGAAAAGATGCCACAGTGCTTAGTTAACACTGCAGTTGCCTGGAGACTTATGTTTCCCTGGTTTATACAATATTTGGCATAGCGTTCAGTGTTTCTACAGCAATTTATATTTTGGCTCATGTTAATGCCCATTTTTTCTTTGTTCACAAAAAGATGGCAGAGAATACCGAAGTTCAGATGTTTTTTTAGTCATTCAGAATGACTAGGCTTGAATAATTATTCATGTTTTTTCCTTGACTGTGTTCAGCATGTTCTTTTCTCTCTGCTCCAAGGATGTTTTTGTCTGTTGTCTCTGAAGACCTGACTCTGTTCCTGCTGTCTAGCAAACAAGGAAGTGTTTTTGCATTTAAAACGATGATTTTCGGTATTAACAACCTTTTCCTATTATTTTTAGGAAGTGTGTACTCCAGGCAGTTTATCTGTAATAGAAGAAGAAAAAAAAAGAAAGAAAAAGAAGCAGATTTTTTCAGTAGAGTCTGGCTGCGTGCACTCTCTGTTGTGTGTTGCATAATTTGCATTGCACTTTCATGTATTTCTTTTGTACAGTCTGAAAGTTTGCATTGTGCAGAGACACATTATTAATGAGACCAACACCACTAGTGGCATTACACATGTAGTATTTACAGGTTTATTGCATCTCAGTTTGCAAGTCTGGTGTCACAGAAAGAAAAAAAATGTATGTTGCTTTGCATAAAATTAAACAATATACAGAACAATAACTAATTTTTAGATAAAGTAAAACATACACAAACCTGTATTTTACCAAAGACATGCACCAATTTGAATCCTGAAGAGCTCGCAAAAAGCCAATGATAAATAACTCAACCCCTGGGTTGTTGTGTCTGACCCAGGATCTGGGTAACACAAAAACTACCCAAACACTGGAAAAATAACCCAAAAAAATTACCCAAAAGGCTCAACCCAGGACTTGGGTAGAAAAAATAACCCAAGATTTTTTAGATAGTAACATGACACGCCACAACTGTTTACGGATGTCTACACCTGACATGTCAAAGTAAATATTATAAACTGGTACATTTGTCATTCTGAATGGGTGCATGATGATGCTGTAGTGCACATGGATGTATTTATTAGGGGTGTAATGGTACATGTATTCGTCCCAAACTGTCACTGTTCGGTGTATACAGTCAGACAACGAATACAGTCAGTAACAGGCGATCGACACTCCAATCCAGAAGGGGGCGCAGAAGGGGACCGTTACACCCCTAGTATATATAGATGTCTCATTAGCAGATGTTTATGGACCGCTATACGTAAGCCGTCCACTGTATGGGAACGGTCAAAACTGGTCCATAAACACTCAAGAGCAAGTGTTAGCTAGCACAACATAAAACATTTACCATAGTTTCAAAACCTGTAATATTGAGGTAATACATATAAAATCAAAACAACACATTCTCACCTGTGAAAGGTTATCCCATTCCATGTAGATTTTTACTGTGACTACTGCATCTGAAATGTTAACATGTCTGGAGAGGTCAAATGTGGCATCTACCTATACATATCTATGTTAGTGTTTATATCGCAACGCTTTGTTCGTTTTGATGTATTCATGAGTCGTTTAATTTTTGAAAGTTTAAATGCTGCAATTTTTGGCTAGCACTATAAACAAAGCTGAATGTTTTTCCCTTGTAACGGATAAGCCATGGTCCCACACTGGCAAAGGGCCCTCTGGCTCCGCATACTGCAACAGCAATGCCCCAAACTCACGCTATAGTTTGAGTTGGAAAGTGATTGGGTCTGAGTTTACCGCTCAATGGTACCTGGGAGGCCAAGTGTTTACACTTTTGGGGGAGATAAACCCATGAATGGCATAGTAATAGTAGTCTTTGTACAATAAACTGTTTAAGAGAATGTGTTTTAAAATTTTAAAAAATCTTACATACTTCACCTTTAAAATCTGTTCAGTATTTCATGACAGCATCCCTAATTGTTGATGTGTGACTGTGCTGAGTGGGCAATGGTAGAAATTGAGTTTTGCGAAGTGTCCTTTAAGGTCAATTCACTCTTAAAGCTTCCTTCAGGGTCTGAGTCTCCAAGTGGTGGATACACATACTAATGCTTGTTCATTTGTTCTGACTTACACTGAGAAAATTAACAGCAAAAGCCACAGCTAACACTTTCAGCAATTAAGTGTTCCCTATTGCCGCTTAAAAAGATTCAGATCGGAGAACTCATTTTATTGGAAAAGTAATGAATGTGATAGGTGTCAGACGACATTTTCATATTGCTATTAGTCCACAAGCTGCTTTGAGAGGAGAAATTACCATAAGCACCTCAAAGACAGACTTGGTTAAATGTTCAAGCGTGTGTGTGATTGTGTGTTAAATAAGATCATTGACTTATTAATAGTGACATTCATTATGGAACCAGTTATTATTGCAGATTTCTCTGCTAGATGATTTATAGAAGCAGCTAATTCAGATGATGTGTGGAGGAAAAGAAGCAAGTGAGATTTGATTACTAGTATTCTAGTTGTTAAGGCTCGAAATTCACTGCAAAAAAATATAAATAAATAAATCAAGAAGCATTTACTAAATAAGTAAAATGATAAGATATTAGGCCTATATCTCAGATAATTTTCCTTTTTTTTTTTTTTTTTTTACTTTCAGAAAACAAGATATAATATCTTATGTCGTTTTACTTATAAATGCTTCTTGATTTAAGAATTTTTAGATATTTGGACTGGAAACAAGACAAAAATACTAAGTAAAAAAAAAACAAAAAAACTTCAAAACATATTTGGGAGCATTTGTGTGAGTGCAAATAATTGTTTAGGTGTGAAACTGTATTAATTTCTCAACAAAACGTTCACTAATTACTGCACAATATGTGCCTGCTCTGAACTGATGAAGTGACTGGTCCACAATTCTATCACATAACCAATTAAACGTCATCTTTTCATTCTTAAATTGCCTTTTTAGAGCCTCGAGGGGGGGGAGCCTCATATGATGAGAGATGTTGACGCAGTGTTTTAAAAGATGTTGATTCTACTTTAATCACCATAAATTGCTATTTTTCCATTTATTATGATATGAAATATGTTGACAGGAAGCTAAAATTGGAGAGAGAAGGCAGACTTGATCCAGAAAAGTCCACAAGCCTGGACTCAAACTCAGGATTCTCTGCACGCAACTACACGAGAGGTCAGCACACTGTCCACAAGGCCATAATTCGACAGCAAATATACAGCTGTTGAAATCTGTTCCATTCCCCGTATGATGATAGATGTTGATGCAGTGACCTAAAAGATGCAGATTTTATCCTGTGTGTAGATGGACTTTAACCAGTATCAGTTTAAAGGGTTAGTTCACCCAAAATTGAAATTTCTGTCATTAAGTACTCACCCTCATATTGTTCCAAACCGGTAAGACCTTCGTTCATCTTCGGAACACAAATTAAGATTTCTTTGATGAAATCCAAGAGGTTTTTTATCCCCCATAGAAAGCAACGTAATTACTGTCATTCAAGGTCCAGAAAAGTAGTAAAGATATGGATTCCTTTCTCAAAGAGAGCTCTCCCCAAATGTCATTGGCATTGTCTTTAAAAAAAAGAGAAAAAAAGCCAGTCTTTAAAACTTTCACACTTTCTATGCATTTTAAATTCCAATTCTGCTTTAAATTGCCTGTTTTGTAGATGAAAGCGAGTCAAGAAAAGCATGTTTAAATGACTAGCGGAAGGAAACTGAAGATTGGCCGGATCTCTCTCAACCCCTAAAGTGTTCCTATTTACCTGGAGATATTCATCTCACTCTTTCTCCTTCTTCCTCCAGATGCTGTGAAAGGGGCTTCAGAGACATGGCAAAGATGGACTAAGCCAAGCGTTAAATTGGCTTTTTTAAAAGAAATGAATACATAACTTTGAGGAACTGATCCCTTGGCAGTGCATGCACATCTGTTGTGCTTGAATTGTTACAGCGAGGGCTACCAGCTTGAATGCCCTATTCTGACCTATTCTGACCTATTCTACAATTTGTGTATTTTTACTTCCTTTGTCCTTTTATCTTCCTTTGTTTTGAATTTGTTCTGTCAGTCAGTATATGACAGGCCTATGTTATCCAGAGACCCAAATCTTAATGGTCACATGTACACTGCAAAGAGGCGGCACACTAAATTTTAGCGGTCTAGGGATCCCCTACCAAGGATTTTTTGCTTTTAGGCAGAAACTTGAAAATGACACATTACAGCAAAAAAAATTAAATATAATTTCACTCACCTAGCCTATCACTAGCAAAAATCCATTCCTCTGTACTTTTAAATGTCTGCATTTAAGAGCAACTCTGGCTGTTTAGTTTAGCTGATTGTTGTAGTAGCCTATATCTAACTTAGGCATGGGGTCTTCCTTCGTTTTTCCTCCTTCATTTGTTGGCCTAGATGCTGTTCAAATGGTAGCTTGGTAAATTTGTTGGCAATCAAATATTCATTATCTCTACTCCCCATAATTAAGGTAGTTGGTTCAACCCGAATTCCGGAAATGTTGGGACATTTTTTAAATTTGAATAAAATGAAAACTAAATGACTTTCAAATCACATGAGCCAATATTTTATTCACAATAGAACATAGATAACATAAATGTTTAAACTGAGAAATTTTACACTTTTATCCACTAAATGAGGTCATTTCAAATTTGATGCCTGCTACTGGTCTAAAAAAAGTTGGCACAGGGGCAACATATGGGTGAAAAAGCCAGAAATTTTGAAAAGATAAAACTGGGAGAACATCTAGCAACTAATTAAGTTAATTGATATCAGGTCTGTAACATGATTAGCTATAAAAGGGATGTCTTAGAGAGGTCTTATAGAGTCTCTCAGAAGTAAAGATGGGCAGAGCTGTGAAAGGGTGCGTAAAAAGATTGTGGAATACTTTAAAAACAATGTTCCTCAATGTCAAATTGCAAAGGCTTTGCAAATCTCATCATCTGCAGTGCATAACATCATCAAAAGATTCAGAGAAACTGGAGAAATCTCTGTGCATAAGGGACAAGGCCGAAGAGCTTTATTGGATGCCCGTGGTCTTCGGGCCCTCAGACGACACTGCATCACTCATCGACATGATTGTGTCAATGACATTACTAATTGGGCCCAGGGATACTTCCAGAAACCACTGTCGGTAAACACAATCCGCCGTGCCATCTGCAGATGCCAACTAAAGCTCTATCATGCAAAAAGGAAGCCATATGTGAACATGGTCCAGAAGCCCCGTCGTGTCCTGTGGGCCAAGGCTCATTTAAAATGAAAAGTGTTCTATTGTCCAAATTTAACATTCATGTTGGAAATCACAGACGCCGTTTCAGCAGGACAATTCAAAACCACATACTGCAGCTATTACAAAAGCATGGCTTCATCGTTGAAGAGTCCGGGGTGCTAAATTGGCCTGCCTGCAGTCCAGATCTTTCACCTATAGAGAAAAATGTGTCAAAGACGACCACAAACTCTTCAGCAGCTGGAAACCTATATCAGGCAAGAATGGGACCAAATTTCAACACCAGAACTCCAGAAACTCATAACCTCGATGCCCAGACATCTTCACACTGTTTTGAAAAGAAGAGATGCTACTCTATGGTAAACATGCCCCTGTCCCAATTATTTTGAGGCCTGTAGCAGGCATCAAATTTGAAATGATTTTGAAATGAAAATAATTTTGTTCATAAAATTGTAAAATTTCTCTGTTTAAACATTTGTTATGTTATCTATGTTCTATTGTGAATAAAATATTGACTCATGTGATTTGAAAGTCTTTTAGTTTTAATTTTATTAAAATTTAAAAAACGTCCCAACATTTCCAGAATTTGGGTTGTACATTATCAGAGGGAGCAGTTCAAACTATCATTGTATCATGTCTCTATGATGATTGATTGATATACTAAGGGAGGCTAGCCTCCTCAGCAATGTATTTTTTAGACACTCTAACCAAAGCCACTTGAACGCAAGCCTGCAACCTTAGCCAAAAAAAGTGTAACACCTGCTAAGCCTACAAAGGTGACAAGAGGCCATTTTTTATTTATTTATTTATTTTTTTGAATGGATGTCAATGGAGGAGAAGCTTCATTTATGCTGAATAAACTGCTTTTGTGAGGAAATAGCTTATAATTTAAATTGTTAGTTCAACCAAAAATGAAAATTCTGTCATTTATTACTCACCCTCGTGTCGTTCCACATCGGTAAGACCTTCGTTGATCTTCAGAACACAAATAAAGATCTTTTTGATAAAGTCTGAGAGATTTCTGTCTCTTCATAGAAATCCAACGCAACTACCACTCCAAGGTCCAGAAAGGTAGGAAAAAGACATCATTAAAGTAATGCATGTGAATCCAGTGGCTTAAACTCAATTTTATGAAGGGATGTGAGTGCTGGGGGGCAGTCGTGGCCTAATAGATAGAGAGTCGGACTTGTAACCCAAAGGTCGTGGGTTCGAGTCTCGGGTCCGGCAGGAATTGTCGGTGAGGGGAGTGAATGTCCAGCGCTCTCCCCACCCTCAATACCACGACTGAGGTGAGACCCTTGAGCAAGGCACCGTACCCCCAACTGCTCCCCGGGCGTCGCAGCAATGGCTGCCCACTGCTCCGGGTGTGTGTTCACGGTGTGTGTGTGTTCACTGCTGTGTGTGTGCACTTGGATGGGTTAAATGCAGAGCACAAATTCCGAGTATGGGTCACCATACTTGGCCACATGTCACTTCACTTCACTTCACTCACTTCACGCTTTGTTTGCACAAAAAAACAAAACAAACATAATTTACCACTTTACTTACAAAAATACATGCGGGTTGTGTTCAGACTCACGCATCAACTCAACACACATGCACAAGTGTTCACGAGAGCTTCACGACGCATGCTTGTTGTGTTCAGATTTGGACATCAACACAACGCACTTGCATGAGTGTTCACGAGAGCATCAAGACGCATGCGCTTTGTGTTCACGCGAGAGCCGGCATTGTTGCGTGAACACACTTTGGATAATATTATTTTGCAAATAAAGTGGTAAATTATGTTTATGTTTTTTTTTTTGTTTTTTTTGCACAAACAAAAGTGAGTATAAAATTACAGAATTTTTCATTTTTGAGTGAACTAACCCTTTAATTAAGCCCATCGGCTAATCTTTAACATGTTTGCTCTTAAACATCTATAATCTATAATTTACGCTGAAAAAATGCTGTTTTATAAGAGAAGTCACAGACAAATGTGTGACAGGTATGATTCAGTTTATGGCACTTCTCATTCTTTTCTAAGGTATCCACAAACAGTGACTGACTGTCGCACAACTCTGAAGGAAATTCAATGAGGTCAATGCTGTAATGTGATTGGTTATCAAGGCACACATGATCCAAGTCAGCCATTATGCTGTCTCTAATGGTAGAGCCACAGACACTTGTATCTCCAAAAAATAAGACCACCTCTGCTCTAACCCGTGAAAGTGAAATACTAGTGATTGGCGATTTTTTATTTGTTTTGTTTAGTTTTGTTTTTTACCAACGAATAAGGCAAAAGTCTCCTGCTATGGATTTTGCCTCAGACTCACCTTAGCACAGTTTTCCGAACTATTGTAATTACATCAGCAGATTCGGCACTTTCGGGGAAGATCAGTGGTGGTTCTGACTTCAGTAAAATTTTATGGTGTTCCAGTGGTGAAATTACAAACAGGAAATACACCTTCTGAGACATAAAATGAAATGAATAATCATCACATTTTCACCTCAACATTTTGGGTAGACTGTGCCTCGCTTGCCTCCCCCTTATGAGCTGACACTGAGTATTAAAGGAACAATTCACCCAAAAATTAATCATATTCATGTCGTTTTAAACCTGAATGTATTCCTGAAGGTAAAGTTAGTTAAAAACTAAGTCATTATTTATTGTCCGTCCATTAAAATGTATTTAAAAAAAAAATTTAATACCTGAATATAAACATGCAAATCAATAATCATTAACATTACACAATATATTTGCAATTATTTATATATACACACACACAACTTAAATTTCAGTCTGTTGCCCATGTGGCTATTATGTGTTATTATGTGGCTTAACAAGTCAAAAGAACCACATGCTTTTGTGTCCTTTTTGAAACTAAATAAAGCCTTCTGTAATCAACAGAAGAAAGAAAGTCATATGGGTGAAATAATAAGCAGTGTTGGGGAAAGATACACCGTGTCTACACCAGACACGACTTTTATCGCGTCACGCCGCGCCGCAACAGCTAAAAGCTGTCTACACTGAATGCAACAAGCTGACCATTGCAAAGCACTTGGACTACGTCAGAAATAGAATGGGGAATCCATTTACTGTCGGAAATTCCTCGCGTTGCGCCACGCCGCATCCAGTGTAGACTTTATCACCGATTATAATTAGTTCTATTGTCTTTTGACACGTTGCGTTGTGCTGCTCACGTCCAGTGTAGACACGGTGTTACTTTTAAAAGTAATGCATTAAAATATTGTGTTACCACCTAAAAAAGAAAACGTATTGTGTTTTTCTCACCTGGGCTGGGCTTGCTTGTTTGTTTTTAAATAACAACAGTTAGAAAAATATAAAAAGTTCTATTTTTGGCAAATGTAAAGACCCTTTCACAGCAAAAGTGAAATGAATAAACCATCAGGCTGAAGGAAATGCATATTTACACCTGTACAGAAGAAGGTGCAGCTCAAACAAACCTTTAAGCTGTGCAGCTATTCTGCATTAAACAAGAATAGGATACAGGAGAAGGAAGTTCAACAGTCTTATTTCTAAGTCATTTTTGTTTATTAGTATGGTTGAATTGGATCATTGAAAGTCAGCAGCAAAGACGTTGGTTAATTGGTTAATAAAGTGAGATTAAATCAAAAACGATCAATCGAATGTTACCGTCATTGTGTATTGTGTACCAAGTATTGAGGTCTCTGTGTTCAGGGGCCACGTTATACTTCTAAAATATAGATATGGTGTTTACACAATATCTATCGTATTATTTACTTAAGATGTTTCCAAGTAAAGCATACACTTTAAAAGTGTACTGTTTGAGTAAAATGTATTGCAAAGGAAGCTTCAATTAAGTAGAAGTTACTCAACATTTTAACCTACTGGCCATGTTAAAAATTACTTATTTTCTTTGTTAATTTTACTTAACTTAGTAAATAGAGTTTATTTAATTCCATATTTAAATTGACTTAAATATGTGTGCAAATACTTGCAAAAGTAAATTGTACATGTTTTTTTCAGTGATGGACTCTTGTGTAAAAAATGCAATAAATCATTATATATTTATAAGCATTACTTAAGTAAAATTTAAAAACAAAGAGTCAATCAAATTTACTGGGAATTCCCGAGTAAACTTAACAAACATTTCTAATTAAAGCTACTAATAATTATGTTTAGGCTTTTACTTGGCAAATGTTTGTAAATTTACTAGCCTTTTCTGAGTGAAAATTGTTTCCAAGCTTTTTTCAAGTAAATCCTACATCCTACTTTTTTTCAGTGTATTTCTTTCAAAATGTGGACAGGAGAGCTGTCAGTCAATAAATGTGAAAAGTAACTTGCGTTACCTTATGTGAAAAAGTAACTTGTAATTGTAAATTGAAAAAGTAATGCGTTACTTTACTAGTTACTTGGAAAAAAGTAATCTGATTATGTAACTCAAGTTACTTGTAATGTGTTACCCCCAACGAGTATAATAAGAAAGTGAGTAAATAATGACAAAAGTTTTATTTTAGGATGAACTATCCTTTTAAGAAAAGATCCAATTATTATTATTATTTTTTTAAGCACAGGGAATTTAAAGGCTCTTGCAATGGAGTAAACCATCTGTCCAGGAGTCAAAATCCCAGAGCCGGTCTGGCTCAATCTCTCCTTGATTACAGCCTCATGAAGATGGACTGAACAAGCTGTCATAAACTGCACTTCCATTACAGACTCCATCCTGCAACCGTGTAATGGGCTGTAAGCAATGGTTGCTCTCTGTGTGGGGTTGGTAGTTGTTTCGGATGCCTTAATTGGATTTAAAGGTGTTTCTGCCAGTAATTTTGGATTGAATTTTGACTAATTTGTCATGTCATTTTTGAGGTTACCATATGTTTTTATTTTTTTTTTGAAAACTTAATGTTACTTTAAAAATTGAAATGCATACTCCCAAATCTTTAGTTTTAAGACCCTTTGGAAGAGGGTTTAGCCATTTTTTACTTACACCGGCTATCTTTCTTTCAAATTAACCCATGCATTATTGTTATTAATAACATTACTAAAAATCAGAATTGTGAGTGACAGTGTATCACATGCTCAAATTTGATTGTTGATTCTCATGCACAGTGGACAGAAAGAAGGATTGTCATGACAACAGCAAGCATTAAAACAGAGCAAGTAGAAGTGTAGACTCACTGAGATTCATTTACTATTACATTATTCTGCCTACAACATACTCCGCTTGTGTATCATATAATGCAATACAAAACAATGATTGAGAGATGTACAAGTACAAGAATGTACTGTGTACAATTGTTTTCTTTTCATTTAGATCATGTTGATAATTTTGAGACCTTAGAAAACTGAGTATCAAATATGATACAGTAGATTTTATAGGTAAAAATGGCATTTAAGACATACTAAAATATAGTGGTATTAAAAAAAAATATATATATATATATATAAATTATATATAATTTCGGGGGGAACTGTTTCGTGGGTTGTTTTTGAGTTCCAGTCCATCCCTAGCATTTAAACAGCAGCATCTATTTATTTCACAAATATCCCTGCACACCATGTGGATGGGACCAATTAGTGCCTCCAGTCGGCCAACATCTGCATCTGCACAGTGTGGTTTTCCTCAGCCTTTGCCATATGAATAATCGCCTCCGATTCATAGAACTTTAAAATGACCAAAGACTTGAGCACATGTGAATCTTTGCCACAAATATCTCATTTTAGGTGTAATTTGCTGTCTCTCACAAAGCTGTGAAAAGAACTGAATTCAAACTGTGAGAACACAAAAATTCAAAAACATATTGTACATTGTGCAACCCCATAAAAATGAGCTCATTAAATTCATGGCCACGCTTTTTATTTTCACAGCAAGCAGATTTTACCTGTCTCCAGGTTGGAAAATATTTTGCATTAATCCAGCCATGATGGATGGAAACTTTATAGGTAATATAGACTTGATATTGCTGCCAGTGAAAAATGTGTTTAAACTGATGTGTTCTTCCTGTTAAAACAGTGGTTTTATTTGCTTCTATTAATAAAAACTAATAAAGTGATTCATTTTCAAGCCTTTTTACATACTGAGAACAGTCCTAATGAATATCTAGCTGGTTTGACAGTCTATTAATATGAAGTCTGATCGGGTTAATTTAAAGGGGAGTATACAGTTGATAACAGATTGACAACAGGAGTGTAACACAGGTAAGTATCTGTCAGACTGGATGTGGAATAACACCAGGTGAGTATCACAGGTAAGTATCTGGTAGACTGGATGTTGGATTACAGGTGAGTACATCAACAACAGATACACAGATCTCCAGGGAAATAAACTTAAACACATGATTTTCTTCAACACAGGCAGCTTCTCAAAAGGTCCAACCTAAACAGTCTCAAACAGAAGATAACTGAAGTATCAAAAAGTAACAACTTGCTGCCAAACTGAATTCCATTTCACATCCGTCCATATAACTTAAATCCACAGGTAATGATCCATATAACTGTCCAACAAAGGGTCCCAGAGCACATTTGAACAAAAATGGTAAGCATCAACACAGGAAAGAAAAATCAGCAAACAGAAGGTGAGTCCATATAACATATTCAAAGGCCATACAAAGACTGCCTGGCTGTGCTGTGCTTACAGTATATGAAAGTCCAAACACCAAGTTAATTAACAGCAGGTGTCTCTCATTAGCACTCTGAGTGTGAGAGAGAGTGAAGGAGTGCAGCAGTGAGGGAGGACGGGTGCACTCCTGACAGGTTATCTGAGGTTATATTTTAAATCATTTTGATTGTGAGGAACATTGGACATGGTAGAGAAGATGCCATTTGATGTAATTGAGTGTTTTGTTTTCTCTTTAGTGTCAGTGGGTCTCAATCAATAATAATTGCATACAGATGTCCCTACTTATTTAACCAGAAATGAAATAATCAAGCAAGACTATTTGGAGCATAACTCAAAGGAATTTAAACTGAACATCTACTGGGCTGGAATGAGAAATGATGGATGGCACACAAAATTTTCTACATTATATATATGTGTGTGTATATATATATATATATATATACACATACACATACACATATATATACACACATAATATAATGGTGTGCGGTCCATATAAGCTGTGAATGCTCTGCATACCCAAGCCATTTGTATTACAGACTTTAACACTATAAATTACTATAAGTTCTCTTGTTTGACACGCCACCCAGCATACCCAGCACTGGCCACTTAGATATCGCTTAAACTTTTTTGGGTGCTATTAAGCATTAAATTGACCTACTGCCATTGTATTGGATTGGATTCTTGTTTCTTGTTATGTTCCATAGAAAAAAAGGGTCATACAGGTTTGGGATGGCATGCAGTGCAAAACCAAAATGAATCTGGAACTCTATTTATAGCCAGATTATATATTTGCATAGTCATTTCAATACTAGCTGCTGAATGTGAATTTTCCAAAATACTGTCAATGTTTCGAGTAAGCGTTGCACGAGAAGGGCATGGATCCACTTCCTAATGTTGATTTTAACCTCTCCGAATCTCCAAGAATTGTATAAGCACTTGTCTTTTTTTAAATTTGAAAATATGAAAGATTTTTCAACTGGTGTGATCAATGGTAAATGGACAAGAGAAAAAGGATGAAAGTTTTTTTTGAAGGCCTAAGGTTTTTTTATATTTGTAAAGCATGTGGTGAGGCATAGACAGATTCTGGGCAGGCTCTGCCAGGAATAGCTCATACATCCCAATCAACACCAGCGTTTCTGTAAAACTCCCATCCTGAACTGATCCCAGCTGCCACTGAAAACCTGTTTCCTCTTTTAGAGTCATTTAATGATAGGCATTGTACAACAAAATACTTCTATCCAGTATCCCTTGAAGTATAGTCTGTATACTGCACTTGATAAATCTCTTTAATTATAACTGAACTCAACCTTCCTCAGTAAAACTAGGACACAAGCTTTAGCTTCTTTAACCCTTTATGCTCAGCAAAATATATATATATATATATATATTTATGCTTGCCTTGTACCAGGAAAAGAACAACAGTCTGTCTGAGGTCCAGCATTGGAATGGCATGAGAGTGAAGAAAATGACCGAATTTTATTTTTGGATGAAATATTTCATTATATTTCAACTAATGCAAGATCATCAGAATGAAGAAAATAGGTCCTCAGACAGGTTGTGCTGGATATCAGTTTTCTACTACTCACCTTGCCTGTTTCCAGAATTTTTCAGTTGTTACGAATGAATGAGGCAAAGTCTGAAATAGTTCATAAATAATTTCTTCAACACCAGAATACTACTGGCTTGAGTATGGCAATCCATTCAAAATTGAACTCAAATCCAAAAGAATTACACTCATTTATCTCCACATTTTGACACAAGAACCGATGCTTCGGTCCAAAAAAGGCCGGTAAGAGGAAAACAAATTATGGGTTGAGACATGGCCAACTGACAAATACTTTCTCTGAAGGGCTTCAGGAACTAGTGTTATGAGATTCTCTTGGTTTTCTACTTTTCTGGGATCTGTGAAAGATTGACATTGATGGAGAAATGAGATTTTGAAGGTTCCTTCTGAGTTAGGAGTGATGTCCCATTGTCAGTCTTCATAGGCTTAGCTGGACTTTGGTTTAGTTTGAGTCCATCAAGGGTGAAACCTCCATGTTGGAGTGGAATAGGGAATCAGACGTGAAGAAAGATGGATGGTTCTGTCTTCAGGTCTAATGAAATACAGCTGTATGCACTTACTGGATTTTTCCACGCACACACACAGCCAGGGCTGCAGCTGAATTTTGAGGTGATCAAACAAGGTTTGGGTGACATTGAAATGAAAAGGAATTTGAGAGTCATTTTTTAGTTATCACATTAGACACGCATCATCATTAGCTTCAACATTAATCCTCATGTTCGCACTCATGTGAACTTCCCCTCCAAATGGATTCACCATAGACTCAAATCTCTGAAGAAAATGTGTTCATGCAAATAAAGTCTATAAAATCGATTTATAAATGACTAAATAGATATTATAGAAAGTTATTAAATATTACAAGGTCCAGGGGTCTCATTTATTAAACTTTGCGTAGATTTCATCCTACAAGTGTACGTACGCGCAAAAGCTAGATTCTGCGTACGCACAAAAAAAATCAGATTTATAAAACCATGCGTACGCCAGATCCTGCGCACAAATCCCTTTATAAATCCCAGTCAGTGGAAGATTGTGCGTACGTGCATCTCCACCCTGTCTCCTCCCCGAAATCACCCCGAAATCACCATATATGGAGCTTATGACGCCTAGTTTTACTATGCATAACCTCATCTGCATATCATTTCCATACATCCATCCACGTGACACCATGGTTAACATTTGTCCCATACACATTACATTGCTAAAAATCATCCAATATTCTTAGAATAAATATATCAAAATATGCATAAAAACAAAATTGTATTAAATACTTAAGATAAAGGTTTTAGAATAGAGTTGATTCATTCATTTCCACTGGCCAAATAGTATTTTAATTGTTTTAAACAATTCGAATCGAATTTATGCAGTTTTGCTGATAAGGTGAACATATCTTTTAGGAAGTTTATAAGCTATATTTTTTAGTGGAAACGGATATGCCTACTTATTTATTGCAGTGTAAATACAATTGTCTTTCTCGGCGCTTCACTGAAGTATTTTAAAAAGGAAACGTGCAAATCTTACCGTCTTCAAATTANCAAGGTCCAGGGGTCTCATTTATTAAACTTTGCGTAGATTTCATCCTACAAGTGTACGTACGCGCAAAAGCTAGATTCTGCGTACGCACAAAAAAAATCAGATTTATAAAACCATGCGTACGCCAGATCCTGCGCACAAATCCCTTTATAAATCCCAGTCAGTGGAAGATTGTGCGTACGTGCATCTCCACCCTGTCTCCTCCCCGAAATCACCATATATGGAGCTTATGACGCCTAGTTTTACTATGCATAACCTCATCTGCATATCATTTCCATACATCCATCCACGTGACACCATGGTTAACATTTGTGCCATACACATTACATTGCTAAAAATCATCCAATATTCTTATGTTTTAGAATAAATATATCAAAATATGCATAAAAACAAAATTGTATTAAATACTTAAGATAAAGGTTTTAGAATAGAGTTGATTCATTCATTTCCACTGGCCAAATAGTATTTTAATTGCTTTAAACAATTCGAATCGAATTTATGCAGTTTTGCTGATAAGGTGAACATATCTTTTAGGAAGTTTATAAGCTATATTTTTTAGTGGAAACGGATATGCCTACTTATTTATTGCAGTGTAAATACAATTGTCTTTCTCGGCGCTTCACTGAAGTATTTTAAAAAGGAAACGTGCAAATCTTACCGTTTTCTTCAAATTATATCCTTCATATACAGTGGTAATTGTTTGAAGATCCTTCACACGACATCAACACCGTGCAGCTGCGGTTTAGTATGCTATTATCATTGTAACTATTCAAACAGGACAACCACCGACGGTTCGACCACCGAATCCAGCAGTGTCTTCCATAATATCGAAGTTAAGTGTGCATCGATCATCTTTCTCGCTAAAATATTTTTGTATAACATCTGCAGTGTGGTTTAAAGAGGAATTATTGTGCTCCCAGTGCTCCTCGCTGTCATTACAACAGCGTGTCACAGGAAAAGTAGCACATCTACTATCTGAATTCATATCACGTTTGATTAACTTCTGCGTAATGACTGCGTAATGTAATTTCCGTGCTTATCGCCATTAGTGAAAGTGTAATATTAATGTAAATGTGTATCAAAATGAAAACGTTAGTTTCCATGCGAGTTTAAATCATTCTTTTTATTTATTTAAACTGTTATTGTGAACACATGCACTGTATTCATGATTATGACTCATAATTAGGATTTAAAGTGGTTTTCCTTCATCTGCCGTCAGTCCCTCAGCTCACCGTTGGTGTCGCCAAACTGCTCTGTCTCCAAAATGTTCGTACGCACGGCTCAAAGTTTGCTTAAAGGTGCGCACATTCTCCATTCAAGTTTGTTTTTTATAGATCACAACCTTTGCGTGGGAACTGGCGTACGCACGTTTCCAGCCCCGTTTTGTGCATATGCACGCTTTATAAATGAGACCCTTGGTCTGTCATCACAGAAGATATCTGGGAATGTTGTCCTAGGCCCTGTGATGAGGTGATAGCAAATTAAACATTTGAAAGAAAAAATCTTAATTTAGCTCTTAAAATTTGGAAAAGAAAACCTCAAATAACAACACAACATATTACACTGTGTCATTATTTAACAAAAACTTGGCCAAAATGTAAAAGTCATGGGTGACAAACTAAGGACCTCAGACTCAACAGGCCTCAATTAACATGTTAAATGTTAAAGTTCATGACCGTACAATTAGAAAAAGACGGTACAAGTATGGCATGTTTGGAAGGATTGCCAGGAGAAAGCTTCTTCTCTCTAAAAAGAACATGGCAGCATGGCTTCGGTTTGCAAAGTTGCATCTGAACAAACCACAAGACTTCTGGAACAAAGTCCTTTGGACAGACAAGACCAAAGTGGAGATGTTTGGCCATAATGCACAGCGCCACATTTGGTGAAAACTAAACACAGCATATCAGAACAAACACCTCATACCAAAAGTCAATCATGCTGGTGGAGGGGTGATGATTTTGGGCTTGTTTTGTAGCCACGGGCCCTGAGCATCTCACAGTCATTGAGTCAACCATGAACTTCTTTGTATACCAAAGTATTCTAGAGCAGTGGTTCTCAACTCCAGTCCTCGGGACCCACTGNAAGTTGCATCTGAACAAACCACAAGACTTCTGGAACAAAGTCCTTTGGACAGACAAGACCAAAGTGGAGATGTTTGGCCATAATGCACAGCGCCACATTTGGTGAAAACTAAACACAGCATATCAGAACAAACACCTCATACCAAAAGTCAAGCATGCTGGTGGAGGGGTGATGATTTTGGGCTTGTTTTGTAGCCACGGGCCCTGAGCATCTCACAGTCATTGAGTCAACCATGAACTTCTCTGTATACCAAAGTATTCTACAGTCAAATGTGAGGTCATCCATCTGACAGCTAAAGCCTAGTTAAAATTGGGTCATGCAACTGGGCAATGATTTGAATATCACCAGCAAATCTACAACAGAATGGCTGAAAAAGAAAAGAATAAAGGTGTTGCAATGGTTCAGTCAAGTCCAGACCTCATCCCGACTGAAAAGCTGTGGCGAGAGTTGTGCATAGATTAGGGGTGCCCAACCCTGTTCCTGGAGATCTACCTACCTGCAAAGTTTAGCTCCAACCCTGATAAAACACACCTGAATCAGCTAATTAAGATCTTCAGGAGCAATTACAGACAGGTGTTTTGAGCAGGGCTGGAGCTGAACCAGACCCTGCGTCCCATTGTCCATACTATCCATCCTAAATAGTATGTGAGATTAAAATGAGTGTGTCCCAAAGCATAGTATGTTGAAAAGAGTATGCCATAAGTCCCCGGATGGTCTACTATTTCCGGTAGATTTTCGAAGTGTGGATCCGTGCACACTATAAAGGCTAATATTGCCCACAACCCATTGCGCTTTGGATGAGGATTCAGTTCAGAACTACAAACACAAGTAAAAAGTGTTAAAAAACTACAAAACATGGCGGATATGCGTGACCGAGAGTGAGAGGTTTGAGTGACTAATAATCAGTTTAACCTGATAGAAAATATTTATTTAATGTTACCCGTGTTATATTTCATCTGCAATACCAATGTGGACTTTTATAAAGATCCGATTGGCCATTAAACTTTAAATGCATCATTATGCATACGAGGAGAGTTCTCCACATGAAAGACCCGCAACTGCAGATCAACGTGGTACTGCATTTCTCTCCGATACGGAAGGAAATTAACTAAATGAAATGTGGTGGAGGATGTAAGATGATTGACAGGCCAGTTTACGGTGACAGTATGTGACAGAGAGCAAAGACGCAATTGTATGACGTGATAGTATGTCCCAAAGCTTGTCTACTGTTTTGCTACACACTAAAAAGTATGTTTTTTTTGTTCACAAAAAGAGTACATACTTTTAGGGCGTAGTAGAAGTAGGCGAATTGGGACACAGCAAGAGATTGTATATAATAGGGAGATGAGAGGGTCTGTATCTCTTACCATTGGAGAAAGCTTAACGGCTAACTTAATCACGTGCGGCACCTCTCAGCCTATCATGTAATGGCAGTGACATCGGTCGTAACATTCCCCAGTCTGCCTTCTCTTAAAAAAATACATTTTTATCAATTTAAAATCTACATATAGTTCCCAACGAAAGTATTGTTTAGTGTAAAACATGCTGAAGATTGGCAAACAGGCTGTCGATTAAGTAAATGATTAGCTATTTCCCCACAAAAGCTGTTTAATCAGCATAGTGAAGCCTCTCATCCATTGACATCCATTCAAATATTTAGGTAGATCTCCAGGAACAGGGTTGGGCTCCCCTGGCATAGACAAATGACCACAAACCTCAATAAACTAGAGCAACATTGTAAAGAAGAATGGGCCAAAATTCCTCCAGAATGATGTGAGAGCCTGATAAATTCATACAGAAAATGATTACTACAAGCTATTCCTGCTAACATTGAATCTATAAGCAATTGAATCATAGGGTGTTCTTAGTTTGTCACCCATGGCTTTTCCATTTTGGTTTTATTTTTGTTAAATAAATAATGACACAGTGTTCTATGTCATGTGTTGTTCTTCATCTGAGGTTTTATTTTCCAAATGTTATGACCTGCCAAGGACCAGATGATTTTTATTTTTTTATTCCCTGATACGGAAAACCATGGAATTCAATAGGGTGTCTATCTTGTTCACATGTATGCGTGGGCATGTTTTTGTGAAATATCAGGACACAAATGTGTATAATGACATGGGTATGACATAGGTATTACAAGGAGAGGGTGATTTATGAGGACATTCCCCATGTCCCCACTTTTCAAAAGGCTTATAAATCATACAGAATGAGTTTTTGTGAGAAAGTAAAAGTGTGCACAGTTTCCTGTGATGGGTAGGTTTAGGGGTAGGGGTAGTGTAGGGGGATAGAAAATACGGTTTGTACAGTATAAAAACCATTACGCCTATGGAATGTCCCCACAATTCACAAAAACAAACGTGCGTGTGTGTGTGTGTCACGATCACCATCTGTTCCTGTTACAATCCTGTCAGTTCCCGGACTACATTTCCCATCATCCCCCCTGTCAATCACATGCACTCACTCCACCAATCACCTGTTGCCACATACAGCCATGCACACTCCACACTAATCACCACACCCAGCTGATACGCATTACCTGGATTATAAAGGACTCATACACACACCACCTCACCGCGAAGTCTTGATTACCCTGTGTGTCATTTCAGAGCGTTATTTCCCTGTCTGCCTGTTTGTTACTGTTTCTGCCTGATTCCTGTCTTACGACCCATTGCTGCCAGCCTCGATCCTTTGCCTGTACCCTGACTACGATTCTGCCTGTTCCTTATTGCTCCTGTTTGTTCCTGTTTGACCCTGCTTGTACGACCACGCTCACTGTAAATAAAAGCTTGAACTTGGATCCCTACCTGAGTCCCGCCATCGTTACAGTGTGTGTGTGTGTATATGTATGTATGTATGTATGATTATAACAGTTTCATTAGTCCAAGCGGAGTGGGGGCTCACACCGAAAATGCTGATCTGTCATATGTATGTAATGCTGTTGACTTGTTCCTTTAATGCATAATGCGATATGACCATTTTTATGTCCATTTTCATTAATAACTTCATAAATGTTATTGTTACCTGCACTCTGCAATGATCACCTTTAGGTTTGCAATACATCAGTGAATACAAAGGCCTGATGAAAGCCAGAAATGATCATTTAGACTGTAAAATGGGTTTATAATGTGACAGCAACCCCTCTATGGTCACCATACACAACGGCATTGTAAATCAGTGCTGCACCCGCTTTGCAATCAGTCATTACCCTCACACATGAATCCATGTGAGGAAGGACAGGAGGAGGTTGATTGAAAGCTTGTGGGACAACGCAGGTTAATGGTGCTGTCTTTTGTGTCTCTGGTCACATACACCTCGGCTGTCCTCTGAGGCTCACATGAAGGGACTTCTCTGCACAGCCAGATTCAAACTGACGGGAATAGATTTTTGCTCTGATTGAAATGCCGTCTTCATGATGTGCTTGACTCAGCTTATTACTCAAAGCAGACACCAGCTATAGATCCACAAAAAGCTGTCTTCATTTTGGCCACGTAAGCATTCAACCTCTTACCCATAGCAGCCCTTATATCAGAATAAAAAATAAAGTGGGTATATTTAAAAGATATTAAAGTGTCAATATTATGCTTATTTACAAGTATAATTTTATCTTTTTGGGGTCTGCTAGAATACATTTACATGATTTAAACTTCAAAAAAACTACCTATTTTATCTTCAGGTTCTAAGGGGTTAAGGTCCCAAAATATTTCAAATGAAATTGAAGAATGTATTGGTGGAGTTTGTTTTGGGAGCTCGAAACAGCTTGCTAAAGCAAAATTTGTGGAAAAGTTTGCTCTGGCTGGTAAACACCTTCAAACTACAGTGCCATTGGTCCGTGGCAATTAGGTAATAGGTAGGTGTGGCACTGAGGCTCTGCCTTCTTTGACATGGAAATCTTCTGGTTCATTCATGGTAGTGATGCAAAGTCTGATTCATTTCTGCAAACAGGTTCTTTTTGGACAGTTTGACTCAATGAACTGGTTCAAAAAGCTGATTCATAGGTTCCTAACATCATCATGCAATGATGTCACGATGCATTTCTTTTCTAACAACTCAGTGTCATGTTATATCAATGAAACATTCAAATAAAGTCAATTGTGTCGACGCATACTGAAACATTCAAATAAAAAGTTATTGTGTGAAAGCATATTGCTGATTATTGCCTTTCATTCACTTAAGTTAAAGGAGTTTGTGGCCACAGTTTCATTCGCGGATCCTTTATGTCAGATATGACAGACCAGTATTGAGTAGCCTACATCTTAGATAAGATTTGCAACAGCACACATGTGATGCACAAATGCATATGTTCTACATGTCTGAAGAATATAGAAAGAATAAACCAATTTTATAAACTCATTGATTTTGCTTAACCACTTAAAATATAATCTGCAATTACAAGAAACTATTGTAAAATTTATTTACATCTCTCGGTTTTTGCAGCTAATAAAATGTTATTTAATAACAGTAGTCATAATAAGCATATTTCCAGTATGTGCCTCAGCATTGTATCATCAACTTACTCATCAGACTCCTCGATAATCCTCAGCAAACTTCGACAGTTGGTTGAACTGGCTCATTTGGTTCGTTTTGAGTCAGACGTACTACTTCGGCTGTGTGTCTTGCATCATCAGCCCGAAACTAAAGTTCAATTCAGTTCGATTAGTGAACTGGCTTGGCCAGTTACTTCCTGAGGACCGGCTCAAAAGAACGATTCATTCAAGAATCGAACATCACTAATTCATGGTTCATTTCTTCTGTTCAGTCCATTGAGGTCAGACATGCTGCTGTAGAGTTGAAATTGAAGTTGTAATTGAAAGCGACACTGACACTGTTTTTTTTTTGTTTTTTTTCATGTTTAATACTATAAAGCAGCTTGCTTTAAAGCAATATATTGTATAAAGTGCTTATATACAAAAAAATTAAATAAAATAAAGGAACTCTTTTTAATCAGAGAACAGCATCAAGTCAGTTAAACTCCTGGGATATTAATCTGGTCAGTTAAGTAGCAGAGGGGGCTGTTAATCAGTTTCATCTGCTTTGGTGTTAATGAAATTAACAACAGGTGCACTAGAAGGGCAACAATGAGACGACCCCCAAATAAGGAATGGTTTTACAGGTGGAGGCCACTGACATTTTTTTCCCGTACTCATCTTTTCTGACTGTTTTTCACTAGTTTTGTATTTGGCTAGGGTCAGTGTCACTACTGGTAGCATGAGGCAATACCTGGACCCTACAGAGGTTGAACAGGCAGTCCAACTCCTCCAGGATGGCACATCAATACGTGCCATTGCCAGATGGTTTGCTGTGTCTCCCAGCACAGTCTCAAGAGCATGGATGAGATTCCAGGAGACAGGCAGTTACTCTAGGTGAGCTGGACAGGGCCATAGAAGCTCCTTAACCCATCAGCAGGACCTGTATCTGCTCCTTTGTGCAAGGAGGAACAGAGTGAGCACTGCCAGAGCCCTACAAAATTACCGCCAGCAGGCCACTGGTGTGAATGTCTCTGACCAAACAATCAGAAACAGATTTCATGAGGGTGGCCTGAGGGCCCGACGTCCTCTAGTGGGCCCTGTGCTCACTGCCCGGCACCGTGGAGCTCAACTGGCATTTGCCATTGAACACCAGAATTAGCAGGTCCGCCACTGGTGCCCTGTGCTTTTCACAGATGAGAGCAGGTTCACCCTGAGTATGCGACAGATGTGAAAGGGTCTGGAGAAGCCGTGGAGAACGTTATGCTGCCTGTAACATCATATAGCATGACCGGTTTGGTGGTGGGTCAGTGATGGTCTGGGGAGGCATATCCATGGAGGGACACACAGACCTCTACATGCAAGACAATGGCACCCTGACTGCCATTAGGTATCGAGATGAAATCGTTAGACCCATTGTCAGACCCTACGCTGGTGCAGTGTGTCCTGGGTTCTTCCTGGTGCACGTAAATGCCGATAATGTGGTGAGAGTATGCAGGCAGCTCCTGGAGGATGAAGGAATTGATACCATTGAATGGCCCCCATGCTCGCCTGACCTAAATCCAATAGAACATCTCTGGGACATTATGTTTCGGTCCATCCGACGCAGCCAGGTTGCACCTCAGACTGTCCAGGAGCTCAGTGATGCCCTGGTCCAGATCTGGGAGGAAATACCCCATGACACCATCCGTCGTCTCATTAGAAGCATGCCCAGACGTTGTCAGGCATGCATACAAGCACGTGGGGGCCATACAAACTACTGAGTACCATTTAAAGTTGCTGCAATGAAATTTCAGCAAAATAGACTAGCCTGCTGCATAACTTTTTCATTTTGATTTTCAGGGTGTCTTTGAATTCAGTCCTCTGTAGGTTGATCATTTTAATTTCCATCAAACGATGTGGCATCCTTTTCATTCCTAACACACTACCCAGTCCATATCAGTATAGATATCCAGCATGATATTTTTCCCCATTGAGATCTGATGTGTTTTCAAAGTGTTCCATTAATTCTTTTGAGCAGTGTATAATGATGGTGCAAACATATCCATATCGCTATTATCAGATGCTTTCTTAACCGCTGTTTTCTCACCACTGTGTTTTTTTTTTGTGAGTTTATTTTATTATTGAGAGGAAAGCGCACAGCACATACTTACACATTCATCTAAATGACGCTCTCAGTAGCGCGGGTGGCGTCGAGATGTTTGCTAACAGTATACCGCTGAGAAGGTATTTCCAACTTCTTTTTAACCCTAAGTGAAGAATGAAAAAGAACTACAGTATCGTATATCGGGGCATTTAAGTCTTGTATTTGGTAGAGTGGTTGGGTGTATAGTACTTAGAGAACTATTTATTAGCATTTGCATTATTCTCAGTGACAGTTGCTCGAATGGCATATGACCACCCAGATGTATGCAACCTGCTTTCTTCCATCTTTGTTAATGGGAAAACATTCTAGCATATTCAATATCCATTTTTGAATTTACTGCTTTTGCCTTTCATGCACCATATGCTGTGTTCAGCAGAAATTATGTGAAAATGCATTGTCAACCAATTTATGAACACAATCTTTTGCAATAGACTTTTATGAAGCAACATAAAATAATGAAGTACTTTGTTTGAGAAAAAAAAAAAAGTCTGCAAGTTTCACTCAACTTTTCATTCGGAACATCACTTTCTTTTCAGTAAAATGGACTGAATTTATTTTATAGCTAAAGTCTGAGGTTTGGGTTCCATTACAAGTAGATTAATTATCATTTGGATGCACTGTAAATGTTTAAATGTGCCACCCTCCTCATTTAAATCAGGTTTTATGATGATCAAGTTTCTAATAATTCTTAATGGCCAACTTCTAATAACCATTTTATAATTTATGTTTGATATTAAAGATAATTACTAAGAGTGCTGCAGGGATTACATATTTTTGAGGGCCACCCCATAAGCTAACATCACCATGGTTCCCTCTACAAAAGCCAATTGGATTTCCCCATCGGCTTTTGGATTAGAATAGAAAAATGTGCTTTGTGACCAACAAAAGTTTGTGATTCTTACACCTTTAGTTCTTCAACTGTTATTATTTAGAAGCCTAAATTCAGTCGTCATAACAAAACAAGCTGTGTTTAAAACAAACAAGTTGGACAGTTTAAATACCATTGTAAAATAATTTCAGGCATTTAACCCATTAAAAATCCAATTGGCTTCAGGACGATGGAACTGAAGGTGCAAAAATGCAAACAAATTTCAACAGTACTCTATATAAAGGTGCATTATAGAACACTGGACTCTCTATTGCCATCTGTGGTTGAAACATGAAGTTGCATGTTAGACTTGCCAGCGTAAAGTTCCTGATGTTTTATGTGGTCACTCAATGGTCTTTTCGGTAAAAAAAAAAAAAAAAACCTTTTTGCTTGAGCTTCTATTTGTGAATGTCTAATTATGATCTTGGACTACCTTCATTATCCTCTTTCCAGCATTGGGCCATTGCTTGTTTCTGGTTTGTGAACTGGATTATAGAATAAATCTCCACATTCGGATCCTACCCTCTGTTTGCCTGTGACATGAGCCCTATAATCCTCAGCAGACAAGCTGGGCTGTATGTTTTATCCAGGGCTCATCGCCGCTTGATGGCATGAGACAGTGGGACGTGTCCTGCTGAACTCAGCCTTGCAAAGATGATTGAGATTCCAATCCTGTGTTACGAACCCCACTTCTAAAGAGCTCGCTAGGGAAAGGGGTAAGCAACATAAAAGGACACGCGAGACAAAGAGAAACAATTTATCCGTTTATTAATGCCGCAGCACTCGCGTATCACAGGCAACTGTTCAGATAGTCTAGAACCAGCTCTCTGACATAACATGAAACAAACAAACGCACAGATCAACAAAACAAAAATAAGACAAATAAACAAAACACTTAACAACAGCGGGCCATCAGGACGCACACAGAACTCGTCGGACAAAAGCTGGCCGTCTGCGTCAGCTTACCGCACGAGCCCTCTCTCTCAAGTGTGCGCCACGCTCACGTGGAGCTAAAGACAGTGGCAGTGGCAGCTACACGACAGGTGTTGTTGTCATTGGGGATTCCCAAGTGCGCACCACGCTCACATAAAGCCAAAGACAGTGGCAGTGGCGGCCTGGCGACTGGAGATGAAGTCGTTGGAATTTCTCAAGCGTGCACCACGCTCACATAGAGCTAAAGACAGCGGCAGTGGTGACTTGGCGACTGGAATTATGATGGAGACAGCCCAAGTTCGACACTCCACCCTCTTATATCCAGCCCAGCGCGTCGCAAGTGAATGGGCCGCAGGTGCACAGGGGCGGAGCCCACCCTCGGGAGGAGAGAAAGAACCAAATCAATACAAAGCAAAAAGTACACACCACACAAAATAAGAATAAATGAATACATAGGCTCAGGCCGTAACACCTGTTATCAGAGTTTCGGTTCCAGCACCATCATGTAGACATCCATCAGAGACACAGTGACAGCAATCAGAGGATCTCATCTGACCCAATCTGTGACAGTTACTAAACCTGACCAGAACGACTAAACCAGTCCTTCTCTTATACATATTATAGTGAAAGTGATATGGTTTTCTGTTAAAGTTATAGGATCTTTTTGAGGAATTGCAAATGTAACATTGGCCAGCTATGAACCCCCTCACCCCCCATGCTGGTTGACGCTGTTTCGAATTCTGCTCAGAACAATGCAAGTAGGACCAGTTACATTGGTGCCATGACCCAGAGGAGAGTGAGGTTTAGAAGGTGACTACATTTGACTGATGCTAAAGAAAGCAAAGGATATTTGCAAGGAAAGCAAAATTGTTACAATTGTTGAAACTTTGACAAAAATTTAATCAAAGGAAAATCTAACAAGATACATTAATTGCTATATCAGAATACAATACACAATCTTACAATGTTAAAGGGGTACTACTATGTACTATGTAAGAATGACAGGTACTGGTTGAAATGGGTACTACAGTTCAAATTCAAAATATTGTTCGCCCCGCCCCCTCCTCCTCAGGATGGACGCTCTCGTGGGTTGCCAGTTTGAAGACACGCAACAGGAGTGACATTGGAAGGCGAGGTGACTTACACACTGTAAGATAATTAGTTGATTTATTGATTTATGATGAGTTGATATTGCATTTTAATATGCTCTGGTTCATAGAGATTTTTGATGGATGCTGAGGCTTTTTAGGTCAGGTAGAATCTGCGATCTCTGACCCAATTTGTTCGCTGGCTTCCATGGCTGGAATTCGCTGCATGTGTTTTCTGGCAACCCAGGGTGGCGAAATACTATTGGGTAAATTAGCAACGTGCGGTCTTGCACAGACGGAAACAAAAACAGAAATTCCGACACGGAACGCAAATTTCAAAGTAAAATAACTGGCTGTAGCAATGGTTTTCAGAGAAACGAGTATGTGAATTGAACATGTTTAAAGCTGCAGTCCGCAACTTTTTTTGTGTTAAAAATTTACAAAAATTATATAATGAGAATATACAACATGAATCCATTTTCCAAACCGTGTTTTTGTCTTATCCTGAATCATTATGGTACACTTATAATAAGTGTTTATATTCGGACTATTTCAGACTGGACTGGTAGGACTCGCCGCAGAGTATCACAGTTACTGCGTGACTCGCCATAGACATACACGGAGAAAAGTAGCTCCGGCTAGAATGTTCCTCCACAAGACACGTGCAGTTCTGTTTATTAACCGCTAGAGGGCCAAAAATCGCGGACAGCAGCTTTAATAAATATCTGCAAATATATTATGGTATTTTTATGCTTTAGTACAGTCAAAAACGTACATAGAGCAGCATCTGATGTTGTGTTCAGTGGTTGAGGAAGTGCAAACCATTAAAAATTGTCAGTGTGTTTCTGCTGAAGCCCATAGAAAGCACTGTGGTGTCTAAGTCATCATCAGTCACTCTAAAGCAAGTTAGCACTGTTTCTTCACAGACAGAGTAGCTGTGTATTCCTATATTCTCCGAAACCTCTGTAAACTCCTTTATATATATAGGCCATGGCTTCAATTTCATTTCTGAATTCAAGTCATACCCTCCAGGGCGTCCTTCATGGGCTACTTTCACTCAGATTTATTTGGACCAATTCCACACAGATGTATAGAAAAGCCCAATATACAGCTTTCTCATTCTGTTCTGTTGAAAGATCAGCACGCCAAAGACCCCAATCATTATTGCTTCAGGATTCTGTAGTTTTATCTCACATATCTCAGTGGCAAGCTGGTTATTTAATTGTTTGCTTTAAATATTTAATTGCTGCTAGGCAAAATTCATTGGAATAAGTGTTTGAGTTGGGTGTGAGATATTCTGCAATAGCTATTCTGTTTGTAAACAATCACAGCAAGTTACCTGTGGCCTGTTGCACAAAGCTGGTTTCAGTTGCTACCCAGGTAAGTTCAAGATTAGTTTGAGCAAACTCTGGTTTTTCGGGCATATGAAGGTGGATTGGTTTTTAGCGGGATTCATTGCTATGGTAACTTACGCTACACAGCTAACCTGCTCCGGAGCAGGTTTTATTCTGAGTTAGAGAGAGATCACAAACCCAAACTTGACCAATCAGCTGTGAGTAAAGTGACATGTATCTGATGCAATAAAGCCACTCCCCCTGTATCTCTCACTCCAAATTAAATCAGTTTATAGTGAAAACATTTTAGAGATAAAATTGCTCAACATTTGCTGTTAATTATTTATGATATTTATATTAAATAAATTAAAATTATGAATAATTCATGGCCTATTATATTAATTGACATTATTAAACTTTGCTTTTAAATTAAAATAAATATAATACATGCATAATATACACTCACCTAAAGGATTATTAGGAACACCTGTTCAATTTCTCATTAATGCAATTATCTTATCAACCAATCACATGGCAGTTGCTTCAACGCATTTAGGGGTGTGGTCCTGGTCAAGACAATCTCCTGAACTCCAAACTGAATGTCAGAATGGGAAAGAAAGGTGATTTAAGCAATTTTGAGCGTGGCATGGTTGTTGGTGCCAGACGGTATTTCACAATCTGCTCAGTTACTGGGATTTTCACGCACAACCGTTTCTAGGGTTTACAAAGAATGGTGTGAAAAGGGAACAAAATCCAGTATGCGGTAGTCCTGTGGGCGAAAATGCCTTGTTGATGCTAGAGGTCAGAGGAGAATGGGCCGACTGATTCAAGCTGATAGAAGAGCAACTTTGACTGAAATAACCATTCGTTACAACCGAGGTATGCAGCAAAGCATTTGTGAAGCCACAACACGCACAACCTTGAGGCGGATGGGCTACAACAGCAGAAGACCCCACCGGGTACCACTCATCTCTACTACAAATAGGAAAAAGAGGCTACAATTTGCACAAGCTCACCAAAATTGGACAGTTGAAGACTGGAAAAATGTTGCCTGGTCTGATGAGTCTCGATTTCTGTTGAGACATTCAGATGGTAGAGTCAGAATTTGGCGTAAACAGAATGAGAACATGGATCCATCATGCCTTGTTACCACTGTGCAGGCTGGTGGTGGTGGTGTAATGGTGTGGGGGATGTTTTCTTGGCACACTTTAGGCCCCTTAGTGCCAATTGGGCATCGTTTAAATGCCACAGCCTACCTGAGCATTGTTTCTGACCATGTCCATCCCTTTATGACCACCATGTACCAATCCTCTGATGGTTACTTCCAGCAGGATAACGCACCATGTCACAAAACTTGAATCATTTCAAATTGGTTTCTTGAACATGACAATGAGTTCACTGTACTAAAATGGCCCCCACAGTCACCAGATCTCAACCCAATAGAGCATCTTTGGGATGTGGTGGAACGGGAGCTTCGTGCCCTGGATGTGCATCCCACAAATCTCCATCAACTGCAAGATGCTATCCTATCAATATGGGCCAACATTTCTAAAGAATGCTTTCAGCACCTTGTTGAATCAATGCCACGTAGAATTAAGGCAGTTCTGAAGGCGAAAGGGGGTCAAACACAGTATTAGTATGGTGTTCCTAATAATCCTTTAGGTGAGTGTATAAAGCTTTTAAACAGATTAAAGGGGCTCTATGTAATAATGACACCCAGTGTTCAAAATAGGTACTGCAGTCCAAATTTAAAATATTGTTTGCCCCGCCCCCTCATTCAAAGACGCGGGTTGCCAGCAACAATAAGGAGCGCAATTGACAATGAAAGCTGAAGAGACTTAAACACTGTAAGCTGATGAGTTGATTTATCTGTTTCAATATGCTGTCGTTCATAGAGATTTTTAGATCAATGAAGAGGCTTTTTAGGTCAGGTAGAATCTGCGATTCTCTGACCCAGTTTGTTTGCTGGTTTCCATGTCTGCAATACGCGCTGTTTTCCGCCAACTGGCAACCTGTGATGTCGAAATACTATTGGATAAACTGACAGCACGAGGTTTCGCACAGACCAAAACAAAGATACATTTTCAAAGTAGAATATCTGGCTGTAGCATTGTTTTTCTGAGAAACAAGTAGTATTACCTAAACTTAGGTAATACTACTTGAACTTAGCATGTTTCCTAAATATCTGCAAACATATCGGGGTATTTTTATGCTTTATTAAAGTAAAAATCTTACATAGAACCCCTTTAAGCTTACATGTATTCTTTTGAGCTCTTTGTGAAACAATAATAATTATTTGGTCTAACTGTTGATTCACATGCATTGATATAGTCAGATATTTTCTTTCAGCTGCCTTCTCAAACTTTTACTGCATCAGTGTTTATTCCTGCTTTGTAAACGCGATTAATTTCATATTTTTCATAACGATCTCTTAATCTTCGGAAGAGACATGAATTGCGCGGCTCTCTCGCGAGAAGTGAATCAAACTCCTTGTTCCGTGTGATTGGCTGTTTGCCGCACATGTCACACTTTCAGGTGCACGTGCTTTGCAAACTCTGGATTAAACCTGAGTTGACAGAGAAAGTTTATACAGAGTGTTGTGCAACAGTTGATCCTGATCTAAACCAGGTTGGATTTATCTGGATTTGTCTCCAAACCTACTCTGAAACTCAAGAGTTTGTTCAACTAGCTTCATGCAGCAGGCCACTGGTCACTAATCTTTTGGCATTGATCTCAGGGCTTTCATTTTTTTTCTGTTTTATTTAATTTTTTTTCTTTGTGATGTGTAGAGGAATTTGAGTTAAACCACATAAAGAGACCAGTATGCTCAATCAAGACCAGGAGTCAAAGTTGAAGTTCAATCCCTTAACGGTGAATGTGATTTCAGCAAGTACAACATGTTCTTGGATCAACATATCTCAATGATATCTCTTCCCTTCAAGGCTGAGTTTTTGTCAGGACCTTACTGGAACAGAACATGAAAAACACATCCACACAGGGCATTCTACACATGATTTACTGTAATAGTTTAAATTAAAGTGACAAATTGTGCTATAAATCCTAAAAAGAATACCACAGCTCTCACCTCTCAGATACCAAATACAGGCATTGCCTGTAACATAAATACCACAATAGATACACTGGTTTAAAAAAAAAAAACAACAACTATGATTTCCATTTCCTTATATAGTACAAGAAAAGGGAATGTAAATCCACCCCCTTCAGATGTTATAGTTTAATGGAGGTCAGCTAGCAAAGGCTGTTCAGGTGAACCTCAAATCCCTTGCCTGATTTTAGAGGCTGTAATCTTTAGCGTCCTTGTTTGTGTTCCCACTTGCTGGTTCGAAAACCCGCTTGTCATGGTTTGAGTAGAATCATTGGTGCAGTGACCCAGATGGGAGTGAGTTTTAGGTAATTGAGTGGAACAGAGGTCAGCTAAAAAGAGTTGTGTGGGTAAACCTCACTCCCTCACTGGCTTCCAGAAGTGTGTTAGTGACTGACACTGGAAGCTGCAATCTTTAGCATCCTTTAAGCCAGCTAGCAAGAGCTGTGCAGGTAAATCTATTTCCCCTGGTCTCAAGAGGTACACTAGATGCTCCATCCTTGTTGAGCACCCTTTTCCGATGCCGTTCAAAGCTGGTTCTATTCCCACAAGTGGAATTAACATAAAGACTTTTGAAAGAATAAACACCCAAAAAGAAACTTTAACCTAGTTAACAAATGCACTACCCCTGTGCAATATATGAAAGTTGTACTTCAAAACGTTCTTCATTAGTATTTAAATTTCTCACCTCTGAGAGTGTTGGCTTATGAAACTGATATATTTTTTAATCAATATATCCATCTATTTGTATTATTTGGCCTTAGGATTCGATTAAATCAATCAATCAATCAATCGACAACCAACCAACCAATCAATCAATCAATCAATCAACCAACCAACCAATCAATCAATCAATCAATCAGACTTCTGAGCTGTTTAGCCTCATCTCACATTTTCTTAAAAGTGTTGTGGGATATCAAGATGGTCTCTTGTGAACCTCAGCAGAACTTTCAAATTTGAGTAGTTTTTATGATAACACTTTACAATAGGGGTCTACTAATATGCATTAGTTCATTTACAGTTTTTTACAACCGTTAGGACACATTTCTCAATACTTAGGTCATTTTTTCAAAACTCTTCACACAGTTCTCCTAACCAACTTTCATCTTGGCACAGCAGTTAATTTCACATTCAAAATGCACTAAATCTACCAAAACACTTCATTCATGTCTCAAATCAACTCATTCTTCCAGAACACTAGCAAAGGTTTTCACCCAGCAAACACACTTTGTCAGTCATAAAACACTGACCTAAAAACAATGACATTAGGTATCATTATACAATGTTTTCTTTTGTAAAATTTCTTAACAACACAAGAATAACACTCTCTATTGTTTATAATTCACTGGCGTTTGTTACATGAACCATGTTTACATAACAGTACAAAAGTATTCCGAAGTTTTCCTCTTTGAATGGATGATAATGAAATTGAAAAAAGAATGCTTGTGTAGGTGTTCAGTTTCATCTAATTGCTTTGATAGTATTCGATTTTTTTAGATTCAGCATATATTACATTACAATATTACTGTAGAAATGCAGCATATTTCTGTCTTATTCAGTTTTGAATTATGTTATTGTTTTGAACATTAGTTTAACAGTTTTGAAAACAGTATGTAAGCATGTGCAAATTGGCCTGTACGTACAAAGAGTTTTGGCAGTTGTTGTGTCTGAGTGAGAAAAGAATTCATGAAATTTGAGAGATGTAGTCATTGAATGCATTTTGTGCCAAAGCAATGATAATTGATCCTCAGTTTAGCCCACATAGACTTCTGTTGTGCTCACTGTGTGAAGAGTTTTGCAAAAGTGACCTAAGTATTGAGAAATGTGTCCTAGCGTCTTTAAAAAACTGTAATGCACAGATAATCATGAGTTAAAGTACTGTATGACTCAGCTAAACCATTCATTAATGATTACCACATCAGCAACTATAAAGAGTATATTTGATTAATAGATTAATTAATATATAAATTGATATTAATTAAATGTGTCATTATGTATTAATTTCTTAACAACATATAGTATTAACTAATAGTGTAAATTCATTTGTTAATTTCCACTTCCAATGGTCTGCTTTAATTAATCATTAGCTAATGATTTGCAAAGATATCATTATATTATGACTTTACCTGCTGAGGCGTATCCCTACTATTTTAGTTTGAGGTCTGTGGGGCTGTTGCACAGAGAATGTAATGTCAAAGAATGTGTTAAAGAATGGATAAGTTGGGCTGCACACAAATACTAGCGCATCAGAATCTGAACTACTGACAGCTGTTACTTTGCATCTAAACCGGACGCGACTATTTTTGCATCGCTCCGCTATAGTTGTCTACACTGGATGTGACAGACCATTGCAAATCCATTTGTCCTTTGTATAAGCGCAAACGTTTGGAGCATACCATAAATAGAACAGGGTATAAATTTGCTGTTGGGGATTTGTTGTGTCAGTCACAATCTCAGCTGTCAATCATGACATTACACCCCATTTACACAACCGCCAGGGGGCAATCAAAACACTTTGGCTTCACTTTTATGGACGTGTGCGGCACACTCGGTGGAAAATCAGAATATAGCATGGCCTCTCGTACCTTATTGCTGCTTAAGCAGGTTATTGTTTTATGTATAGTTCACAGAAAAGATTTTTGTTAAATCTATCAGAGTTTAGAAAAACCTAATCCAAAGAGTTTGTATACTTTTTAGCAGCTTTATTTTGCATTGTAATTTGTGATTGCTAAAACTAAAAACACTGCTAATTTTCACTTTTTCACTCAAGGGGAATTTGATGAAAACTTACATTAAACAATATCTTACATTATTCATCATTTCATCTCACAGCCCATTTCAGTGCAGTAGATTGAGGTCAGTCATAACCTAAGGAACATCATAAAAAAAGTTTTTATAATCTAATATCAATGTTCCCACATCTCTTTTAAAAGCAATTTGAAAACGCAGAAAGTCATAACTTTTGTAAATTGATGTTTACTTCAGGAGAATAACAATCTGCTCTACTATGACAATGTAATTTATCAAGTAAAATATGTTCTAGCAATGACAATAATGCTTTTGAGACAGGAAAAGTAATTTAGTAGCTGCCATATTTTTCTCCATGTTATTTCCTGAACTCCTTGGTAGACAATAGTAAAATGTTTGTCACTTGCATAATCCATGAATTATCTATTTTTTTGTTTTCTTCTTCAGTTGAAGGCCTTTCCATCGACTTTATAATCTGACATCAGAATTAAAAGCATTTTTACATTTTTAAATATTATTTTAATATAAATTTACTATGAATATTGAAGATTGTGTGGGCCTAGCTTTAAATACCCTTCAGTACCTTCATAGGCCTCCAGAGGTCCAGAGACTGGACTAGTTAGGTTAGTTGTAGTCTTTTTTGTGTTGTCTTTGTCTGGTTGAAAAATGTCCAACATGCATTTCTATAAATGTATAGCCTACTGTATATGTATAATATTTGTATATTTTGTCTACGGATTGCAAAACAAGTTCTTCCTTTGTAATCTGAATTAAAATGAATTACTAAATTATAATGCAGATCATAAGATTAGAATGAATTTTAAAGGTCCAGCGATTGTTATGCCATCTGCAGATTTTGTGATGACTGGGGAGATGTATGAATATGTATAGTTATTCTCTGAATGAATGTGATTGCTTTGATGATCAGATGTCTAATTATGAATTATGAATGTCTTCCCAAAATTGAATTTGTGAACAAAACAATGGAACTGCTTCCCCTCCCTCAACATCCTCTCTCCCACCCTGCTAATAAAATCTGATTAAGCTTTCAAGTGGAAGAGCATCATTTCCATAGACCATCTTCACATCTCCGATTGAGGAAGACTGAAGACCTTTGTGTTTTGTTATGTTTATGTTTGATGTTTAATATATGGGCCATTTCCAGGAGCAATAATGGCAGGAAAGGGAATGGCCTTTGCTGGGTCTTTTTTCTCCCTTCCTTTTTTATGACTTATTGATGATGGCTGGAGGTAAAATAAGCAGCTTTCATGAAAAGAAAAAAAAAAAGTGCATGAAGACTTACTGTAGTGTGTGCCCGATCAGAAAGAAAAATTGTGATGTCATCATTTTCTTCTATAGAGTTCTATAGAGTTCTCTCTTTCCCTTAACCATAAAAACAGTCATCAATCCCTATGAATCTATGAAAGATGTCATCGTTTTGCTTTATTAAAAAGAGACAAATCTAAAATCACCATTCAGACTAGATTGCTATTCTGAGAAAAAAGTCTGAATTCCGAGATATAATCTTGGAATTGCGAGAAAAAAGTCTGAATTGTGAGATATAAACTCGCAAATTATCAATTTTTTTCTTTTTTAAATTGCGAGTTTATGTATCACAATTCTACCTTTTTTTCCTCACAATTCCAAGTCTCACAATTCAGAGAGAGAGAGAGAGAAAATAGAATTCAGAATCACGAGTTATAGACTTGGAATTGTGAGAAATAAAGTCAGAATTGTCAAGTCACCTTTATTTATATAGTGCTTTTTACAATGCAGATTTTACAGTGTTTCAAAGCAGCTTTACAGTGATAGCAGGAAACATAATTTTGGCTGTATAGCCGCTCTAGAAGAAAATAGTGTCATTGTCCAGCTTAAGTAAGTTCAGTAGTGATTTACTGCCATTGTATAAAATCATTAGTTATTAATTTAGTTCATTTATCCAGCAGCTCTGGAGAAAATAGTAATGTCATCGTCCAGCTCTGTTCAGTTCGCATACAGTGGTGCCAATGCAGCCAGATCAGTCGTAAATTGTTTATTTCTCGCAATTCTGACTTTTTTCACTAAATTGTGAAATATAAACTTGCAATGGCAAAATGGTGGAAACAAGCTTCCATATAAATCTTCCAAGTTTCACATTTATAACAGTTAGTTCTGTTCTTTGAATCTGATATCAGAATCTTTCAGGAGTTCTGTTTGTGTCACTCTGCTTGTTTTTGTTAGTGCTTTCCAGGCAGACTGACAGTCTGTGCACTAGAGTTGGGAATTTTATAGTGACTCTTTATGTAGGTTACATTGCTATGCCTGTCAGAAGTGGCAAGAGATCTCTATGAGTGAGTCATTGAATCATTCATTCAACTGATTTGTTCAAAAATGCTAATTCATTCTAAAACAAAACACATGACTGTCTTTACAACTGAACTGAGTAATATAATCATTCACTCAACTGATTCATTCCAAAACACTGATTCACTCAGGAATGAAACAAGTCTATATGAATAAGTTGCTGAATCATTAAGTTGAGTCAACTGATTCATTTGACAATGCTCAGAGACACTTGATGGTTAATTCTTTTGTGCCTTTTTTGGAACTCATTTTTCGTTGTGTCACGGATTGGCACAGAAACAAGAAGGTAAGATACAAATGCAGCTTTAATGGGGTAATCCAGAAACGTAATCCAAAACAGGCAAGGGTCAAAATCCAGATAACAGTCCATACAAAAGAAAACAGAAACAAAAGTCAGTGACATAAACGAAACCTCAATAACAAAAGCAGAAACAAACAGGGTATAAATAGACAGACACAAATGAGCAAACACAAAACAGCTGAGTGCAATTACGGGGTAATGAGTCCGGGAAGTGGGTGATGGGAAACGAAGTCCAAGTGGTGAAAACAAGAGTCCGGGTTGGAGTGCCCTCTAGTGGCTGATTAGGGCACTCCCACTAGTGATCATGACACGTTGGCAGAGTGGAAAATAAACATTAATTCTCAATATTGTTTTTAAATTTTAAGTTACTCAGTATTAACTTCTTATTGAAGTGTTGTATAAAACCAGTATCGCACTTAGTCATATTCGAAATTGTCTTAAAAATGTCTTAAAAGATTGTTTATTCCTTGTTGTATTACTGTGTGGATTTGTTGAATTGTTCTCCATTAATCTGTTCATGTTTTCTACTGATGTCTTCACAGAGGGAGCCTAAAAACTTTTCCCAGCAAGAAGAATAAGATGTAATTGTTTCTGTAAGTAAAATTTTTCTTCATTACGGTCCATCTGAATCCACTAAAATGAGCTTGTTGCTGTCTGTTCCTCAAGCTACTTTGTAGAGCCCACAGTAAATCTGACCAGCCTTATTCCAGCTAGTGTCATCATATCGGCTTGTACTGCAACTTATACAACAAAATAGATGTTTGCGCATATAACCGTAGAATAATTTTTGTCCTTTGTTATTATCAGTCCATGCAATGCAGGCCATGTTTGCAGAAAGCCACAGGTTTGTTTGTTTAATAGGATATCTGCTCAAATGACTTAGCTGTCACTCTTTAGAAATATGATTGTACTTCCCTCAGAGTAAAGTACTTGCTTACAAAAATTCATTTCATTATAAACTGCTTCACGGAAGACAATAACTTAGCATCTGTTTACAACCTCTCAAGGTCAGTGCAGTAGACTGCAGCATGAATTACCTCAAAACACAGATTGTGCTTTAATATAAATAAAGCCTGGATCCTTCATACTAACAAGCCGCATAGTGTTCTAAACAGAAAATTGGTCTCCAACAAAAATTTTATGTACATAAATGCGGGCTCGTAGAGTAAAATGATAATGAATTCTCCCTGAGGGGGAATATTTTAATACTACTAATAATAAAGATTAATTTTAAGCCATTTGAAAAATCTCCATAAAGTTTTTACATTTTTAATGTGTTGATGATTTTTCATGCCACACATTTTTGAATTACCATTCATTAAAAAAATAAATAATCTATTTAATTGGATGTAATGCAACATGAGCTCATGACTAATGAAGATGTTCATCATTCAGTAAGCCCACATTAAAAAAATTAAATAAAGTTAAAAAAAAAAATCAATTCTGTTTTCTGCTTATCAGAGTCAGGCTGATCTGATGTCATTAATGTCTATCTCCATCATGCATGTTAACTGAATCACATCCTAAATGAGAGGCAGTAGCACAAATGTTGCTTCAGGCCCTGTTCTGGATCAGTCCTGTATCCAGGATTTGTTATTTCTGGTTTTCATTTAGGTTGAAATTGAATTAATGCCATAATTTATCAAGCTGCACTCTTTCCACAAAAAGAGTACCACAGCATTTGATGAAGTAACCTAAACACATTAAGTAAGTGTTTTGCTAGTTTAAATTCATTAAGTCAACGTTAATTCAGATTTTCTTTTTAAAAGTTTCTTGGCAAAACTTTGGGCCCCTTAGTACAAATTAAGCATTGTTTTAATGCCACAGCCGATCTGAGTATTGTTGCTGACCATATCCATCCCTTTATGAAACATCTTCTGATGACTACTTGCAGCAGGATAACGCTCAGGACAAAGCTCAAATCATCTCAAACTGGTTTCTTGAACATGACAATGAATTCACAATACTCAAATGGCCTCCACAGTCTCAATCCAATAGAGCACATTTGGGATGTGGTGGAATGGGAGATTTGAATCATGGATGAGCAGCTTTTGGACCAAAAACTCTGAGGAATGTTTCCAACACCTTATTGAATCTATGCCATGAAGTGTATGTATATTTTACGTGAGGGTGGTGTAGGTAAGCAATAAGATACGTGAGGCTGTGCTGTATCATGAATAAGTCACGGCTGAATTGCCGCCATCTAATGGCGTAATAATGTAACTTATGTTGCTGTTCACGGTCAGGGACTATTTTTTCCGGCGGAAGGAAGGCTTTTAGTAAAAGTTTACTTCATGAAAGTTGCACTGATACATATTTTTGGCTTTAATATTTGTATTGTGTGGTAACCATTTTATAAAAGCAATAAGGTACTCGAGGCTAGTGCTGTATAGTGAATAAGTCACGGCTGAAGGGCGTTGCAGGCACTACCGTGACTTATTCACGATACAGCACAGCCTCTCATACCTTATTGCTTAAAGTATCTGAAAAGAGTACAAATCCACATAGCCAGTAACAGAAATTCAAAACAAATATCTAAAAACGTCATATTATTGACTATTGAATGCTAATGATAGGAGGCCATAATATAGAAAATTTGATAACAGGGAGAGTGGCCGCCATTTTAGAAGTGAAATTTTCTTGTTACAAGTTCAGAATATTCTATGTATATTATTTATTATTAATGTAGCTTGAGATGACGCAATGCAGTTTGTTAGTTCTGTTTAAAATTTTACTTAAAAATCACCATTACAAAATGAGAAGGGCATGAGTACAGCAGAAACTACAATTCAGAACATATTATATTGTTTATAAGTGTTTCCCGCTGATGTACATGTCATAAATACAAGCATTTTGGGCTTAGTTTGTTTGGTGTGTTGCTGGTGTCCTGCTGTGGCCATATGATGTCTATCATCACCTCTATCACCCGTCTGTGACACCTCATGCTGGTAGTTCATACCGTGCCCGCAGAATCCATTTAGTTTCAATTAACTCTGCTACCATCCACCCCAGGGACACGGCCCTCGCCTGCTCGTAGTGCTGCCAGCACAGAGCGTTCACCTGCCTTGTCCTTAAACTCGAGTCCCATTTTGTAGATTTAGCGGCGAGGGTTTGTCTCAAAATGAATGCCACAGTTTTGTGTGGCCTTACTGAGCATGAAAGTCATTAGTAGTGTTAAATGGTCAGTGGATTGGGAGGCTTGGCTGCTTTGCTTTGCACTCAATAGCCAACTAAAAGAAAATTAACATCTGCTGTGCTGAGAGACCAGCGTGTTCTCTCTTTTTCTCTTACTCTCTCACTCATAGCCTTTCTCGCTGTGTCCAGAAAGAGAAACAACAGTGCCACCTTGTGAATGGGAAAAATCTGATCGATGCTGTTTAATTCAGCAGCTTTTGATGAGAGAGATGTATAATGCAGCATGCTAATGGCTGAAGGTCATGGCTAGACAGAGTAATGGTGTTTTAGATGCAAGTAAACACACAAATATCAGTAGGTTTGCAGTTGCACAGGTTGGCGGAAAATGCAAATGGGGTAGTGGGGGATGGGTGCTTATTGTCAGTATACAAGCGCACACAGGAACACTAAATAGATCAACGTTCATAGTCCAGCAAGCAACGTGTACACAAAATGAAGCAGTCATTCCTGCTATAAAGTACATTTTCATGTCCACATCATATATGTGACCCTGGACCACAAAACCAGTCATAAGGGTCAATTTTTTGAAACTGAGATTTATACTTCATCTGAAAGCTGCTGAATAAATAAGCTTTCCATTGATGTATGGTTTGTTAGGATGGGACAATATTTTGGCCGAAATTTGAAATCTGAGGGTGCAAAAAAATCTAAATATTGATAAAATCACCTTTAAAGTTGTCCTAATGAAGTCCTTAGCAATGCATATCCACTCACAAAAATAATTTTTTTATACATTTACGGTAGGGAATTATCTTCAAAATATCAAAATATCTTCATGGAATGTGATCTTTACTTAATATCCTAATGATTTTTGGCATAAAAGAAAAATCGATAATTTTGACCCATACAATGTATTTGTTGGCTATTGCTGCAAATATACCCGTGCGACTTATGACTGGTTTTGTGGTCCAGGGTCACACATGTCTTAATGTATTAGATACAATATTAAACTCGTACATTTCTAAAGATGGAAATCATATAAGTAGGCTTTATGTTATCACAATATCAAGAGTGTATTTAATGTGATCATGATACTTTGGTTTGATTGTTAGTCGTTTGTAAAATCCGTTTAAAAAACAAAACCCAGTTTCTTAATGACATCATCCTCCATGAAGTGACATCATTTTTGAAAGGAAGACAAATATGTTTTGTTTGTCTCACTTTAAAACATTTCTCTTTGATAAAAATGAGAAATAAGTATGAAATTATCACTATTTCAAATGATGGTTAAATATATTAAAAATTAATCTTCTGTTAAAACGTTTTAGCTTTCAGTACCTCAACATTAGCTCTTTGTTTCCATGCTTGTTAAGTGGAAATAATCAAATTAAAATTAATTAAATTTAAAGGTGGTCTAAGCTTAACCAGGATATATATTTTAATAGAAATATTTACTGAAATTACTTTACAACATTTTGTTAAGATAACAGGAATGCAAATGGGCTAGGTAATGCTTTATTTTAATGGTCCATTTTAGATATCTGCTAACACTTTATTTGATGGTCCCCTCAACAGTCATTCTACTGACTACTGGTGGTTTTCCACTGCGTGGTACGACTCAGCTCGGTCCGGCATGGCTCGGCTCAGCTCAGCTCGCTTTGTTTTTTTTACTGCATGGAACGGCTCAGCGCGGCTCGGCATATATAATGGCAGTGAGCGATACCATCGAGTATGAGCTGAAAAAAAAGTGCTTCCATCCGCATCCATCCATCATAAACGTACTCCACACGGATCCGGGGGATTAATAAAGTCCTTTATTAATGTCCTTCTGAACCTAGGATGGCTTGAGGGTGAGTAAAGCTTGGGCTAATTTCCATTTGAAAGTGAACTAATACTTTAATTGTCATTGTGTGCATGCATTAATAAAACGAGTCTACACCTACCACTCATTAGTCAGCCCTCAAAAAAAGTCACAAACACATGATGGGATGAGCAGGATGAGCATAAACACATGAGGAACTGCCATATGGCCCAGAGACTTTGCCAGAGTTATCTTGGAATGAGTATCACCCTGATGTGATCTATTTCCTGACTGCATGCCTCATACATTAAGGCTTTTTTATTTCATTTTCATTTATTTGCACTCTTGATCTTGTAGAAGAGACAGACATGCCTCAGGCTGCTGTGTTGGATTTACAGAGGACGTAGTATTGATTGAGCACACTGTCCAGGAGCAGAAGTTCTATCGAAAGGTTAAAGGTCAGAAAGATGAGGGGAATGAACGAGAGGTTATCTCATCGTTCCCTCTGTTGTGCAACCAAAAACATAGCTGTATTTATTTTTCGTATAATTACAAATGAGAAATTAATTTATTTTGAGACAAACATAAATTACTACCAACCTCCTAGTGTTTCTGTTTTCTGAGTTTTTATTTTTTTTGTTTTTTAATTTGTATTATTATCTTTATATATGCACTTTTATTGTTTTATTTTTTAGGATTCAGAAAGCAAAAGTTATTTTCAATAGTGTTGTTTCATCTCAATACTTTTGATCTCAAAAAAATTGACAACAGAGAGGCAACAAAGCTCTTTCTAAAGTGGAGTCCAAAGTCTAAAACTACTTTGAAAATTTGGGAATAAAAATCTAGAAGTAAACAGAAAGTTATAAACAGGATTGTGCAAAAACATAGAAAAAAGCTGAGTAAATTGGAAGCATTCCTACAATGGTGGTCTTAAAGTTTTGGACCTCAATGTATGTAAGGTTATTGTGTATGCTGCATATATATCACTATATATTAAATAATAGTAGGTTACATGACTAACAGAAAAAGATCAATGCTGCAAATCTAAATGTCTGTCGTTTGTTTGCAGGACTCCTGAGGAATACTAGTGAGGCAACAACAGAAAGTGTTACTACCACCGAGATATTTAACCAAAGTTGCTTTAATGAGTTTGATTCTACTGTAAATCCATTTGTATTAAATGACCTGCTAAATTAAGTTAAATGTATGTAAAACATAAGAAACACAATTTAACAAGCTCAAATTTGCAGTTTTTCCCGACAGCATTATGTTGAGACCTGTATTGAGAAATGCATGTATTNTTTTTTTTTTTTTTTTTTTTTTTATTCATGATGACTCACTTGATTACAATCAAATCAACATTTATTGCAGTTTACAATGAGATCTACATAAAGATTAGCAGCCTTATGCAAATGGCCGGCGAGTTATGTTTGGAGTAGGACCTCAGACAGTAGGATTGGTGATCTTGCCCATGAAGAGAATGCTCTTGGTGCTGTCCTCTACAATCAGTACCATGAAAGGCCGGTTGAGCATCACGGTGTCTGGCAGGGACATGGGCATTATTTCTATCGTGGTTGCAGCCGCTGCCTCTGTGCCCTTCTCATCCACACTGAGGACTGCCTGATGGACAACCTGGAGATTGGATTCAAAATGTGAACTTGACTCTCTAGAGTACTCAAATTCATTAGGTCTATCAACCATTGGTGGTGCTTCAAGAGGTAAAAACAAGTCTATACGTACGTTTGACACCTTGACTTTGAGCTCTTCTGTCATCCCGGAGAAATCTGCTGTGTCACTGAATGCATCGGCTATTCCCATCTCCTGCAGAATGCCTTTCAGTTTGGAAGTTGCAGTGATGGAGAACTTGGGCATAAACAGGTCCACAGAACTGAAGGGCAGCAATGTAAAATATGGTATATCAGCTTTGGCCATTTACAATTTCCCAAATTGAAACTATCAACCTTCAGGTCCGAAGTCAACCAACACATATATTTAAATCTAGAGGTATCGCCCATATTACCTTCTGAAGAGTTTCTCATGCCAGGTCTTAATATGGTGTCTGCAGATGGATTCTTCAACCTCCTTCATCTTTCCATCATCAGGAAGAACGATCATCATGGAAGTATTGCCTTTGTAGGGCACCATCATGACCGTAGTTTGATTGATAGGGTCTTGATAGATGTCATAGCGGCCGGTTCTTTTCATCATGTCAACTTTCACGGTGGTGTCCTTGTCCACTTGGAAGTCAGCTTTTTGGGTCAGTGTTGCATCAAATGGCTTGTCCCACTTCCCTATCAAGACAAATGGCAAGAACTTCAGGTCAGTGTCAACCAAGACTTCTCAAAGATCAAATAAATTATTATTACATGAATATCACTGAAAGAAAGAGAAGTTTATTTAGTACCTCTGAAGTACATATAGTTAATCAGCATCATCAACGTATCTGAGTCCAGGTCCTTCACCATGTCGGTTATTTTGTCGTTGGTTTTCTTGGCGATGAACTTGTTAATCTCCTCTGCAGCAATATCAGGCTTGGAGAAGTCAACGCTGAAGGCTTCGCTGTTGTAGTAGTGCTGAACATCCTTCAGGAACTTGTCCACCACTTTGAAGCCTTCTCTGATGGCTACACCAGCTCCTGCTTCCAGCTGCATGGCTTCCCGGCTGTGGCCCAGCATGTGGATCAAGTGCTCATAACCCTCATTGACCTGCTCAGCCTGCAACCCGCCATAACCCAGACTGCTGTATATCTGTGAATGAGTGCTGCCCTTGGCTCCTACAGCCAGCATGCTCAAAGCCATTGAGATCCCAACCGGGGAGAAGAAAATGTTCTTGCCCTCAGCTTCAGGATGGAACGCAAGTTTCTTGTAGAGAGAGAAGGCGAAGTCAGCATTGTGTGGAGAGAGCAGATGGCAGGCATCGGAGGCCCCCTCATGGCTGGGGTGGGGTTCATCCTTCCCATGGTGAAGATGGTGGTGGTGGTCAGCTGTGTGGCCACCATGGTCGTGGCCTTCGTGGGGTGCGGCCCAGGCTGTTGCTAGCAGCAGGGCAGCAATCGTACAGCAATAAATCTTTCCCCACATTTTTTTCACCTGTGTTTGATGACCAAAGGGCACAGAATTGTACAAACTTTGGGATTTTGCACTAATGGGTGATGCTTTATCACACAAATCTCTGCTTTTGCAGTTCACATATTTTACGAAAATTTAAAAGAGTAGCTATTTAAAATTTTTTCGAAACAATTGTAACTTACCATCAAAGTCCTCTTGACGGGAGACTGTCCAGATGGAGTGGAGTCAATTTATAGTCCTTCAAGCATCAGCCGAGTAAGATCTTTAAACATTAACCCATTTCCACCCCCATTCTGTGAACACAATCGCTCATGATTAGCTGTTGCTCTGCATTTAGTGATGCAACACAGTTTTGGACTTCAGCTTCAGGGGTTTTCAGTACTTAAAATGTGTGTGTGCGGGTTGATGGGATTTAGATTTAAAAAGTAGTCAATCAGCAATTTAGGATTGATATGGCTGTCTTCCTCTCAGACTGTTGATCAAAAGTCTTCACATCTTATGATACCGTGGTGGCTTGTGTCTTTTTTGTCTGTGATGGTCCAGCTCTACACTAAAATTAGCAGTCGATGATAAGTAGTTTCTCTTATTTAGTAGTTTCTCTCAATTTATTATTATTTTTTTTACTGTTTATGCTTTATTAATTATTATTATACCCCTCTTTTATATTGGGTTTTCATCCACAATCAGTTCACCACATACAGAGCTTGCAGAGAGAGACACAATCAGTCAAAAAGTGATTTACTGTACTGTGATAGAAGGGTGCTTAAAATGAATACCTTCACAAGAGTCAACACCAGATCATTCACCTCTGAAGGCTGTGTACAATTGGCTGATCTGGAGAACACAGAGTGAACATTGTGCTTCTCAAGAGAGTCTCTGAAGTACATGTTTTTTTCCAAAGCAAACTTTAGGGAGTCGGATCTCTGCAAAACTGTCAAACGGGCAAAGAAAATCAATGTTTTAGACAGTGTGGAATGTCACTTTCTCTCCATTTTATTGGCATGTTTACAACAGTTGAATTCAGAATGAAGCTTCTTGAGCTTGTTGTTTACAGAGCTACTACTGGCCACAAACAATGTCTGGCTTAATACAGCTCCTTCTGTACTGGATTAGATTGAAATATACAGTGAGGTCCAAAAGTCTGAGACCATAATAAGTTTTTTTTTTCTTTCATTACAAATGATATTATCTGCATAACACATTGAGTGAAAAGTCAAAAACAAGAATTTCTGGATTTTCTATATTTGATATGTATCCATTTACTTTTAGGGCAGCAGCACTTGTACTGAGGCTGTCAGAGTATTATTTTTTTTAGACTGGTTGTTCTTGTGTTTTTCTTATGTGAAAAACACTGTATGTATGAACTCCCAACCTAACTGTTTAAAACTTAATGATCATGCAGATGGTGCAGCATGATTTGAGAATGATCAAAAGAGCAGAAAGCAATGATATCAGACCTTTTACATTTTCACATAATCAGTGTTGCCAGTTTTCTTATTTGATCATTGAACTACAAATAGTGCTCTTTCAATTTATATCATAGCATTCTTTTAATGTAAATTTTGTAAAATCTTCAGACTCTCTGTTTATCTTCTTCTTTCAGGGTTTTACTGGCAGTTGCCAAATCAGCTCTTCACAACAAAAATAAAGTATATATCATTCCATTCATTTACTGCTATATTTGACAACTCATTTCTATATTCTATATACATTTAAATTGTGTTGTAAATTCTGTAGGAATGATTCTTTCCCCTAAACCAGTTCGGTGCAAATTCCGCCCCACAGCCGATTCTAAATATTTCATTGGTTATGTCAACTACTGATTGTGTAAACAATGCTACAACAAATACTGACCCCTATCCCTACCCTACAAACTAATTGGCTGGATTTGCGCTCAACTTTTTTTGTGTGTGTGTGTGTGTGTGTGTGTGTGTTGGGTCAGACTATTTATTCCCACTTCTCTTAGCTTGTATTTCAATTATTTCCTTCCTTTTCATATACTAAACAATTTACAAGAACATGTACATTCTTGTTTATTTATTTATTTTACATTTTAAACCAAAGACTTCTAGACCCCAATGTATTGTATGCTTACACACACAGGCCAGATCAAAGTGCGCAGACTTAGCTATGGAGAGTCAGTTCTCATGTGCATAAAATGATGTATAAAGTTTGTGAAACAAAAGTGGTTTGAATGCACTTTCATTTTGTTGAAAATAATCAAAACATTTCCAACTGAATTGGACTGAATACCTATTAAAATACAGCAACCTATACGCTCATTGGAAAAATGTGCCTCTATACCTATATTTTTGCAAGACCCCAAAAAATTACCTTTACATACAATTAACTGGAGTTTCCAAATGAAATTAACGGTTCAATGGTAATGACTTTTTTCCTTTTTAGACAAAAGTATGCTTACAGGGTTAGATTATTCTGTTAATCAAGACTTATTTTCATAGAGTTCCTTGCACAATACTATGATATGACCTAAAAACTTTGTGAACTATGACATAGTAAACTTGCTTGGTAGTCCTCCTGGTACAGGATTGCACTTGCACATAAATGATTTCAAAGACTTACAATGGCAAGGTTGCTTCAGCCAACCATGTTTTTATTTCATGTTTAGTGTTGAGTTTAGTGTAGGTGGTATGCTATTTTCAAATGCAATAGAGCATTAACCTTTTAGCGCTACTTGTCGGATATTTCATTTCTGAACTGTCGTGATATACAACAATGAAACGTTACTAACCCAATAAAACATTGCCAGCTTCACGTTCACCTGTTTCGAATAAAACTGAATTTGGTTTTAGTGCCACTCATTGGACATTTCACTTGAAAATGAAAGTGTCCTGAAACGTGCAAGAAGCAACGTAATATCATTTTGCAGAAATAAGCCTGGGTTGCAATTCAGTGTTTATCAAAGTAGGTTTGTCTGTCCTATCATTGAGGGGTGGAGCAGAACTGGCCTTTTATGGTGTCTCCAGCTCTCTTGGAAGTTCTTAGTTCACAATTGTGCTTGGAATTGCTGTTTTATAAGGGTCTTCTTTAGGTTATGGATGACCAGGAAAATGTGCTCTCCACTGAGGCCTCTGTGAAGTTGAGAAGCCCATTTGTCAAGCCTTATTAAGAGCCGGATCATTTGAGATCCATGTCATCTTCACAAGGGCAAAGGACAGTCCAACTGAGGAGAAACAATGATTTTCCCTCTACTTCCCTTGTTATAAGCAGCAAACAAACCAAAGACAAGGTCATTGTAGGGCATCCATAGTATCTCTCAGGATTGTCCAATTCCCCTGGAGAAGTGAGTATTAGCATCTTTGCTACTAGCAAAATAATACTATACATAATCTCCTGATAACTCACTGCTGCACAAAAACCACAGCTAGGGGTACACGTAACTGTCCAAACTCCTCTTCGGATCGTTTTCCAAGGGAAATGTTGAAAGATATTGACGTTGATTAGCAGCCCTGACCTTGAAAGCAAACAAACACATTCTCAGAAGAGGTTGGCTTGCTGTAGTGAGGGCACAAATCTCACCCAGCCCACGCTTAATCGTACATATTTGAACAGTTTAGCCTGTTTTATCTCCCCCAGATCCACACACACACACATTGCTGGGACAAACTGAAAGTCACTTTATTGCTGCATGTAAACATTTGTTATAAATTGCAACATGTTTGCATCTGATAGTGTTAAACTGTTCAACTACTGTTCTAATGAGATTATTAGGTAGGCTTATCAATTATATTAAGCTTCAATAATGAGGCATTCAACTGTCAAACAACTGTCAAATTAAGTTAAACTTTTTTCTTTTTTCAGGAGTGTCACAATAAATATTCATATTATTTTATTCTTTAATGCTTTTCAATATTGTACAATATTATACATGTCAGAGTAAGGTTATATTATTTGTTATAGTAATTAATGAAACAAAAGAAATGAATAAAACAGTATCAGTGCATAGATTCAGGAAAATATTATTAATAAAAAAATCATTTATTTCAAATAACACTGAACCTTTTGCTCATGTCACATGCAAAGACAATTTTGTACATAGATATATTAAAGGTACAGCAGCAAAAAAATGCAATATTTATAGAGTGCTGCAGTAATGAGTTGTAAAACCTGAAAACAATTTATTTTCAATAATCCAAAAGCCAAAATCCTATAGGTTTCTTGTTAAGGGTGTTACTAATTTCTGGGCTGGCCTACAAAATTATGTCATCCCTGAATCACTCTATTTCTAAAAGTAATGTAAAACTGAATTATGACTTTTTGGTGAAAGAAACCTTAACTAATAATATCTGTGAAAAAAATCCATATAAAATCGATATGACCTTTTTCAAAGTTTAAACATACCTTAAGACCTTTGGCATTCTCTCGCAATGTCATACTGAAAATCCACATAGTCTACTGCAAGTCTGTAACTCTTCAACTGTAAATCCAGTATGTGATAAGTTTTAGCACTGATCCTGACAAAGAAGCAGTGCCCTTACAAACAGTGAGAAGGAGATAAACTGAGTTTACTTTGTACAACTCTCCTTGTAATTATATTGCTAATTTTTACTTAATAGACTTAAGACATTGAGGTGAGGATATATAAGGCAGCAGTAGGCGATCATCCAGAGGAACAGAAGCACGTGTAGCTCTTCCACTTCATAACTAGTTCGATCACAACACCCGTTCCTAAAACACAGAAGGAGGAGGCAGTTATTGGTTATTTTCAAAGCAAACCAGGCTCAATGGAAAAACGTGCCTGTGGCAACATTTCTGCGGAATGATATCATGCTTATTATTATGCATGTTTCAAAGTGAAATATCCAGTTAAAACATGTTCAGTTTTATCCAAAACAGATCAATGTAAATATGATGTTATTTTGTTAACGATAATGTTAACTTAAGCAAATGTATGATACACATTTGCTGAAGCAACAATGTAATGTTAGCATGCTTTTACAAATCTTTGAGCTCTTTCATCATGATCTATGTTTCATTAGGGCGCTCTGAATCTCAAGTGCAAAGCTGTACCAGGTAAACTGCCAAGCAAGTTTACTTTGTAAGAAATTACTTACATGGAGCTGGTTATGGGTTGCAAAAATCTGCCCCCTCAATCATAATTTGTGTGAAAAGTTAAAGGGGACCTATTATGTCCCTTTTTACAAGATGTAAAATAAGTCTCTGATGTCCCCAGAGTGTGTATGTGAGGTTTTAGCTCAAAATACCCTACACATTTTTTATAGTATGTTAAAATTGCACTTTTTGAGGATGAGCATAAATGTGCCATTTTTGTGTGTGTCCCTTTAATTTCAAATGAGCTGGTGCTTCTGGCCTCCTTTCAAGAAGAGGGCGGAGCTTCAAGAGCTCATGCTCTGGCATACCAGCAACAACAAAATAGGACAATCTCACACACTTAAAATGTCAGAAACTTGTCAGTAGTGGTGTTCAGCCTTGTATCATTCAGAATCAACCTTTGTGAAAATTCAGCATTGAAAAGCCCCTCGTTTGTGAAGCAGTCTGGCGCAAAATGATTGGCACAAACATATAAGACTTAACCGATTTTAGGTCCCCTTTAATAGCTAAATTTAAAGTTGTTTGCATTTTACTGCCACTAGTGTTCATTTCAGTTATAAACCACAGTGACTGTTAATATAGGTACGTTTTTGGAGATTTGCAAAAATGTAGGTAGAGGCATGCATTTCCAATGAGCAGGTAATAAAATGTATGTAGAAAATAATCCAAACCTCTGTGTATTTGAAACTGCAGGTTCTTCAGGTATTCTATCCAAAACACTTTGATTTAAAAGGCTGTTTTGCTCATATTGGTCATTTTCCGAAATACTATCCTTCACTGCGCAAAGGAAAAGGTCCTCTCTATTTTTTTCCTTATGAAGACCATTTTCCACTTGCACATCATCAACATAATCACTGAGAGTCCGAGTAAATACATCTGAGTAAATATGCTCTTTCACTTTGAATGAACAGTCCAAGTCCAAACATTCATCACCAGATGATCTGGCAGTCTTTACTGTGTTGTCTATACCAGTTTGATTCATCGGCAGAGAGTCACAGTCCCTTTGGGACACATGGATGTCAATGACTTGACCCAGTGTGCTTTCGTCTGTATTTTTGCTGTCATCTGACATCAATACATCTGTGGGTTCGTGACTCTGTGTATCACACAAATGACACAATGAGTTTCTTTCACTTCCTTGGGATTCAAGTGTACTGACAACATTTAAATCAAACTCTATTCCATGTGTATCCATAACTGTATTTAATTTAAAGTCGACATTTGACTCTGTTCCAGCTTTATTGTCCAGCTCTAAGATGTAGCTGTATGCGTCCTCCTCATCTGAATCCAGCACTGACATCGCATAAACAGCTCCCTTTGAAATCTCAGAACAGTTCCCATCATCCTCCAGGTTTACTATCAAGCCTCTATTAGATGCTAAAGATTCACAACATTGCCCCCCAGTGGATTCCGAGAGGGATTGTCCATTTGACCAGCTGGAACTGTTCATGTTGAGGAAATGTTGGGGTAAAGCAACCACAGGGTTGTCTAAAGGACAGACGGGAAGTGACTCTGAGCTGAGTTTTTGATCTCCAGTAAGGTAGGTTTGTTCTTCTTTGCTGGTCTCAGAAGGGTTATGAAGGTGTCTCAAAGCTTCAGCGGAGGCATTAGATTGTAACACACAGCTAACCGAATCAATCCAAGGTCTGTCCCATCTTTCAATGGAGTTTGGTGTGCCTCTAGAGGAATCTGTTGATGCACTGTCCTGTGAATCCGTGAATGCAATGGGATTAGCAATATATCTTTCTTTAATAGAACTGTTTATTTTGTTGTTTGTTTGAGAATAAACATTAAATATTAAAATAACTTGTTCCATGGTGGTGCATTATAATTTTGTATGCATTTTCCACCTTAGTGTAAATGGAAAGGCATTTTCTACTTTATCACAGTAGCAACATATCTCACAACTTTGGCTTTATATTTCGCTAGTGCCAATTTTTTTCTTGTAATTGTGACTGTATTTGTATTTCTCTCATTTGTAACTTTACTTCTTACAAAATGGCTTTATATATTGACACTTTACATATAAATGCAACTTCATATCTTTATATCTCTTTTAAACTTAAACCTTTTTTACTCTATACTCTTTACTTCCATACTTTGGTGCAGGGGTTCTCAACTCTGGCCCTTGAGGGCCACTTTCCTGCAGAGTTTAGCTACAACCCTAATCAAACATTCCTAAACAAGCTAATCAAGGTCTTTAGTATTACTAAAAACTTACAAGCAAGTGTGTTTGATCAAGGTTGGAGCTAAACTCTACAGGAAATTGGATCTCGGGGGCCAGAGTTGAGAACCCCTGCTTTAGAGCATGTCTACAATGATTGTTTTTTTTGTTTTTTTTTTTGGTAATTCAAAGTCATGAGATCTGTTGACACTAG
>RJVU01001236.1:942569-1053553 GCA_003731715.1 Anabarilius grahami | reverse complement strand
AAAAAAAAAAAAAAAAACTACCTAGCCTCTGAAATGGATCCATTAATATATTTCCAACATTTTGGAGTTGTGTACATAATGAATACATTATATTATGCATTATTTATATCACATGTGCTGTGACATTTGCCATTGTTTGGCAAATTTACACTGGGCATAATCCAGTAATTTCAATAGGAATTCACATAACTAAAAATGATTTTAAAAAAAGTATATACATTGCATACATCTTAATAGCACAGCTCTTCCTCTTCAGCTTGCCACCTTTAATTTTGATACTCGTGGCAGCACCTTTACCATTGTTTGACTAATTTTTGCAGGCTAAATCCAGTAATTAAAACAAAAAATCCACATGATTAACATGAGGGCGCAAGGGGTTCACAATCACATTGGATCAAGTTGATCAAGTAATAGCTGCTTGGTTTGAAATTCTGCTTTGTATGAATATTACTCTTCTTTACTATTCAATCATTCAAGATAAACATATCCTCACCTCACCATGGCCTGGACAACATTCAAGAAACTGGGCTACATAAGTGATGACAGACTGCTCATCTGGTGAATGCACTGCAACATCTAGAGCAAGAATTTAAGAAAGAAAGAAAGAAAGAAAGAAAGAAAGAAAGAAAGAAAGAAAGAAAGAAAGAAAGGTCAAATAACCAAACACACCTGCTTTGCGGTCCAGATTGCTTTGAAGATGTAAAAATAAATTCAGCTTATTTGCTATCCAGTCACAAAACTAAAATGTAAACCCTACATTAATGAGGACAAAGACGGCAATATCCAAAATCGTTGTCCTTGTGGGGACATTTTTATAATAAGAGATAATAATACTTTTCATAATAAGAGATGTTTTTTGAAAATGTAAAAATGCAGAATGTTTTCTGTGGTGGGTTTAAGGGTAGGGGATAGAATATATAGTTTGTACAGTTTAAAGATCCCCAACATGGAAATCCAACGTGTGCGTGTGTGTGTTACCATCTGGATCCAGCAGTGGAGAAATCCCCAGCCACTCATATGCTGCTGTGAAGGCTGTCTCCATGTTTAGACGGGGCTCAGAGGACAAAGCTTTCTTCATGTCCACAAATTCAGGACAGAAGAATTTAATGAGAGCCAGAAAAGCCATTCCGCTCCTCCAGCTTTTACCAAAATCATTAATTTCTACCCAATATCTGAAGGAAAAGATTAAAATGGCATATTCTTGTAAGATTTAATGAATTATGTAAGTTCCAATTACAAGCAAAGGTGCAATGTGTAAAATTTGGGAGGATCTATTGACAGAAATGCAATATAATATACATAACTATGTTTTCAGTAGTACATAAAGACCTTACATAATGAACCGTTATGTTTTTATTACCTTAGAATAAGCCATTTCTATCTCATACACCGTGGATCCCCCCTCCATGTCAAGTCGCCATTATGTGCCAGCATGTTTCTACAGCAGCCCTAAATGGACAAACACTCTACAGAGTGCGTTTCGTCTCTATGTTGTTCTTCTAAATCATTCATGTTTTTAGAGGCAGCTTGCATCGTCATTATGTTGAATGCGCACAAATTAGTTGTAGTAATCGTCTGGTTTATTAGAAGCAGAGACCGTTCTTTGTTAGAAGTAAGAAGAAACCCCATTGCTTCACACAAGCTACTCTCTGCTCTCTCACACCGCCGCCGGCGAGAGCGGTGCATCTTGGACGGTGAGAGCGTCGAGGAGAGTTGAAGTCAAGTCAACTTTATGGTAATGAGCTATGACGCGGTTCGGCGGCAACCAATCGGAATGTAGAGGTCCACGCTTGAGAGGATTCAGATTGGTTGCCACAACTTGTCATTTACTTTGACCCTCCCGCCGGCGGAGGTTTGAACGCACAGTATAGCGTTGTTGCCGGGGCGAATTTTGCCACGGTCAGACTACAACATGTGGGCCAGATGGCCACTGTAGCTTCTCTGAAAGGGAGGGGTGTGAGGGGTGTGCGTGCCATTACCGCTAGATGCTGCTAAAATTTACACACTGCACCTTTAAAGGCATATATCACAAACAAACAAATAAATAAAACTCTACCAATTTTTTTTAGCTGCATATTGTTCTAAAGCTATCAGCTGTCTTTCTTCTGTAGAAGTTCATGTTCTTTTCCATGCAAATAAATTTAATGTGGACAAAATGGATGCAAAAGCACCATACAAGTATCTTAAAAGTGGTCCATACTCCATACAAAGTCTTCTGATTTTTTTTTTTTTTTTTTGATCAACAGAGTAAAATTAAAGGGAAAGTTCACATTAAAAAACGAAAATTATCCCACAGTTTACTCACCCTCAAGCCACTAGGTGTATATGACGGTCTTCTTTCAGACAAACAGAATTGGAGTTATATTAAAAAATATCCTGGCTCTTCCAAGCTTTATAATGAAGGGGGCATGAGATTTTGAGGCCCAAAAAAGATGGGTTTTTGTAAGAAAAATATCTTATTTAAAACTTTATAAACTATAATAATAGCTTCCGGCAGACAACCATACTCATCGATTTACGGCGAAAGAGTAATGCCTGACACAACGTAGGATGTAGGAGTATTGTAAGCTTAGATGCCTCTCACGGTTCAAACAAATAGGGCTGTGCAACAAAATCAAGCTCCTCTTTTCTTATTTCAAAATCCTCTAACATTTCTCTTTTAAAATTCTCATTTTAGACTTATAATTCTAATTATTATAATTCTAATTAGGTATTTTGTTTTGCTGTATCCTCTGTGCTTCCGCCATTACATCATTCGTCGGGTTTGGGGTTGCCGGAAGCAGACTTTTTTGGGTTTCAAAATCTCACACCCCCTTCACAACCATTATAAAGCTGGGAAGAGAGAGAATATTAATTAATATAACTCTGATTCTATTCTTCTGAAAGAAGACAGTCATATACACCTAGGGTGGCTTGAGGGTGAGCAAATCATTGGATAATTTTCATTTTTGGGTGAAATATCCCTTTAAAAAGTTATATTTACTGAACATTATAGCATACACATTGGTGTGTTCATGAGAGTCCATGAGCGAAGTTGTGATGCTTAATTTGGGAACAAATTGTTCTTTTAAATTATTTTTTCAATGAATCATTTGAACTGCTTCACAAAACCACTCTAAATGATTTGTTTTTGAATCCAACTGATCTGATTCTTAAGTTCAATACACTCACTCATGATCCTCAGTTACAGCTCCATGGAGAAGGAGATTATACGTGAAAAGAGAAAGCTACTGCATGGCTTTAAAGGAATATAGTGAACAAAAGTCTGATCAACCACTTTTATGATACTTTTGTAGTGCTTTTGCATCTTTTTGAAGCTTGAAAGTGTCAGTCTCAATTTCAGTTTAATGGAAAAGTGAAAACAGTACATTCTTCAAACTGTCTCCTTTTGTGTTGCAAAGGAGAAAAGGTTTGAAACTACACGAGGGTGAGTAAATGATGACAAATATAAATTTGGGGGGGAATACACCTTCAAATGAACAATTTAACAATTTGAGTATTGAGAAACACACAATTGTATTTATTGTGTAAGTTAATTCACTTACTTTGCTGTGCAGTTCTGCACCCAGCTAAGCAGAGACTTTATGGCTGTACCGCGGTACTTGAGATTTTGAGATGACTTCTTGCCTTTTGAGGGTAGAGTGCCGAAAACGTCATCTCCAGATGATACTGGAGAACTACGACCTGAAGAATCACTGCCACAAGGTAATGACAGCAGACTGAAGGTAGAAGGGAACTTCTCTAGGCTTCCTGTGACCTGTTTAATCTTAGAAAGGTAAAATAATTTAGCCCACAATAGATCAAACACTCACTCAAAAGAACATTGGAACTCTTTCATTACTGTTACGCAATGTTAGTGTGCTTTACCTGATAGTATACAATGATGTTCCAGATTAGCCTGAGAACAACTGAAGGATTGCCATCAGCAATATCATTAGAATCAATGTTTATAAGACTCACCTGGGTGGAAATAATATCAGTTATTACATTTGAACATAAAGTTGCACATGACATGTGGAAGGAAAAATAGATATTGATGGCTATGTTTTATTAATTGGTCCCTCGTTCTAGTTAAATCATTGTCACTAATTCTTTCCCTTGTTTTATTTTATACAACATGGCCCAGTTTAAAGGCATAGTTCACCCAAAAATCAATTAAAGGGATGGTTCACCCATAATGTACTCACCCTCAAGTTGTTCCAAACCTGTATTATTTTCTTGAAGAATGTTGGTAATCAAACAGTTGACAGTAGCCATTGACTTCCATAGTATATTTTTTTTTCCCCTACTATGGAAGTCAATGGCTACCGTCAACTGTCTGGTTACCAACATTCTTCAAAACACAAGAAAGAAACTCATACAGGTTTGGAACAACTTGAGGGTGAGTAAATTATGACAAATCTTTCATTTTTGGGTGAACTAACCCTTTAACTAAAGTGAGGGAACAATACTTAATTTGTGGCCATGGTATCTTTTTTAACCCAACATGTATGTCATGTACAGGGCTTCACACTAAGACATGGACAACCAGTTTAATCAAGACTTACATTTCTGTCCTCGAGGAAATTCAAGACCTTCAAAATATTGTTTAGTCTGAAGATGCGATGTGGAAATGGCCTGAATCTATCAAGCTAAAGCACATGAAAAACACTTATTTTGTGTTTAGGAAAGCCATATTTATGTATGACAGATTTATAGTGATCAAACTTTGTATCTTTTCAGAAAAATATGTAATGACAAACCAAATTACAGCCTGACAGTTCCTCTAGAAGAGCCATGAGAACCTTTCCATCTTGAATATCAGTGAATAAGTTATTAACCTGTAAAGGTGGTTCACACTACAACACAGAGAGAAACTTAAATGAAATGTAACACTTTGTAGATGACAATTAAAGGGTTAGTTCACCCAAAACTGAAAATAATGTAATTTATTACTCACCCTCATGTCGTTCTATACCTGTAAGACCTTTGTTCATCTCCAGAACACAAATTAAGATATTGTTGATGAAATCCGATGGCTCAGTGAGGCCTCTATTGAGAGCAAAGCCATTCAAAATCTCAAGGTCCATAAAGGTACTAAAACATATTTGAAACAGTTCATGTGAGTTCAGTGGTTCTATCTTAATATTATAAAGCAACAAGAATACTTTTCAACAATATCTATATGGGCCGATTTCAAAACACTGCTTCATGAAGCTTCTGAGCTTTATGAATCTTTTCTTTCGAATTAGTGATTCAGATCTCCTATTAAAGGTACAGTTCATAGAATCTGCCACTTGAGGGCGCACTACCAAAACAATAACAATTGCGTGGTTTGATGACGCTAAGAAGGTGCGTGGAATGATGGGATTTGTTGTCTTCTACCCAACCGCTGATGGCCATCAATCAGACGGAAAGATAAATCATGGATTTAACGGTTGAGGTAAAGTTTTATAAATGTTGTGTTTGATGTCATAGTTTTATTATATTGAATTAGACCCGAGTAATCGAAGGTTTACATCGAAATTTTTAGTCATAGATGTTAGAATGTTTGTCCATTTCGATGGTGTGGTACAGCACAGTTTCAAGTGTTCAAATCAATAATAATAAATGTTATTTTGAACTTACCAATATCATTTGCAATAATAATTGATTCATATTTCTGTATAACACTAACTGTATTTATTTACATTGTTTAACTTGTCAGGTGAAATAAGACAGTGTAAAAAAATCGGTAAATAACAAAATGCAATAACACTGCACCTGCATAAACTTTAGTCTTCAAGAAAACACATTTTTAATATATAAAATAAAGCATGATGAATTGCAACTTCATTATGACCTAAGAATATGCACTTCACATAGTTATGTAAACTATTAAAAACATTTGATATATTTTAAATTGTATATAAACGATTACCACTTGTTCAACAAATATATACACTCGTGTACATTCAAACACAATAAGTGGGCATACATAGCAAACGCGAGTTCAACGATTTGCGCGAGTAGATTACATACAAATTCAATGCAAAGACCCGATCAGACTATGGATCAGACGCGATGCCCCGCGTTTGGCGTGTATACCTCTTGTCCCAAATTCTTCTTGGGTCGTTTGGTTGGCCCGTACGCTTACGTTTACGGGAGCTGTCCTTGTCGACAGAACCAGCGGCAAATGGTAAACAGTAATTATGTTCCATAAATAAGTAACACAATCCACCATAAAACGTGCAAGAAGTAAATAAGGAACTGCTTGAAGCAAGCTAGTGGTTTGCTGGACGCTAGACACTACTTCCGCATTTGTCCACCACGACACTGTTGTCATGTGGTTTCTACGTCAGTAAAGGCGGTAACAAAAGGTGTGTTCGGTTGCATCCGGCCGCAGCCGATGTCGAACACACCTAAAGGGTAACTGACGTCATTGACAGGCGACTGCACTGCCCCGTGTCACTGTTTAGAATGGGAATTTTCTCATGATTTAGAAGTAGTTAGAGATATTGTTAGTAATCAGCTGGACAAAATATATAACACTAGCCTAGTGGTTTTTGGATATTTTACTGCAAAAATATTAGATATTGTACCTTTAAACGGCTAAACTGCTGAAATCATGTGTCTTTTGCGCTCCGATTTACTGATTTGATTCGTAAAGCTCTGAAGCAGTTTTTGAAATCGGCCCATATAGATATTGTTGAAAAGTCGTTATTTTGTTTTTTTGGCGTACAAAGTGTTCTTGTCGCTTTATAATATTAAGATATAGAACCACTGAACTCACATGAACTGTTTTAAATGTGTTTTTAGTACCTTTATGGACCTTGAGAGTTTGAATGGTATTGCTCTCAATAGAGGCCTCACTGAGCCATCGGGTTTCATCAAAAATATCTTAATTTGTGTTCTGAAGATGAACAAAGGTCTTACGGGTGTAGAACGACATAAGGGTGAGTGATTAATGACATTATTTTTGGGTGAACTAACCCTTTAATGACTACTAATGCACAGTATATTATTTTTTGATTATAAATTAGCAATAACAAACATGCTCACATTTTATTTTACAAAAACAACACCTTAAAAGGATAGTTCACCCAAAAATGAAAGTTCTGTCATCATTTACTCACCCTCAAGTTGTTCCAAACCTGTATAAATTTCTTTGTTCTGCTGTACACAAAGGAAGATATTTGGAATCATGTTTGTAACCCCCCCCTACTATTTTTCCTACTATGGTAGGGTGAGATCTGCTTGGTTACAAACATTGCTCCAAATATCTTCCTTTGTGTACAGCAAAACAAAGAAATATATACAGGTTTGAAACAACTTGAGGGGGAGTAAATGATGACTACATTTTAATTTTTGAGTGAACTATACAAAGTCAATACTTCTGTTGCAGTAATAGGTCTACTCATGGAAAATATCATGTAGACTAAACAAAGGTATAAATTTGAAAACCATATTGGATTGGCCTTTTGTTGCATTTCAAAAGCTGAATATGTTGATTGGCCTTGCAGTAGACAATTCTCACTCTCTTCAAATGCATGTTTATCCACTTGGTAAAAGTTCTCTCTTGGACTGCCTGCTTCTCATCTGTAAAGAAAGAAATCAAACTTAGTTTTTTTCACAAGAGTCAAAAAACTAAGACCCCCCCTGTCTTCTCCGTACACACTTTTAAAGTGCTGTAACTGACATGCTGTCATTTCAAAACATTGTAACTGGTTTAGAGCAGAGGGGAACAGGTATAAGCAGGTTCACTTTAATTTAAGAGACATGCACTGAGTGAAATAAATGAGGAAGTTTGTCTACAAAAAGTTCACATTCCATTTTTTGTTTTTGTTCCAGATTTGTTTTTCAGAATGTTGTTTTGTTTCCATTTCCATTTTATCATGATATAATGAAGCAAACTTGAAGATTAAAACATGCTGAATATTGTGTCCACCCAAAATTGTTTAAAGAGGATGCGTTATAAGAACTGTACCTGTGAATTATGTATGTACACCGTTATTGGTTCTCCTACCTTGGGCTCTTTGTGCGCACTTCTTGTCTTTATCAACACGTCCACCTGTCTTACTCAATGTTGAGTACATCCTGAACAGGACCGAGAAAATTTCTAAAAGTCACTAATACGCTCCATGCAGTGACGCTACAAAGGAACATTTGGTGAAGTCAAGTCGTCGGGTTTGAGAAGAGTGTTTATGAGCGTCAGCTCCTGCCAGTACACGCCCGTCTTCTCCATACACAGCTCCTACAAACCCTTTACCGCCTCAAGCCAATATTTAATACTCATTCATAGACATAGTTTAGCTTTTATGTGTTGACGTTTCACCTTTTCACTTTTAACAAATAAAACATGTGGATACTTGAATGGATGGTTTGTTCATAGTATAACTATGATTTGGGGGTTCAAGGTTTTCTGTTTTGTAAAAGAAAATCTTAATCCTCATCATTAAAGGACATTTTAAAGGGTGCACTGCTAAAAGTCAATGACAGTGTGTTTTTGTTGCCTTACAAATTACATTATATACAGTGGGTCAATGTATTCATACGATTAAATGAGGTGGCTGAATGTCATTGCATTAAATATCAATATATAACTAGTGTCATTTATTTTAAAGAAATATACCACTACGATACACTTCAGAGACTTTTATGTTTTACATTATAAACACTAGTTATAAATTATTGCCATCATAAAATCAAAATTGACAATTCTTAAAATTGAGAATTTAACTTGGATAGATGTCACAATTTCTGTTTCATGCCGACTTTAATAAAATAAGGATTTGGACACTTTGGCTGCTTTTAAGTCCACTTTTTCATGCCCTTTCCTCGCTAACTTCCCTATGTTCACTCCGTCACTGCTTAAACCCTTACAGTGGGTTTAAATGGAATGGGACGGTTGATACCGGGGCGGGGCTCCGATGCAGTTTTCAAAGCACTATTGTATCACACACTGTACCGATGCTTGTATCGAAATGACAATACCACGTGATTGATGACGTTTGAAGATTCGGACGTCATGCAGTATCGGTAAAGTCGAGACAGCTGGTTTGAAAAAAAAATGGCGCTTCAGCTGATGCATAAAGGAAAATGCATTTAATCATGTTTTATTGCTGGGGTCTCAGAGACCCGATCAGAACAAAAGGGTTAAACCGCTCACCCAAAATATCTTTTTAACTACTCACGTCAGTTATGATCACATCATTGTATATTTTATATTATTGATCAATGTGAATCCGTTGACCAGGTTACACATGACACTAGTGGTGGTCTCATTGTCACAAATTAATTTAGATGAGATTACATCAGATTAGATAGGACTGATTCAAGAAAAGAGTGACTCCATATGTCACGGACTTCTGAAGCTTTGGTCACGTGCTTTTTCAAACCGTAGATCTGCTCTGCGATGATTTAGATATGGTGGAGAAAACAAGTCGGACCACCAGATGTCGCTAATGCGCACTGTGTTAAAAGCTTTCAGTAATGAACCGTTTTTCGGCACAATTTGATGAAAACCTCAAATCCTTCAGAAAGCCTTGGTTTCCCATCACTACCTAAAGCCCTTGATCACTTGGAATCTGTTATGAAAACATGCAAATTTATCTCAGTATAACTCCTCTAAACTGCTTGATTGATCTAACTTACAGTTGTAAACTACTTTTCCCTCCATCATTTGAATAGTGTAAGGCAGGGGTGCCCAACCCTGTTCCTGGAGATCTACCTTCCTGCAGAGTTCAGCTCCAGCCCTGCTCAACACACTTGTCTGTAATTATAAAGTGCTCATGAAGATCTTAATTAGCTGATTCAGGTGTGTTTTATCAGGGTTGGAGCTAAACTTTGCAAGTAGGTAGATCTCCAGGAACAGGGTTGGGCACCCCTGGTGTAAGGTGTGTGAGTTGCTGCTGTGACATCACAATCGTGTTGCATTGTGGTCTGTGGATCCGCCTGAAGTGAGTAGACCTACTCTCTCCATCAAAATCGAGGGTCTGTCCAAATAAACTTTCCTCATCCACTTGATGAAGTTCAACATTTCAAAATGGTGCCAGGGTTTCCCCCGAGGAAAAGTGCTTACAGGAGTTTGCGAGTGCATGTTTAAAAGTGGAATTACATGCAGCCTTTGTGCTTGTCTGATTATTAGTGAAACGGGACATGGAAGGGACATGGAAGAAAAAAAATTAAATGGAAGAGAAAAAAATGTCAATGCTTTCACGTTCTCTAGTGTTTTTTGCATTCCCTCAAGAAACATTGCTCGCAAAAAAAAAAAAGAGAGCAAAAGTAAAGTTTCTCAGGGAAAGCATTGAAATATATTTTTACTCCCGCCAACTTCCAATCTAATTTTTTTCCACCAACATGTCCCTTTTAAGGTCTCCGTAGACACCTTTACGAACTTGAGAACCAACTTCATACACCTGGGATGCGTTCCACTCCAAATTTTATGCCCTTCACTTGCTAACTTTCCTCCGTCTTGTGGACTCTGATGTGCGTCATTTCTTTCGTTGCATGAGTTGCCCACTACTGGTGGAACTCGTGCATAAGGTTTAAATGAAATTAAGCCCTTGATCACTTGGAATTTACTATGGAGCTGATTTATTATTTAAACCCCTTTTGTACTTATAAATTTGTTTTATGCACCATTCTATATGTTTATAAGTTGTTGGAGTAAATATATAAAATCATATAGGTATATGAGCTGTTGGAGAAATTACACAAATGAAACAAAATATCAGTAGTATAAACTTTGACTGTGAACATAAGGTAGCTACAAGTATGCGACTGAATCTCAACATTATATTATAGACTTATGCAATTAATTCTCAAAATAATTAATATATCATACACTTCAGTTAAGAGTGATCTGCTGTGACGTCACAATCAAGTTGAATTGTGGGAGCTGCTTAAAGGATTAGTCCACTTTTAAATAAACTTTTTTTACGCACCCCCATGTCATCCAAGATGGTATATTACTGCCCTCCACAGGTCAAAGTTTGAACTGATTGTTATATACTATTGAACTAGCATATTGCATATAAAAATTTGTTCAAATTTGGCCTGTGGAGGGCAGTAATACGCTTAGTGTCTACACTGCTGGAATTCAAATAGAGAAGAAGAAGAAGAGAGCTAGTTCAAGTTGAGCATTTCTGGTTTAAACTTATATAATTTTCAATTTTTTTCAGAAAAATCTCTCATCTGGGATCATTTTGAACAATTTGAAGCTGCAGTGAAACTAATTTTGACCTTCAACCGTTTGGTGCCCATTCAAGTCTACTATAAGGAGAATAATCCTGGAATGTTTTCATCAAAAACTGTAATTTCTTTTCGACTGAAGAAAGAAAGACATGGACATCTTGGATGACATGGGGGTGAGTAAATTATCAGGAAAAGTTTATTTAAAAGTGAACTAATCCTTTAAAGTGTACATCAGAGTAGACTCGCAGCTGCGTTCCACTCCACTTTTAGACATGCACTCACAAACTTCTCTAAACACTTCTCCTCGGGGGAATGCCTGCCGCCATTTTGAAGAGCGTTCCACTTCGTAAAGTGGACGAGGTAAGTTTATATGGACAGACCCTCGTCCTCTCAATTTTGACCAAGGGAGCGAGTCTACTCTGATGTACACTTCAAGCAGCTCTATATCCCACAATTCAACTTGATTGTGACGTCACAACAGATCGTGCTTAACTGAAGTGTATGATATAGGCCTATTAATTTTGAGAATTAATCGCACAATAGTGTATATTAATGATGTTGAGATTTAATCGCATAATACTTGTAGCTACCTCATGTTCACAGTCAAAGTTTATACTATTGATATTTTATCTTTCTCCAACAGCTCATATACCTGTAGGATTTAATATATTTTCTCTAACAACTTATTGCAAATAGAATTGTGCATTAAACAAATACATAAGTAAAAAGGGGTTTAAATAATAAATAATCCATAGTGAATTCCAAGTGATCAAGGGCCTAGTGTGTTCCATCTAAACCTTATGCACGAGTTCCACCAGTAGTGGGCACTCATGCAACGTAAGCAATGACGCACATCCGAGTCCACGAGATGGAGGGAAGTGGAACGCAGCCCTATGCTGTGTTCGCAATCGCCCCCTACACCCTATACCCTCATTCATTATTCCCTACATTACCCCACTTGAATGAGTGAATGAAAACGAGTGAGTGAACTCGGACACTCAGTGTGCCGGAAGGGCTGCCACTTTTACATAGTTTGTGCTTATAAATCATTTGAAACCCAGGGACCAAATGCACTCTTAATGCATGGATTAACAAACAAACAAACAAACAAACAAACAAACAAACAAACAAACAAACAAACAAACGTGTTTCGAGTTTACCCAAGCTACAAACAATTTTGCTGAATGGCTAAATTTAAATACCTTAGAAATATTTGATTGACATGCACGGTAGAAAAATAAGACACAAATCTCGGAATCTTTTTGCATAACTGTTACACATTTTATTGAACAAAAAATGAGGCATATGTCAACATAAAAGGCGATTATGAAACAAACCTTTACACATTACTGAGATTATCATGGTGAGCAAGAGTGGAATCCGGACGAACCTACATATAAAGAAAACAGTCTGAATTAGTCAATGTAACTTAGGCTTTTCCCTTCCCATTCACATCCCAACATTTAATTGTGGCAATTCAAACGTGTCTGAAAGGCGCGCTCCTCCTGTCAGACAATATCTGATTGCCGCTGTTTTACTCTGCCTGTTTATGGATTGGTAACGGTACATAACAAACCATTACCGCCGTGGAAACAGGACGAGATTTGTTAAAAGAATATCGCACGTAAAACTTCAAAGTCTGGAGAAGTCACGCCTTTTGCTCCTTCTGTTTGATCTATGCAGCCGCGTTGAGTCTCCAGCCACTGCAGACACAAGAGACAGGATCGCGAGACTGCACTGCTTTCAGGGGAAAACGTGTACAAAAGTATATCAACTCTTACTTACAAAACTGTAAGAACACCCACGCGTAACAATGTGTAACTGCCGCACATTTCACCAAACCGAATACGAACTACAGCAACATGCATTTAAACACAGCCTCATGAGTGAATCATTCGGATCTTTGCATTAAATCGGTTGAATCGTTTAAAAAAAAAAACACACACACACGATTCTTGAATCCGTTCGAGCAATGTTGAGTGATCACTATTTTTACTTGTTATAAAATTATAACAAGTTATATTGTTTTTTTAAATGTTTTACATGCGGAATCCGAGCAACTGAACTAAGATTACAGTAATATATGGAGAAATCACTGAATCGTTTTTTTTTTCTGTAATGGATCTTTAAAACGGTTTGAAAGAACCGATTCGCAGAAATGATTCGGAGCATGTACGTACCGGAAGAAAAAATGTCAGCTTTATTCTAACCGGATGTAGACGCCTCCACTAATTACTTCTTACAAAAAGACGAAAAGAAATTGGCGTTTTTAAATTTCAGTGAAGGTACGTGTAATAGTAGATACATTTTATAAAATATTTCACTTAGCCAAAATCAGAAGCTGTCAGAGATAAAAAGCAACTTGCGTAATCTTCATGACTGACTTAGGATTCAACCAATCACAGAGGATATGACAAAGACGAGACCCAATAGCTTTCATCTATTGAGTGTTTATACTAAAAGAGGCGGAGCTTACGTCCAGCGGGTTACTTCGGCGAGGTTCTGTGGGGTCAGTTAAGGGACGTGTTAAACGTACATAAACATCTTTAAATCTTCACTAAACACTTCAGTCTTGTACAATGAACAACGTTCTCAGATCGACAGCCCGGTGTCTTCAATCGGGTGCGTGGCATTACAGAACAGCGCAGAATAATGGAGAGCTGCTGTCCGTTTGGGCCCGTCTCATGTGCTCCTCCGCGGCCCAGACGAACCTGGAGGAGATGGTGAAGAAGGACAAAGTGGTGGTCTTCATAAAAGGCACCCCTGCTCAGCCCATGTGCGGCTTCAGCAACGCCGTCGTTCAGATCCTCAGAATGCACGGAGTCGACAACTACGCCGCTTATAACGTGTTGGATGATCAGGATATTAGACAAGGTCAGTAGCTGGTCATTGTTGTTTGAAGAGTGTTTGGAGTTTAAAACCCTATTAGAGTTTTATATTGGCTTCGACGACGGTTTTATCTGATGTGTGGTTCTTCTTGAACGTGTGACATACTAAAAAAAAGTTACTGACACCTTGTTGGAAAAATCTATTTTAAGCTGTCAATCATAATATCAAGACATGTTCTCATAATTATGGCTTAGTGTCTCATAATAATGAGAAACTTGTAATTTTCTTATAATCTTATGAGTATGTAGTAAAAATCGAAAGAGCTCATAAAAATGGAGAAATTATCTCGTAAGAATGAAAAGTTATGAGAAAGTTTCTTAGTATTAGTCTTTTGCATGAAAGTTTCTCATTCTTATGAGATGTTAAGTAATTATATTACGACATATTTAATGAAAAGCCAAGGCATTATTATGAGAATGCTTCTCTTTATGAGAAAACAAGACATTACTACATGAAAGTTTCTCGAAATTATGAGATATCATGAGAAATTTCTCATTATGTTGAGCCATTATTACGGGATATTAATGAGAAACTAAGTTATGAAAAAGTTTCTTATTATGTTGTAATAATGACTTGACATCTCACAATAATGGAGAAACTAACTTATTATTATGAGAAAACATCTCATAATCAGAAATGTTCACGAAATGATGAGAACCTCATAATAATGACTCAGCGAGACGTATTCATGAAAAACTAAGTCATTATTATGAGGACATTTCTCATTATGACTTGCTTGCTGATATATATATATAATTATTCTTTTTTTTAATTTTTTTTTTTTTTTTTNNCATATTATATTTGTTTGTTTGTTTGTTTGTTTGTTTGTTTGTTTGTTTGTTTGTTTGTGTGTTTTTACAATGAACTTCAGTTTGGGTTTGAAACCTGGTTCTAGACATGGTTAGTGCAGTCAATATACTCAATACAGCACCAGTATGTTAACGGCACCAGCAGTCCTGTCAGCTCTGATTGCCATTATCAGTTTTGCACAGCAGGAAGAAAGGGGTGTTAACCTTAAACGAGGTTAGTTTCCAAACAGTAAAGCCTACACTGAAACACTTAAGTAGAATTAAAAAGAGAATAAGGAAATACATGTCACATAAAATGATTTCCAGAGTTGTGCATGTAAGAGTTAAGCACTAAAAATGATGTTGTCTGTTTACTGACATGCTACTTTGTTCCACCTGAAAGGAATAAAGACATTCTCCAACTGGCCGACGATTCCACAGGTGTACTTCAACGGTGAGTTTGTTGGAGGCTGCGATATTCTTCTTCAGATGCATCAGAGTGGCGACCTGGTAGAGGAACTTCAGAAGCTGGGAATCAGATCAGCTCTCCTGGATCAAGAAAAACAGTCCTAGTCAGCAAAGTCGCATCTTTGGGATGATTGTCGATTGATGTAAACTTCCCAAAGGTGGACTTGTGAAGGGTGATTTGACCTGCTGAAGTCCAAGCTGAAGGATATGATGTCAAACCTCCCAAATCTTGAAAAATCACTGTAAAACACTTGACATAGAATTACCGTATTATACACAATGATTACATTTCTATTGCAGTATGTTTGTCTTTATTTCAGATACTCTGTTAGACCACTGCATATTTAAGATGTTGTATTTTGAAATATATTATTACATGTATTTTAGGTGTATATCAGTTTTTTGCCAATAAAATATTTTAAAGCACCCATTGTTTGAAACTAGAGCTGCTGGGTGTGACGCAAGATTATGAATTCTGCCTCTCTGATGTAATTCCAAAGAAATTTGCTTGTTAATTCAGATGTCCCTCTTCCTCATTTTGCAAGAGAAGGTTTGCACCCCTTACTGATATAAGATGTTGAAATCATGTGAGTCAAAGGTCTTGGTGAATCATTATTCCTAGAAAGTGGTGAGAATTATTTTAAAGATTTTTTTTTTCATCAGTTCTTTGCGATACACTACACATGGTCACTTATTGTAAAGAGTTTCATCTTGATTGTTTTGTATCATTGACAAAAGTTGGAAATTGATTATCATGAAGGATGTTAATCAAAAAGTAGGTCTTAAAGGATAGGTCAAAGATCTGAATGGACAAATAACAATATTCCAAGTATATTCTGTTGTGGAATTAGTGATTATTGTAGCTTCACGTGTGTCCACTAGAGGACGCAATAGTATTTTACAATTATTATTTTTATTTTTTTCTAACTGACCATTAAAAAAAAACTATATATATATATTAAAAACATTGTCATTAAAGGATATGACCGATAAGAGTTTCTATAATAAAAGGAAAAGACTTTTAAAAAAATAGTTTAGAAAGTGATTTTATTTTATTTTATTAAAATCACTTGCATTAATTCATGTTGTTTTTATCTGGGTTTTGAAAAAAAAATTCAAGTTTTTAAATGTTTCAAAGGAAATTACAAATAACTTGAATTATTTTTAAATATTAAAGGATAATTTACTCACCCCCATGTCATCCGAGATGTCCATGTCCTCCTTTCTTCATTCGAAAATAAATTAAGGTTTTTGATGGAAACATTCCAGGATTATTCTCCTTATAATGGACTTCAATGGCCTCCAAACGGTTGAAGGTCAAAATTACAGTTTCAGTGCAGCTTCAAAGGGCTTTAAACGATACCAGATGAGGAATAAGGGTCTTATATAGCAAAACGATCGGCCGTTTTCTACAAAAAAAAAAAGTAAATGTATATGCTTTATATAAACAAATGATCGCCTTCCAAGTGCTTCCGCCAAAACCGCACTTTCGTATTCTTCAAAAAGCTTACACTGTATGTCCTACGACTTCCCTATTCTACTTACGGAACTGGGGGCATATTACAGAAAGATCTTAACTTCAGAATCCTGTCTTATCTGTTTGGTAACCATGATAATTTCAGTTAGGGCCTCATTTAGGACAAAAGCTATTACAGAATGACATTTCTTAAGTGTATAATCTTATTTTAACTATGGATAGGAAAGAAGCATCTTAACTCGATAAAAAATCCTAAAAGCTGTCTTAACTTTAGGACAACCCCACTGGTGTCCTAACTTCAAACCTTTTTGAAATCCAACAGTAAAAAATCACAGTACAAAAGCTTTTTTTTGAGAATGGCGTTACATTTATTAATTATACAAGACAAAGAGCAGCGACGGTTGATAGTGGAGAGACTTTTGGAGGACCTAGAGGATGTTCTGCACTTTGATTAAATATGTCCTTATTTTCGTGAGTGAGCGAAGGTGAAAACTTGCAGAATCCTTAGATTCTTATCCTATCAAATAAGATTTGCTTCTGTAATACGAATTTGTGAAAAATCCTAAATTAAGTTATCATATCTTAAGTTAAGACCTAAGATAGAAATTTTCTGGAATACGCCCCGTTTTTTTCCATAAGTTGAATAAGGAAGGCGTTGGACATACAGCATAAGCTTTTTGAAGAATACGAAAGTGTGGTTTTGGCGGAAGCACTTGGAAGGCGATCATATGTTTATATAACGCATATACATTTTTTTTTTTGGAAAATGACATTGTCTCGCTAGATAAGACCCTTATTCCTCGTCTGGTATCGTTTAAAACCCTTTGAAGCTGCACTGAAACTATAATTTTGACCTTCAACCGTTGGAGGCCATTGAAGTCCACTTTAAGGAGAATAATCCTGGAATGTTTTCATCAAAAATCTTCATTTCTTTTCAATTGACAAAAGAAAGACTTGAACATTTTGGATGACATGGGGGTGAGTAAATTATCAGGAAAATGTTATTTAAAAGTGAACTAATCCTTTACATTTTTGATTTTTATACTAGGCATTTTTTTCTTCTTAATACCCAGACAGTTGTATCACACTGACATTGATTTTAATTTAAAATAAATAAATAAAAAGTAAAAAGGCATCATAGAGGAGGTGTATTCAAGTCTTTATTTTTAAATAAATGAATAGATTGGTTTGTGGAAATATATTAGGCACTTCTGAGGGTTACATGGGCGTTCTTTCTTTTTCTTTTTTAATGGTAAACCATGCCTGACTTGCCACAGCTGCAACATCTACCTGGTTTGCCATGTTCATCATCCTCTCAAAAGCTTTCATATCCAAGCACTTCTTTGTCTCCCTCTAAGCTGGTTGCTAGGCAACACCAGGGCTGTGTCTGAAATCAACTTAAAAAGGGTACTATTTGATGGGACAGCCATTTGTAGTGGGCTGCGTCCAAAATTGCATACTCTCAAGAGTAGGTACTTATTTTGAATAATTACTTTGCGACCGCTTAAAAAGTATGAACATGCGTAGTATGAATGTAATTCAGACATACTGCATCCGCCTGTTGTCATTTTAATGTGACCTACCAGCGTCATTCGCAAATCCTCTCCTGTGGCCTCATGGAATAGTAAAGTTTCAATCGTATGCACACTTTAGAATCTTGCCGAAAGTAGTAGGTCATCCAAGTACTTTTTGCCTACACTTCTATGAGTACTGTGAATTCAGACATACTACTTTTGTCACATACTGTTTTTCACCTACTATATAGCAGGGAAGCATGCGATTTCAGATGCTGCCGTGGTGTCCGAAACCATAGTGGATGTTATCGTGTGCACTCACCACACTAACAAGTGTACAATCAAACCAATGCACTCAATGGCTAGAGAATACCCATAATGCTTTGTGAGGGTCATGCTGAATGAATTCCCATGTCTCACCAGAAGATGCCGCCCTCAGCTGAATCATACATTCATCTGTTTTCCAAACTGCTGGTCCAACGTGGGTACAGTGTAATATCATACAGGTATAAACTCCTTTTAGATTGATTATTCAATTGTTAAAAAGGATTATATATGCTTGTTTCCATGACAGAGTTCAGAATAAATCATTTCATCTTAATACTGGAGCTGCCAGTTTTCTAAGTTTCAAATAATTTACAACAAGCACAAACTATGCAAAAGCGACAGCCCTTCCGGCATACTCAGTGTGTGAATTCGCTCACTCATTTTCATTCACACTTTCAAGTTAACTGCATTAGTGGAGTAATGTAGAGAATAGCGAATGAGGGTACAGGGGGCGATTTCGAACACAGCTCAGGTTTTCTAAAATATGAGGCAAAGGAGAAGGGAATGCCAATATTCTCCATATGGATTTGAATTGCCAACAGAATCAAGTCATTGGTGCCAGTGCTTGAAGAGTGTCTGACACCTCTGCTCTGTAGGTACATGTAGACGTCCGAGACTCGAGCAGGAAGAAGGTATCACTCCTGTTGAAAAAAAAAAACAGCATATGCTGGTTAGATATGTTTTGAAGCATGGCAGCTGGTCATGAGCTGGTTTAAGCTGGTCCTAAGCAACAAGCTCCAGCTCAGGACCAGCTTAAACCAGCTCATGACCAACTAAGGACCATCATAAACCAGCTCAAACCAGCTGCCATGCTTTGAAACATACCTTACCAGCATATGCTTTTTCAACAGTTGTCAGAGATACATCTTCAAGAACACACAGGACTGCAAATCTAAAAGTGTCCGTTCGCTACGAATTTCCATGGCGTTAATAAAAACATTGGTGCCAGGACCTCCGAGACCAAATCCCTGGCTTGACACTTGTGGCACACGATTGTTGAAAGATATTTTTTTCTGGGGGAAAAAAAACAAAGACTGAAAGGAAATGGTGCAAGAATCTCAGTTACAGCCATAGTCAACATACCATATGAAGATGGACCTAAATAAACCATTATCCATATGTGGGCTGAGGAGGACAATAGTCCTGGAACATGGTAGGACAGAATTTACCACAGTCCTTCTCAGATAAGGCGATTTAAGGCAAGGAACTTTTCCATATGCTGTGTCAGGTAAGCTCCTCTCCTTGACAAGATCATGGAAAGTAAAAGCTGTTGAGATCAAACAGGATGAAACGGCCACTGGGGGACAGCAGTCTGCCTTATATTGAGGTGTGGAACCAGGCCTTAACAAGAAACGCTCAGTTTGAGTTAGTGTAATGCACCATTAGACCAAGAACAAAAGGTCTGGCTGAACACTCTGAGGAACCTCTAGATAGCCCAGTGGTTCCCATTCCTGGACCTGGAGTACCCCCAGCACTACACATTTTAGATCTCTCCCTAATCAAACACTACTGATTCAACTCATTAGTTAAGACTACAAGACCTTGCCTGTGTCCGAAATCACACACTCCCTTAAGAAGGTACTTACTTTGAATAAATAATTACTTCACAACCGCTAAAAAAGTATGTTCTATATAGCCTAGTACAGTGGTTCTTAACCTTGTTTACTTCAAGGCACCCTCCTTCTCCAAATCAATACTGCAAGACCGCCCTAAGATGCTTGACATTTCCTCTTATACTGTACTTCTGCAGCAAAGAGCAGTGTTTGTTTTTAAATCTTGCACCTTATTTTTTTAAACAAAATAAATTGAAGAAAGATTTAAACCATTATTTTTTATGCAAACTTACATTGTAAATTAAAGTGCCCCTATTATGCTATTTGAAAGGTTCCTAATTCTGTTTAGGATGTCTCCTACAACAGGTTTACATGCATCAAAGGTCAAAAAACACTTTCATTTTCTCATAATTTACATTATATCACCACATTTTTCAATGATTCTCAAACGACTCGTCAGATGAATCTCTTTTATGAGCAGAGGAGAGCGAGGTGAGTTGAGCCAGTTTTTACTTGTGGTGTCTTTAAAGTGATTGCATGACAGTAATATGTCAAACTAAAATATGTACATACATTTCAGGATGTGGTGCATCATTGGGAATAATCACTTTGGATCAAAAAAAAAAAGTAATAATAATAAAAAAACATTAATGGAGAAATTTAGGGAGAGAATAAGTTGAGACACATGGGTTTAAATTGTGCCATTGATTATGCTTAAGTAAAACTAAATATTTTCACCTAATGCTATATCAAATAAAAGAAAATCAATAACACATGACTTCTTAAAATATGTGTGAGCCTTGTGATGGACTGGCCATCCATCCAGAGTGTTTCCCTGTCTGTGGCTCAAGACACTGGGTTAGGCTCTTGCTCCCTGTAACCCTAATAAGGATAAAGAGGTTTAGATAATGAAATGGATGACTTTTTAAAAGTTTTATTTAAAGATACAAGTTTACAACTTCAAAGGCCTTTTTTCCATCAAGGCTTATTTAAACATTTCAAATTTCACATTTAAGAAAAAAAAAACAAAAAACTGCAATTGACCTTGAACTGGGTTAATACTCAACATTCCACTTATGTTGCAAAGAAAAAAATTACAATGGCCAGTTTTCTTCAACAATGCCTTTTTAACATTTTCAGAACAAAATCAAGTTCAAAACAAAGAACAAAATAAAAGATTTTGGTCTAAAGTTAATGAAATGCAATGTAGAATTATAGTAAAATAATGATTTTACTAACGATAAGACCCACATGGAAAAAACCTATATAAACATATATGTTTCAATATAGGTTTTGATATAGGTTTTTAATATATGTGACATATATAAAATTGGCCGTTTTCCTATATTATATGTACATATATGTACATATATGCACACACATATATGTACACATATATATGTGCATACATATACCTATATAGGTACATATATGCACGTATATATGCACATATATGTTCACATATGTGTACATATATGTACACATATATATGTGCATACATATACTTATATAGGTACATATATGCACGTATATATGCACCTATATGTTCACCTATAATAGTAAAATTAAAATCCATAGCTGCTAGGCAACATAAATAAAAGTCCAAAATGTAGAAATGTACATTATTTATTTGCTCAAGATCAATCAAATAGTACAAAACAAAAAATATGAGCTAGGCATCATGTATGACAGTCAAAAATGAGATATGAGCTACAAAATGACCAGATCCTGCCATTAGCTATATAGAAGACATATCATGTATGTATAAGGCTTATATGTGGATATGAAGAAGCAATACAGGAGACCTATATTTCCTGTATATGCACATATATGCACCTCAATTTTGCCTATATGTGGCATATACGCATATATGCAGTATATATACGCATATATGCAGCATATATACAGTATATATACGGCATATATGCTGCCTATATGCGGCATATGGCAGCATATATATTATCATATATGTGCATATATGCAGCATATATGTGCATATACACTGCATATAGGTTTCATATATGCGCATATATCCACATATAGGTTCTTTCCATGTGGGGAAGGGGCGAGTTGAGCCACTTCCTCAACTTGACCCAGGACTTTTGGCTCAAATTATCCCACTCCTACCATTTTAACAAACTTGTATTATCCAGCAGTTTAGAGCTAACATTGTGCTACAGAACAGCCTCATATTATAACTTCCTAAAGCACTAACACATATGTGATTTTTTTCTTTTTCTTCAAATTTGTCTGTAATTGTTCAGACAAGCATTTCAAGTGCCTCAAAACCATTTCTTATAGCATTATAGGAGGAACCATTGACATAGAGTTATTCATAGAAATGCCCTTCTTGAAAAGGTTCCTATAGGTTCTCCAGCCATGTATCACGATGGCTCAGCATTGCCATTTCACAGCAAGAAGTTCAAGTTCTGGTGTGGGCTTCCTCCAGGTTCTCTTCAGTTTCCCCCACAATCCAAAGACATGCAGCCTGTGTGAAATGGAGACATTGTCCATCAGAGTGAATGTGTGACTGGCCATCTGTCCAGACAGTAGGATAGTGGTTTGGAAAATGGATGGATGGAGGTTTTCAAGAGGGTTCAGTCAGTCAATCTGAGGAACCCCAAATGGTGCCATTCATTTTTAGTGTGCCACTAAAATCTTTTAAAACAAATGTGCCAAATTCTTATAAATGTATTCTTATTTATTTCATATGTTTTTGAAAACTTTTTAACCATTTTATTTTGAAAAGTTTACATTTAATGACTCATCATTGAATTTACTTACAGTATCATTACTGTTGTTTTTGTTTTTTGCATGTTAACTGTACCACGTGATTTTTTTTTTTCAAATAATAAGCAGTGATTATATAGTCATATATAATCTAAAAATAATAATATAAAATTATGCCAAACTACTTAATATGATTTTTTCATGAATTCAGAAAATAAAAACACATTCATCATAGAAGAGGTGTATTCAAGTTACTGTATCTATGAATTGCATTTTTTATAAATATTCGAATAAATTAATGGATAGGGTGAAATGATAGTGTGATATCATTGACCCCTTTGCTAATCTTACCGAGATGAAAGTACCAAACATTCAGAGTGCAAATTAGTATAATTAATAATAGGACAAAATTTGCACTAGATTTTATGACATAATTACTATTGCACTCAGTATGTGCTAAATTTGTCTTCATTAGTCATGGTATAATTTATGAAAGCTCTCTCTTTCATCTTTTGTTCACGTCTCTGTGTAAAAGGAATCTATCATTCTCATGCAGACCAGTTTCAAAAAGACACTGACCCACCAGGCGAAAATGCTGCACCCATCAATCCTCAAGACCACAGAAGAGGGAGAGCAGGGAAGAGTCAATCCTGGCCTTTCTGGGGATGGTTGGAACCTTCCTCAACCTACATACTTGTCATTATTTTTGTCTTTATATATACTTCTATTTGACCAAACTTTCCATAGAGGAACATATACTTCCCAGACATTGAATCAAAGATAAAATATAGCATATAGCAATGCACTCTCACAGACATTTGAACATTACTAAATTATGTGGGTAATTTACCAATCCAGATCTGCCTTATGGATAGAATAGATTGATGAACAGTTATTAGCAGCATATATATTAACAGTTACTTTTGAGTCTTAACATTAATACTGACCCTAACTCTAACCCATGCTTCCACCATTAATTCTTATCATCCCACTGGCTTACATTAATGCTAACAATTTTACTATTTCGCAATCTTGCCACCCAACTAACCTAATACTAACACTAACCAGCCACTTCATTAAAGGGTTAGTTCACCCAAAAATTAAATTTATGTCATCAATTAGTGTGGAATGACATGATGGTGAGTACTTAATGACAGAATTTTTTTTTTGGGTGAACTAACCCTTTAATAATAACCTTAACTCTATACAACAACAACAAAATAGCTACTTCACCAACCCTGACACTAACAAAGTCTATCACAATAATCATATTATGTTTCCCTGCATCTGTCACAGTCACTGTCTGTAGCACCTTCCATTTCCCAGCATCCCTCTGGTTCCTCAACTGCACCTGAAAGTCATCACCTTTGTTAGCACTCATCATCACACACTATAAAGACTCTCACTCCCTGCACTATGGTGTCTGGTCTTGTCAATGGAAAGCACAATGTCTACTGCAAGCACTACGTCTCGTTTACCTGGACTCCTTAACTGTTACTCTCCTGTGATCCCCGAATCCTCTTCCATCCATCTTCCATCTTCAGCTCTCCATTTCCCATGGACCCTTCACCTGCAAAGACATTCATCCATTCCCTCTCCAGCTAAGTCACTGTTCCAATGTGCTTGTTCATTGACTCATCTGTATTCTCCATTGCCAGTGTCCCTGCCTCTGTCTAAATAAACACCTGTTGATACACTTACCTGTCTTGCCTCTGTCTGTGTACCTGACAGCATCCCAATGTGCATATTATCCATCCCAAATAGTATGTGAGATTAGAATAAGTGTGTCCCAAAGCATAGTATGTTGAAGAGAGTATGCCAAAAGTTCCTGGATGGTCTACTATTTCTGGTAGATTTGCCTGGTAGACAGAGGATGTTAACTGTGACAAGATGATTGACAGGCCAGTTTACAAGGACAGGATCCACGTAACTATGTGACAGAGCATACGTTAAAGGTGAAATTTCATGACGTGATTGTATGTGCAAAGCTTGTCAACTCTTACACACTCAAAAATGCGCAGTTAGTCTTCAAAAAAAAAAAGAGTACATGGTTTTAGGACATTATAATATCTAGTTATTTGTTAGTTGCTATGGTTGCTCATTGATTAATTCATTATGTTCACCTGTTCCTTATCAAGTTTCATTTGTATATGGTACAGTGCTCAGCGTAAATGAGTACACCCCCTCTGAAAAGTAATATTTTAAACAATATCTCAATGAACTCAATTTCCAAAATGTTGACAAGACTAAGTTTTATATAACATCTGTTTAACTTATAACATGAAAGTAAGGTTAATAAAACTCGGAGAACAAAATTTTCAGTTTTACTCAAATTAGGGTGATGCAAAAATGAGTACACCCCACTGAAAGTCTCTGGAGCAAAGCTAAATTTTAGACTACAAATGTCTAATTTAACAAGAATTCAACAACAGGTGAGTCTAATTATTCATTACACAGGTGTCCAGAAGACAGTTGACTATAAAAGGGTGTTAAAACCCCTTCCCATTTCATGCTGTCAGCAATGGCACCACATAGAAGAGAAATGTCACAAGACCTGAGAAAGAAAATAGTTTCTTTACACCAAAAAGGTGGAGACTACAAGAAGATCAGCAAAGCTTCACTTATCAGTCAGAATACTGTAGCAAAAGTGGTACAACAATTAAAAAAAAGATGGAACTGCAACCATCTCACAGAGACCGTCCACGACAGGAGCGTCTTCTGATGAAAAGGGTTGAAGAAAATCAGCATGCAAGTTCACTGCAGTTATCTAAGAAGTAGAAAGCCAAACTGGGGTGACTATTTCCTGTGACACAATACGGCGTACACTGCAGAGAAATGGCATGCATGGGTGCCGTCCATGAAAGAAGCCTCTCCTAAAGCCCAGGCACAAAAAAGCCCGCCTAGAGTTTGCCAGGGCCTATTATGACAAAGATGAAGACTACTGGGACTCTATTCTCTGGAGTGATGAGACAAAAAGATAAATGTTTTTGGAACTGATGGCTTGAAAACTGTATGGCGTCGCAAAGGTGAGGAATACAAAGAAAAATGCATGGTGCCTAAAGTGAAACATGCTGGCAGTGTCCTTATGTGGGGCTGCATGAGTGCTGCTGGTGTCGGGAGCTGCATTTCATTGATGGCATCATGAATTCACAGATGTACTGCTCTATACTGAAAGAGAAGATGCTACCATCACTCTGTGCCCTTGGTCGTTGTGCACTTTACCAAATTGACAATGATCCTAAACACAAATCTAAGGCCACTGTTGGATTTCTGAAGAAGAACAGGGTGAAAGTGATTCAGTGTCTCCTGATCTGAAACCAGTCCAACACCTTTGGGGAATTCTGAAGAGACAAGTTGAGCATCACTCTCCACTCAGCATCCAGTCTCTAAAAGAGGTCATTCTTGAAGAATGGAAAAAGATCAATGTTGCAAAGTGTCGCCAACTTGTTCATTCCATTCCATTCATTCCAGACATGTTGCTGTCGTTAAAAATCATGGAGGCCATACAAAGTACTAAATGTAGTAGTTTTTGTTGTGGGGTGTACTCATTTTTGCATCACCCTAATTTGAGTAAAACTGAAAAATGTGTAATCTAAGTTATATTATTAACCTTACTTTCATGATATAAGTTAAACAGATGTTATATTAAACTTCTTATTGTCAACATTTTGGAAATTGTTTTTGTGTTCATTGAGATATTGTTTAAAATGTTACTTTTCAAAGGGGGTGTACTCATTTACGCTGAGCACTGTAGATGTGTTTCAGCAACTCCTTGTCAGTTCTCGTTCGCATTTACATTAAATGTGGTTTAGCTCCTATTATTCTTGATTCTATCTCCTGAGTGATTAGTTTTGTTAAAGACTGAATATACCCTTCATTTTCATCATCATGCCTGTATGCAGCGACCACAGCAAAATTGTGACAATAACAAATTGGCTTAGATATATTTTATATTTTTCTTATCAAAAGTTAGCAACTCTTTTACTGAGTAAATCTTTACCTATCAATAGTGACACATCTTTGTGACACATTCAACAATAGGTAGTGGACTGACATCTACTGTATATAATCCTGACCAGATTGCAGTTCCCTTTCTAGGGAAATTGTGCTGCGTCACAGTATTTGGTAATGCTTCTGTGTGATTGCGTCTGAAGCATGTGTGTGAAATCACTACATGTGGCGAAACGGGCAGGGGCAGGTGACGTCTCGACTAGGAAAGTATAAAAGCACATTCAGAATGACCGGCGTTCGCTTCTGTGTCTTGAATTGTGTGTTCTTCCCTGCCCACATTTCATCACGGATGGGGATACACACGATTTATGTGTTGTTTGTCTGGGAGCGGAGCACTCTCAGTCGGGTCTCGAGGGAGAGGAGCATGCTCTGCTCCTGCCTGTCACTCTTTGAGGAGATTGTTCAGGTTTGCGTTCCCAGCGGTTCTGGCCCCGTTGCTGCTGGGCTGCACTTGGGTTGGGTATCGCTTGAATTTTAATCATTCTGATTTCGATTCTGCTTTTTTCCCCACATTTACACTGCATGCTTTTACTAGATAAGTAAAAATTACATAAGATATTAAAACAAGCAAAAGTATCTGCCAATGAGGTAAGAAAAATAATCTTGTTTCTGTTTGAAATCTTGTTTCTTGTTTCTGTCAAAACCAGATTATTTTTCTAACCTCATTGGCAGATAATTTTGATTTAAGCAAAAACTCTATTTTGATTCCCCCCAGTTAACTGCCCGGTCTGTTTAGTGCTAGAGTTCCTGCAGGATCGGTTTTCCACAGGGCCATCCTCTTCCACACTAAAGGTACATGGCGGCCATAGCTGCCTACTATGTCCCTTTGGGTGGTGTATCCCTGGGGAGAAACCCATTGGTGACACATTTACTCAGTGGTGCTTTGAGGCTGAGACCTTCAAGCTGTACCAGAGTTCCAGCCTGGGACCTGGCCATTGTGCTAGAGGGATTATCTACAGCTCCATTCGACAGCCCATCAAGATTGTTCCAGAAAGGTTTCTGACCTTAAAAAACAGTTTTCCTTCTAGTCATCACGTCTCTTGAGTGGGAGACCTCCAGGCCCTGTCGGTGTCCCCTGCGTGCCTTGAGTTAGCACCAGCAATGGTTAAGGCATTCTTATACCCTAGACCGGGCTATGTCCCTAAGGTGCCTAGCAATGTGCTGTGGCCTATAATCTTGCAAGCCTTTTGATCTACTCCTTTCAGAGATCAGGATCAGGAAAAGGTGAACCTTGTGTGTCCAGTCACAGCGCTGGATGTTCATGTCCACAGAGCTGCCCTGTGGTTCTCCCCGGGATTCGCAAATGCCTATGACTTAGTTGTGCTTGCAGTATTCACACAGACAGGCACTTGTAAGTATGGCAGTTTGGGTATTATCATTCCCAAAGTGTCAATACTATGACGTGGTCTCTGGTTACAACTGTAACCCTTGTTCCCTAAAAGGGAATGAGATATTGTGTCATCCTGCTATACTTACTGCATTCCTGTGATTGATTTGCTTCGACTATTTGAAGCTAACGCTGGTCATCCTGGATGTGCTTTTATGCTTTCCTAGTCATGACATCACCTGTGACATTCGGTTTCGCCACTGGACTGATTTCACACAAGTGCTTGAGACCCAATCACACAAAAGCATTCCCAAAGCATTGATACTATGATGCAGCGTCTAGTTCCCTTCTCAGGGAACAAAGGTTAGTTGTAACCCAAGATGTTTTCACTGATATATTTCATTTTCATTTATCATGATTTTTTTGATCAGCCACGGCAACAAACAACGTCAATGTCAGCTGTACTTTGGATAATTCATAATGAAGACTAAAGAGATTTGACAGCAAAAAAATTAATAAAATAAAATTCCAATTTTTTAAAACAGTGACAGATTGTAGATCGGATAGGACATTAACTTTTTTTTCTTTTTTTTCTTTTTTACTTTAGGTCTTAAACGATAGAGATTTGGGATAGGAACGAAAACTGAGTCTTGATTGTTTTCTACCCCTTTCTATACTACTCAAAAATATATACACAAGACTAATAATTCAAGATCTTGGATACATGTTAGATTCTAGACATGGAATCATGGAGGTTGTTCAAGTGAAAGTTACTTGAGACTCTTGTTAAAGATTTATAAAGTATTAAATTGTGCATTTTAATTGTTCTGTCATTAGCATTTCATCATACAGTGAAACTGAATGGTTTGGTTTTACCATAGCACACTCTCACTGTATACTATGCATACAATATGAAATATACATTGAGAACATCTGAACATGGTAGTTAAACATTTAGAGGCAGATGCTTTCTACTGAGTACACAGACCACCACAGGATTTTAGATTTCATTCTCAAATGATTGTCAGTTTCAGTTTGGGTGCTTGCAAAATGTATGAGTAAATATTTCCTGAAGGAAATAATGGCCACACAGTTAGTGCTCTGCACAGACTCACCTCTCAATTGATTCGAATAGTTTGATGTTAGCATTCTAAGCTAACAGTGAAATACTATAATAAACTAAACACTAATAGTACATGAAATATTTAATACACTTAAATATTGGGTAAAATTATTAATTTTCAATTACACCACAATATTACTATTTTAATCAGTATTTTTCAGTAATAAATGAAATCCCTTTTAGGAAAAATCAATAAAAAAATCTTAAGGGTGGATATAAATAGTTAAATAAATGCAATAAAGACAAGACAATCACATATCATTTTAGACTATTACAGACTATTACAATTACATAATCATGACTGGTTATATTGAATGCTGAATGTGAGTGAGAGATTTAAAAAATTTACACAGAAGAGAAGATATTGTTGAATAAAGTCATTATTTTTGTTTTTGCGCACAAAAAGTGTTGACGTTGACGGTTTTAACGATGTCTTTAGTACCTTTCTGGACTTTGAAAGTGTTGATTATATTGCTGTCTATGGACGAGTCATATACCTACCAGATGTTTTCAAGAATGTTTAAATCCAGAGAAATAAGCAATTTTAACCACGTCTGTGCGTTGCCTATCAATGACATCATACCCGCGTTACCCTCAATTTCCGGTTTTATTTTGTAGAAACCATGGAAACACCAAAGATACTTTAATATATTATATCTTTTATTAGACAAGGGAACAACTGTTTGAATACATTTATAGACAGAAAACTAATAATTGTTATATAACTCAACAGGTTTAGTCTTATTGTTTGAATCTCGTTTTCTTGATTATATTAATATGATATTCTAATATCGATATATAGCTTACTGCAGGGTGCAACAATTGTCACATAGCAGCCGCTGAGCGAATGCACAGAGTAATGTTATAACAATTTTCAATACACTCAAATGTATCTATTTTGATAAAACAGTGCTGCATTACCCCACATATGCTTGACCGGAAGAAGCGGAAGCAGCGACTGTGGCATAATAAAAGTTATTTTGCTCTCAAGCCATGTGTCGCACTCGTCTCTCATTAGCAATCATTCCAGCGGCCTCATTCAGCTCCCACAACACTCTGCCCTGCTCTGCTTCATACTACAGTAACTTTAATAATCTCATCCATGAACATGATTTCTGCCTGAATCCCGTCGGATTCTTTTCCCCTAGCTGTGAGGTGAAGATGACATCTCCCATGATTCCGCGCTAAATTTCGGCGTCATCAAGCTATGCCTTTGTTTTAAATAGGCGACCTCTAGTGGTGAAAATTTACATTTTGTGCTTTTAAAATATGGAATGCCTATTTAGACTAAGTGCAAATAGCATCCCTTGTTGGCATCGCAGCAGTAGCTAGTAAGGCTCGCACACCTGGCTTTTAACACGATCGACGTGGGTTCGAATCCGCCCTCTGCCAAGCTTGTTCTTCTCCATTTTTCCCAACATATATTACACCAGAAAGGCATTTATTTTCAATAAAAATTAAAATAAATAATGTTCTAAAAGTGGAAATAAACTGTGTGTTTAATAAAAGTATGTATAGGGTTAATGGAAGGTGTAGGGATTGTTTTATTCTCCCAATACATCCTTTTAATAATTTTAATAAATACAATCATTTACACTCTATGATATTATTGCATCCTGTTAGTGTACAAAAAAACTGAGGTGCAAATAGTATCTGCCAGTATAAAGTAAGATAGCATCTAATTACTATTTACACTTTATCTTTAAACTGCTACTTTTACATGGTGTGAATAGAATGTATCGCTCTTTTCACCTAGTGTAAATAGCATATCGCTAAGAAAATGCTGCTATTGTCACTTAGTGTAAATGCTATTTACACTAAATGAAAATAGCGATTTATTCTATTTGCACTAAGTGACAATAGCAGCATTTTCTTAGCGATATGCTATTTACACTAAATGAAAATAACATATTTTCTTAGCGATTGATGCTATTTACACTATTTTCATTTAGTGTAAATAGCATCCAATTGCTATCTACACTTGGTGTAAATACCATGTATCGCTATTTGCACTTAGTGCAAATGTGCCTTTAAAATATCTTACAGTAAACAGTATCAAGGTTACAAAAACTAAACAAAAACTAGATCACAATAAAACATGTTATTCCCTGTGGGAATCAGGCAGCTGGGCATCAGTGCACACTGGGTTAATTAAAAGAGATGTGACATCATCTTTGCATTAACGTATCCCTACTGCTTCCTTATCATTGTGATGTGTCAAGCCCTGGAGCTGAACAATGGAAAAGCTTGGAGTCCTGCTGACAAGCCTTCACCAACCTTAGTGAGAGAAGCAGACAGAAAGAGGAGGTGGTGGATGAAGAAAGAGAACATGAGTGGGAGAGAGAGCACAATCATATGATTGTCCAAATTGCTTGCTCTATTTGCTCTCTCGTTTTTATACTTCTAACATTTATGATGATGCCTGTTACAAATGTTACTGTGTGATGATATATTAAAGATATGATTTAAACAGCACCTACTATGTAATACAAAGGCAAAACAATAAAAAGCTAATAATTAAATTAAATTAAATTAAATAATAATTAATAAGCTGTATTAATACATATGGTTGCGTTATATAATTAAGCACTCATTTAACAGGTTTGCTAACCCTGGAAATTAAGAAACATATACATATATATATATATTTATTTTTAATATTGCAATATTTATTATAAATTATTTATCTGGTAACACTTTATTTTGATGGTTCACTTGAAGCCCGGGATACACTGCACGATTTTTTGGCTGTCCCAGATGAAAGACTGCCATCGTGAAACAATCGTGGCGATTTCTGTGATCGTGGCTCTTAATCGGTGGTCCTATGTCGTACAGTGAGAGAGGTTCAAAGACAGCCGTTTTCCCGGACTTGCGACCAAAGATAGCCTACGATCATTTTCTGATAGTGTCAGAAATTCAGCATGATCATCACACAGTGTATCTGCTGCTATGACCTATGTCTACTGACCAGCCAATAAAAATGCGACATGAAATCAACGCGACATGGCGCTAAAACTTAAAACTGCTTACCTCAAGCTCTTTTCCCTTCTGCTTTCACCGCTTCCTTTTTTTTTCAGCGAACATAAAAACTACAACTGCCAAAGTGTGATTCAACATGGCCTTTTGTTTACCACTAGCGCATGCTGATGACGTTTTATTCTTCTATAGAAACTTGCATCGTAGCCTATGAGTCAACAGGTGTCATCATCGTACAGTCTACATGCATGTCGTACCCAGGTTTAATAGATCCATGTCGTACAGTGTGATTTGTAATGATCTTATAGGATTGCTAAAATCTTGCAGTGTATCGCGGGCTTTAGACATTCTACTATAAGTAACTTTGCAAATGCATGTCAACTTACCCAAACCCTAACCTAACAGTCTACTAATACTCTAATAGACTGTAAGTACAGTAGACTGTTTTTTTTTAACCTTAAGGTTAATATTAATATTTAGGCCCAAGAAGATTGTCATTCATAACTATATTAAGACAGATCTCCCCTGAGCCAATATATGTAGTAAGTTATTATCTTAAGATGTTTAGTGATGGGGAACAAAAGGGAGTTGCTGATTAATAGTGTAATAGTGTGTTTCTTTGAGGGAATCCCTTAATGTCTGTACTCTCTGATTACTCATGTAGAGGTTTTAAAGGGATTCACCCACAAAAGTTCTGTCATCATTTACTCATGGTGATTCCAAACCCACGATGACTTTCTTTCTTCTGTGGAAAACAAAATGAGACATTATGAAGAATGTTCACATATTCTTTTCCATACGTGGATGAGGATAAAGCTTGTCAAGCTCAAAAAAAACAAAAGCCTAGCAGGAAACATTCTCAGAACTTAATTTTCTGGCAAGGTTCTCTAAAAGTTATGAGCAAACATTTTTCCAGTAATGTTAATAGAACGTTTTCTAGTCTAGTAATCTGGTCTTTAATCATGTTCTCAAAATGTTAGCACAAAACGTTTATACATTGTTCATGGAACATTTTTTCAGAAACGTTTTAGTTGGATATTCATCAAACTTTTTTTTTTTTTTATGTTACTACCAGTTTCGTAACATTAAGAGAACATTCAAAAGTAACAAATGCAAAATGATCAAATGGAATGTTCCCTTAACGTTCGTATAACCCAAAAAAAAAAAAAAAGGTTTTAAACATTTAAAACATGGACGTTTAGAATTTTGAGAGATCATTCAGAGAACATTCTTAGACCTTATTTTTGTAATGGTCTTGTTAATAATAAGACTGTCTTTGATACTCTTATTAGCCATTTTGCAAACACAAATCTGACACATGCTGGTAATTAATTGAACTTAGTTTATAGAGATACAAAATGTGAAATTCTCATTGGTTAATTTTGAAAGGGTTTCACTTTACAAAAGAGCAAGAATTTTCAAGTTTCACTATATTCCAAATTTTCTGAGGTCAGAGGAATAAAATAATATTTTAGTTGTTATTCAATGAAAATCATGCTTGAAAATCTAGCTTGACAACCTTGGTCACAATTCCCTTTCATTATATGAAAAACAGCAGCTTGAACATTCTTCAAAATATCTGCTTTTGTGTTCCAAAGATCATATTAAACACTAAAATAATCTTTACAACATCACTTTTATGGACTCATGCACTCTTGCATATATTGTAGGTTCAAAGTAAACAGTTTTCTCCAGAGACTAATGATTCAAATTCTCCACGAAGGATGAACATGCTCAATTTCCTTCTAAACAAAGTTTTTATCTCCCGTCTTCATCTTTTTCAATTAGGACCAACCTCCCTAGCCCCAAAGCGCCCTGTATCTGAATAGTGTCCATTATCTTCCATTTCTTCCACTCAGATGATCATTTCCATGTGAAAAATGCACAGTTCTTTTTTATGACGTGGAATAAATGAGCATCCGAAGTAGAATGCCTCCCAAAATTTGCATTCAAATTAGATCACGCCCCCACATGTGAGCAATGGCTCTGCTCTGTGCCCTGTCCCATCCTACTTCCCTGGTACTGTCATCAGTGTAGGCCCCATCTGTTCATCTGCTGGGTAGCCCAAGTTATAAATCACATCTTGACTGGATGATAGCAAGCAATTAGCAGCCAACAATGTGTGTATGTGCATGTCAGTGCATGGTTATAAAAAGAGGAAATAAAAGAGAAGTATGAAAAGCTGTAATTTGGTTCTTTGCCATAGTGGCTTAAAGGTGAAGTCTGTCATTTTTCATTGCTAAAATACTTTCTCGTATTCCGGTTTAATATGCAGAGAATGCAATGTTTGAGCAATCATATAATTGTTGAAGCATCCTGACACAGTAATTCTGGCTTAACAAATGGGGGGAGTTTAGGGCTGGAATGTCTGTATATCTGACAAATGGCATACAAGGGGTGTGTTCAAAATGTTTGCAACTCCTGTTTGATGCCACTAGTGAAAACCTACTTCTGCTTTAAACTCCAAAGATTTTGATGTGACTTTAACGTATTGTCTCTGCAGTTCACTATAGTTCATGTTGGAGTGAAGTTTCCAGAATGATAAATCATTTATATGCATTTAATGATTGTTTATGATGTTTCATTTCAATTATAGCCAGACTAAAATATTGTGTGAAAACATATACATGTTCCTATTATTTAGGTACATTTTACTTTTCAAAATGCTAAAGGGTTAAATTAATTTATAGGCCATTTTTAACTGAATTTCTTTCTGTTGACAGGCTTTTCCCACAGCATATGGAGCAAATTTGCAGCTGAGTATATTTGCTGTTGACAGTTTTCTAGGCCTTTTGATGTTCAGTGTTTATGGCTTCAGTAAGCCTCACTGTCTTTAGGGACTCAACCATATTATGACAGACTCAGGTCATACTGACCTCCATTCTTCGCACCATCAGAAACGGTTTCACATGGTCCTAATTCACGGTTTCAAATTAAACTGCTTAATTTGATTCAGTTTGATTTGTATTTATTTAATTATTTTTATTTAGAATGAGAATTAATCCTGTTAATGCTAATTGTGGTGTCTTGGACACATCTGTTGTGACCACAACGTGCCTGGACACGTGTTCTAGGGAAATCCCTGCCTGTAGAAATGCAAGGTCTGTCCAAGGGCTGAACATACTGTGGCAGACTGACATTATAGACATGCAATGCGTACCGCGGTACCACGTCCATCTCGGGACTCAAGTCCGAAGCCAGCGCTAAAGAGTTCTCATATGCATCGACCCGAGTAGCTTCACAGCCAACAAGGATGCCATATGCCCCAAGAGCCTCTGAAATTGTTTAATCGGAACCACTGCCTTCCCCCTGAATAACTTAAAGGGAACCCCTGGTGTTAAGACTTGTATGGCTTAATGTAACATAAATTATGTCTCTTACTGAAATATGTAGTAGAAATCCCATGAAAGATTTACGTTATTTAAAAAATCCATAACATAATTGGACAATGGGCGGCGCCATTTTGCTTGCGTTCTATGTTGATGACGTCAAATAGTTGCACTCTGTCAGCTACTTTAATTCCTCTATGGCTATTTTTACCGCAACACAACTCGGAATACAATATACGATGCCACATTGTGCAGCTTTTGGTTGTAATTTTCAGTCGATGAGCCACAAGAGAAGCGATGTAACTCTTTACTGCTTTACTAGCGATAAGAAGTGGAGAAAAGAATGGGAAGTTGTGAAGAATAGCTATCCGATCGTGAAAACACCAGGTCTAATGCCCCCCGAAACGCACTTGTGACGGATATAAATCCGATCACTCAGACCACTTCAGGAGGTGGTCTGGGACACATTCCAGTCAAAACTGAACAGGTCTAAATGCATCTGTTTGTTGAAACCATATATGTAAATTTAACTCCTCCCCAAAATACTAAAAAAATAAAAGTGTAAATGCAATCGTTTTTATAAATCAGATAGCTATCCGATCAGAGAAAACGCATGAAGTGACCAGGTAATGTTCTCTCCACTTTAGCCCTGATGCCTTTGATTATTTTTCATCTGTATACTTTGGTGCAACAGTAAGTAACACATACAAGTCTTAATATCCGTGAGGTTCCTTTAAAAATACGATCAGCCTTTTTAATTTGAGCCAGAGCACAAAATTAGTGAGGATGAAAACCTCGAAGAGGTGCAATGTCTCTGTGGCTATTCAAACTACAGTTGTATGGTGTATAAAAATCGTCTGATATGTCACCTGAATGTATACACACAGTTAAACATGCTGAGAAGATGCTACTGTTTTATGCGATCACAGATATCTCATGCATCACAGTGCACACGAGCTTTGAGGCAGTCTGTCTCAATCGAGATGTGTTATAGGCTGCCCTCGTCAGTCTCCATGACAGGCACGGCATTTGGTTAAAGCACACACTTATATCCATCGGGAACTGTAAGCTCTTTGTGCTGTGGTCTACTAAAAGCCTCAAAGGCACCAGGGCTAAAGTGAAGAGAACAAAGACGTGGATCTTTAGGAAGTTTTATTCGTCCACATTCTTCACAACTTCTCATTCTTTTCTCCTCTTCTTATCGCTAGTAAAGCAGTAAAGACGTACATCGCTTCTCTTGTGGCTCATCAACTGAAAATTACAACCAAAAGCTGCACAATGTGGCATCGTATATTATATTCTGAGTTGTGTTGCGGTAAAAATAGCCATAGAGTAATGTAAGTAGCTGACAGGGTGCAACCATATGACGTTATCGACATAGAACGCAAACAAAATGTCGCCGCCCATTGTCCAAATATGTTATTATTTTTTAAATAACCTAAATCTTTCATGGGTTTTCTTCTACATATTTCAGTAAGAGACATCATTTACGTTATATTTAGCCATAAAGTCTTAACACCAGGGGTTCCCTTTAAGGCAGTTCAGCATCGACTGGGCTCACTCGTTCTTGAGATGTACTGCCATAGAGACTGAGTCCAACTCCATCCCGGATTGCTATTTTCCTCGTTGACCTGAAGTCCCAATCAGCTGAGATGTTTGAGCTCCAGGTCCCTGTGCGCGCACAATAGATCTCGAGAGTGAGCTAGAATCAGCCAGTCATTGAGATAACTGAGAATGTGAATGGCCACTTCCCTTAACAGGGCAAGGGAGACCTCTGCGACTTTCGTGAAGGCGCGAGGAGACAGGGACAGCCCAAAGGGGAGGACCTTGAACTGATATGCCTGACCCTCGAAGGTGAACCGAAGAAACGGTCTGTGCTGAGGCAAGATCGAGACATGAAAGTACGCATCCTCCAGGTCTATTGCCGCAAAACAATCCTGTTGGCGAAACGCATGTCAGAATGCACTTCTGTATCAACATCTTGAACAGGAGCCTGAGCAAAGCCCAATTCAAAACTCGCAGGCCTAGGATTGGTTGTAATCCACTGCCTTTCTTTGGTACGATGAAGTAAGGGCTGTAGGAACCCTTCTCCATCTCTGTTGGAGGGACAGGCTCTATTGTGTCTTTCGCCATTAGGACTGCAATTTCCGCATGCAGCATCGGGAAGTCTTTTCCTACCACTGAGGTAAAGAGGACGCCATTGAACCTGGGTAGGCGCCTAGCAAACTGAATCACGTCACCGAGTCTGATTGTACCAAGCCAGAGTGACGGATGAGGGGGACCAGAGGATCAACTGAGTTTGACGTATCCATGGTGGGGCGGCACAACGGAGCATTGGCTGCCATGTCGGGAAGCTGCGCATCCCAATTCCATTGCTGTTAATTGTACAGGAACATCTACCAGCAGCAAAACAAAAACAAAAGGAAACCAAAGATTCTCCAACAGGGGAAGGAACGTTGCATTCACCATCTCCTGGAAAAAAGCAGCCTATGCCATCCTTGGGTCGCACATCTCAGGGACGCTTCAACACTTTGGGATTTTTGGCCTGACAAGCATACTCTGGCCTGGCAGTGGGCTCAGGTGTTGGAGCTGATGGGGAAGCTGCAGGCGGATGCCCTCTGTGACAAGTAGATGATGAGTGCGACCACTGTGACCGGGTGGCATCGGGCTGAGGCAAGATGTGTTTAATCGCCTCGGTTTGCTTCTTTACTGGCAAGAACTGCTGGGCAAAGTCCTTGACAGTGTCATCGAAGAGGCCACCCTGCGAGACTGGGGCATTGAGAAAGCGCACTTTGTCGACCTCCATCTCTGCAAGGTTCAGCCAGAGATGACATTCCTGGACCACTAGTGTGGATGTTGTCTGGCCGAGAGCCCTCGCCATGACTTTCATCACTCTGTGAGTTGCGCTCTGAGCCCAGATACCAATCATCCAACCGAGATCATTTGGGACAGGGCAGAGGATTCCACTCCAGCCCGATGCCGAATGAGAAATCAGATGCATCATGTGATGCAACGTCGAACTCGACTGGAAGCTCCACCGGGCACAACACGCACGACGAGGAACGGGAGGCCCGTGGGGATTGAACACTCGTTGTTGCCCTAAGTGCTAGTGGTCGTGACCTCGTGGATTCCAGAAGGACCAGCGCGGGGAGCAGCTGAGAATAAGTCTAAATTAGTGAATGCACAACAGCTCCAAAGAATACCTGTATGTCTGGGGGAGTGGCACATGCAAATTCCACCCACCAATTCTCATTGGACTTTTCTGAAGTTTCAGAGTTGTTTGGGGCTCCCAAGTGTGACCCCTAGTGTCAGGATTTGACATCACGCCAAAGTGACTTACAGATAGGGAATGGATAATATGGTTTGTCCCAGACTCTCTTCAACTGCTTAAAATTCAATTGAATCACACAAGAAATGTCAGCGAGACACTTCAAATTTGGATGCGTCTAATGAACGGAAGCATTAAAGGTCAAGCCACTGTGTGCTTAGCCATTTAAGTATAATACACTGTGACAGGGGCATTTACACACTAAAGCTCTCTGTTATTGAGCAAAAATGCAGATTTTGTTAAATGGGTCATTTTGTTCTGGACTCAAACTTGATTATTACAGGTTTTAATCTGAATCTTATTTAAAAACTTTCTTTAAAGTGTGTTTCAAAGGTGGGAACAGTTCCCAAATGTGTTATCACCAGAAACAGAGGCATTGCATATAAAGGGCTGCAGCTGTGGTGAAGTAAATTCCTGGATATTTACTCATTAAGGTTCTCATTAAAATGGGAACCAATGCATACTAATTTCTTCCTCACAGTGAGTAAGACAAATCTGAGACATATTTTTAAAACTTCCTCAAGGTTGTCTTTGTTCTGTTTGTAACAGTGTGTACTATAATGTTATGTCTTCTCATTTGTGTACAAAATCCTAATGCAGATAAATGGATTCAAATGGTCAAATGCATTTATTTTGATTACATTTAAAACACATGATTTTATTTAATAAAATATAATAAACATTATATAATCTATTTTGGTTTATTTTATTTTACAAAGGAAGTCAATTAAGGAGGCACTGCTTTTGTTATGGATGTGGAGAGCCGACCAAACATAATGGAGAATCAAAGTGGCAAGACTTGCATGGTTATAAAGGGAAATTCATGAGTTTGCCTGCCCATTAAGCCTTGACGGTTAATAGTAAAACGAACTTGGCTTGCTGTCCGCGGAGGAGGCTCGAACCCAAAGCTCGGCTCGAGCTCCGAGTTAAACCAAACCCCTTGATTTTTGAGGACTAATCCAGAGAAAATCGTATCCTTCAGAGAAAGGGCAACAATCAATATAAACGTGCTATTTAATTTTGAAGCAAATTAAAATGGAATGGCTTTCACTGAGTAAATAGATCACTCCATTTCACTTCAGATGAGAGTTTGATTATAAAGACCAGAACAACAAATTTAGGCATATTTCTGATTCTTTTTTGATGATGCCATGTAATTATGGTTATTTTTCAAATTACTTGAATAAGAATTATACTATTATTGATTTATATATATTTTCTATTGAAAAGTGTTACAGAGTTTATCTTGAATTGTCATGGAGAGCATGTCTCAAAATTAAAAAGAAAAACAAACCTGATCTGACCCTTAAAAATTACTTTCATTAGCATAGCCAAATGATTAGTCATATTGATTCAGTTATATTTAAAATGGATTTAAATAAAAAATTAGATGTTAATGCATGAAGCAAATTCGTTAGATTTATTTTGGTAATATGCTACCCAATTCAAAACAACATTTGTTGAGTTCTTTGGATAAACGTAGGCGCTCTAGAAACTGACTTGATCCTCTATAATGAAGCAGCTCAGATCACATTGAGTAAATCATTCCGACCTTTAACGCCCCCAAAATTAATTTCGACTCAGCATGTGTTTGGCCCCCACCATTCACTCAATAGTGTCAGCTTCTCATCTGCTTTATGTAAGGGGAGTGTCTGTATTCAATGAGGTGCGGACCTTCATCAGATAAAGAGGACGGATAGATGTCGGTTAAAATGATTGAAGCTCAAGGGAGATGTGATCTTCATAAACTCTGAAGATGAAAATAGTGAAGATGTGAAAATACAATAACTTGGAAAATAGTGAGAAATTGTATTTTTGAACTAAAACAAATAATATTTCATGAATTCCTCAATGTTGAAAAGTATATATTGTTAGATTATTTTAAATTAAAGCTTTAATTATTCCTATTATTTTAAAGTGCTAGTGCTAGAAGTCTCTTATGCTCTCCAAGGCTGCATTTATTTGATCAAAAATACAGTAATAATATGAAATGGTCAGATGAAGCAAAAAAATTAGCTTTTTTAGAGGCAAACACTTAAGATGTGTTTGGTGTGCACAGGGGTAAAAAGTACCCCATGTGTACATTGAAATATACTGCTGTATCTTTACAGTTGTGGGCCTATTTTTCTGCTGGAGGTCCTGCACATCTTGTTCAGATACATGGCATCATGGATTCTATCAAATACCAACAGATAAAAAATCTAAACCTGACTGTCCCTGTTAGAAGTCATATAATGGGCTGTGGTTGGATCTTCCATCAGGACAATGATCCAAAACAAACATCAAAACAACACAAAAATGGGTCACTGAACACAAAACCAAGCTTCTGCCCTGGCCATCCCAGTCCCCTGACCTGAATGAGTGGAGTGAACTGAAGAGAAGAAGCACCAACATGGAGCTGGGAATCTGAAGGATCTGGAGAGATTCTGTATAAAGGAATGGTCTCTGATCTCTTGTCAGGTCTTTTCCAAACTCATCAGGCATTATATATATATAATTATTATTATTATTATTAAAATGTTATTTAGCAGAATTTTCTGCATCATCTTCAATGTCACATGATCCATTTTAATATTCAGATTTGGTGCTCAAATATTAATAATGGTTATTATTATTAACATTAACATTGCTGAACAGTTTTTTTCTGCCTAATATTTTTTTGTGGAAACTGTGATACATTCATCGATTAATTGAAAGGTCACAATAACAGCATTTATTTGAAAAATAAATATTTTGTAACCTTGTCTTTACTGTCACTTTTGATCAATTTAATGCATCCGTGCTGAATAAAAGTATTAATTTCTTTTTTCGAATTCATTATTTATTTTTTTGCTTGAGGCGGATTCCTGTTTTACAATGTTGGTACGGTTTTGCTTTTGTCTAGGATGTAAGTAAATCATTGAAGGAGAAGATTGCGGAGGGATGTCTCTTGACCCCTTTATTTAAATTGCTTCATATAAAATGTTTCCAGTAATAAATTTTGAAACGGCAACAGCTAAGCGTGCTTGGAATCACACAGCCCCGATCAACATTTCCTTCTCTACTTCCATTATGACTGGGCTTCTCCCAGCATGCATTAGTTACAGAAACACTCCTGAATTAGGTCGGCTGAAGAATGCATATGTCTTTGTTGATGCAACCGCACAGAGATAGATTACTATACTGTACTGGGAGCAGCTGTTATCAGACTGTAGAAGGAAAAAGAATTCTGTCATTTGACGAAGAGCCAACCGGAGCAGAAAATCTGCCCACTGGAGGACTAACAGACTCGTGACCTTTATCTGCATTTACTGTGTTTGTTTTGTTGGTGGAAAAGAAGAGCCTGTCTCTCCCATGAAATCCTATTCATTTTGAAACAACATTGCTTCTGCTTCCATTTGTGGTCTCTAACTCGTGATTTAGAGTGCACAGTTTTACAACTTTCTTTGCATTAGAGTAAACTCTAAAAAATTCAACCCAATTGACGGTACAAAGTGGTTTAATATGTATGAATTGAAGGTCTTTTCAGATTACTCTGTGGGATCAATAAACACTAAGTAAAAGTTGCTTTAAATGCAAGCTTCCTTCTAATGTTCATACTATTTTAAATTCCAGCAATGCATGAAAATGCATAGAATATCATAAAAAATAAGTCGAACCATCAGCTCTGATTAGTGAATCTGCCATAGACAATCACTGAGACCTTGTAGGAAAAGCACTGAAGAATAAAGGTAAATAAAATATTATAATAAAAAGTATAAAAAAGCTAAATGAAATATTATAAGAAAATGACCAAACCTGGGAGATATCAAGTCTCAAAAAAATTATGAGGAAAAAAGTCGCAACTGCTAGATTTGAAGTCGCATTGTGAGAAATAAAGTTGCAATTGGGAGATCACTTTACTAAAAAAGTTAAAGAAAAAAGTCACATTACAAGAAACAAAGTTACAATTTCTAAGATATAAAATCCAGTTATGAGAAACAAAGATTCATTTGCGAAATATACAGTCACATTTTAGAAACAGACCGTTTCAAAATTGGGTAATGGAGAGCATTTAGAAACACCAGTGGGATGATATATAAATTCAAGAGTTTAGAGGGAACAAGAGCTCATCTCCACCATCCTAATTATGCATCATCTGCTCAGCATCATAATGGCTCTTGATATATGGGATGTGAATAGGTTTTATCAACTGTCTGGGTTACACTACACAATAGGGCTGTGGGTAATTTAAAAGTAAATTTGAAATTGTATAAAATGAGAAATAAATCAGAATGAATCAAGAAGCCAGTCTGTGCATAAACAACTACCACATTTATATGCATCAAAGTGTATTAGAAATATAGCGCAAGAAAATAGGTACTAGCTATTCCCATAGCCTCAGGCCTCTGTTTAACATATTTTTGTAATAAGCACTCATTTTATTGTGCTTTGTTTACACACTTAATAGTCATCATGCATATCAAGAACTAGCCTACTGTATATGACCTACACCCCAATCATACCAACATATGCTTGGAGGGTGAATCATCTATATAATACAACATAATTAATATAAACAACTTGTTCACTTTCCAAGCCTGCAATGGCATTAGATCTACCCACCCACTGAGATAACATTACGAGCAAAAAAGTCTCTAAAGATTTCATTCAGAAAGGTCTGTTGCTATGAGACAAACATTTAACCAGAAAATATGCCCTAACCTTTATCGATGGCTGAAGGGATTTCCGGTTTATACATTAATAATTGATGTGCTGTGACCTGTTATTCTGAGGACAGATGCTGTAGGCATCACTCTGCCTCCAACTCTCAGCTCAGCTGTATCAGCTCAAGAATATATTCCTCCGAATAGATACATTTACCTCATCTTTACTTCAGTTGCATTTCAGGGCGCATTATGTAACTGTTTTGCAACTGGATCCATCATTGTCATGGCATTCTGTTCCGTGGGAGTTTGTCTGGGAGTTCAACAACAGTCTGCTGTGATACACTTTTTCTACATAATCTCTCTGTATCAGAGCAATTGTTCATTTATATTATACTGTAGTGCTAAACAGCATTTCTCTTGAGGATTTAATATCCATACATTTTGATTACTTTGCCATGTAATTGTGTTTTTGTCTTGAATAAAGATGAATGATGAAATTGATTTCTTAACACAATTTCAATTTTGCCATATTTCAAACATTTGAATATAATTACCATTTTGATAATAAATGTGTCCATTAAGTTAAATTTTACACATTCAATAACTGGAGAGTGTTACGGCTGGTGTGCTCAACAACACGCATTAACAGGAAAATACTATAATAATTATTTAACATAGGTCGCTGGAGATAAAAACTTAGGAACGCAGGAGAATACAAATACCACATCAACATCAACAAAACGGACAAAGAATACAAAGGGAGAGTTAATTAACAGAACTAGGAACAGGTGTGGGGTTAATTAACAACCAAGGAAACTAACTTGGGACACAGAACACAGGCAAATGAGAACAGGAAACACAGTGAAAACAAAACCAAAACACGCTACAGAGAGCCCTTGCAAAAAATAATTACACGATATCAACTTACTTAAAAAGATTTTTCACAAAAAAGATTACTTATTATAGAAACAATATACTTTAAAAGCAAATACTTAAATGTGAACTGAGTGCAATGTTTCCAGACACTTAATTGCATGTTAAGTGAAAAATGTTTTATACTTTAAATTTATAATAAATGCAATGTGTTTTTTACTCAAAAAGTGGGGCTTAAGTACATCTTTTTATGTAATTTTATATTTCTATTGCCTTTGAAATATGGTTAATGTATACTGCAAAAAGTATTGAGAAGCTTGTAAAGTACAATAAAATAAACTTTAATGTCATTTTTAATGAAACTTTTATGTCATGTATTTAAATATATTTGTAATTACACATTTGTAATGATGATGTTGCAGATTAGTTTCAATGAAAATATATCAACTTTAAATCTAATATCGAATAACACACTACAGTACAGATACAATGATAATCAAGTACTCTACGTGTGGTTTAGTAGGTTAGTCAACACAAGTGTACTTCTTTAAAGCGCTACAAAAGATTATTGAAACGTAATTATTTAAAATGTACTTTAAAATAAATGTTTGAAATTATTACAAAGTGTGTTAAGAAAGTCATGAAAGTGTACTCTCATTAAAGTGTAACTTCAACGATTTTCAACCCGCTTTATATTGTTATAGTGTTGGTATATGTAAATGAACAATGTCCTTTTACTTGAGATTTCGGATGCAGTGCTAGTGTGTTCGTGGTCATCCAGTTTAAAATATTGACTGCAAAAACTTTTTTTCAAATTGTCCGTTATGGCATTCTCTCCGTATTTACAATTCTTTAGCCTTTTGCCACTGCCTACAATGTGCTGGATCCTTCATTGGAAACCGAAAGTAACTCACTCCCGCTAAACGTTGACTCTTTGAATTCTTGCAGCTGGGAACAATACAAGTCGAGACCATTATGACTAAAAGTTTGCTAAGAAGTATTTCCTACAAAAGCAAGGCGGTATTTGACTTTGGTAAGCATATACATAGTCAAGTCAAGTCACCTTTATTTATATAGAGCTTTTTACAATGCAGATTGTGTCAAAGCAGCTTTACATTGATAACTGGTACATAATTTTGGCTGCACAGCAGCTCTTAAAGAATAGTGTCAATGCAAGCAGATCAGAAGCACTGTTGATTAAATGTCAAGAATACTGTTGAATATCAAATGTCAAGTCAAATGTCAAGTGTCCCCAACTAAGCAAGCCAAAGGCGACAGCGGCAAGGAACCCAAACTCCAACAGGTGACATCAGGTGGCAAACAAATGGCAAACAGGTATTAAATGGAGAAAAAAACCTTGGGAGAAACCAGGCTTAGTCGGGGGGCCAGTTCTCCTCTGGCGAACAGTGCTTTGTTACGAATTAAATTGCTATCATAAGTCTGATAGGATCGCAACAATCAAAGTATTTATTTCAGTTCCATCCAGTTGAGGATTGTATTCATCACGCCGGTATGGATGGTTTGTTGAGGAACTGTGGCACTGGCTGTCGTGTTGATGATGTCTTCACAATGGATGATCTAGTCGACTCGATCTCTGCTGGCCCGTATCCGGTTGACTACGGTAAACCTCGGGATAAACAGAAAGACTAATATTAGTGTAGATGGCATTCTTTTTCTGATGTAACGAGTACATCTGGTGTTATAGGAAGTGTTCCCGGTTCCGGCTGACCTAATTTATGCAGCCTAATAATCCTTTAACGGATTTTAAAATATAAATTGATAATGTGTTATGTGTATGCCAGGTTAAAGAGATGCGTTTTTAGCCTAGATTTAAACTGACAGAGTGTGTCTGCATCCCGAACAATGCTAGGAAGATTCTTCCAGAGTTTAGGTGCCAAATAGGAGAAGGATCTACCGCCTGCGGTTGATTTTGATATTCTAGGTATTATCAGCTGGCCTGAATTCTGAGATTGCAATAAACGTGAAGGACTATAATGCATTAAGAGCTCGCTTAGGTACTGGGGAGCTAAACCATTTAGTGCTTTGTAAGTAATTAGCAAGATTTTAAAATCTATACAATGTTTAACAGGAAGCCAATGCAGTGATGACAGAACTGGGCTAATATGGTCATACTTCCTAGTTCTAGTAAGAACTCTAGCTGCTGCATTTTGTACGAGCTGTAGTTTATTTATCAAGCGGGAGGAACAACCACCCAGTAGAGCGTTACAGTAATCTAGCCTTGAGGTCATGAACGCATGAACTAACTGTTCTGCATTTTTCATTGAGAGCATATGTCGTAGTTTAGATATATTTTTAAGATTGACTTTGGTAAGCATATAGTAGACTCGTGGTAGCGGCCTTGGACGGGAAAATGCCCAGTGTGTTATGGGTAGTGAAGTTTTCCTACCTATTTTGCAAAAAAAGAAGACAACAGTCTTAGTCACCCAAGTTTTATTGAAAGCCCATTTTGCCAGCAGTGAAGTACCCATTTAAGTCCACTTAAAGTAGCCCTTTATTTAATTTATCTTATATTATCTGCAAGTAGAGTTTTTTATATACAATTGCCCTGTCCAAATACCCACACCTGGAGCCTTTACATTTGACCACTTGTCTACTTACTGTATTTGGCTCAAGTGTTAAAGTAGGCGTGAAGACAAGGATGTATAGAACTTTTTATTACCCAATGGGACACACTTATATCTCTTTTTTAATTATTATTTTCAATACTGTGCATTTTAAAATACACTTCTAAATGTCTGTTCAGTGGTCGCTATGTAACTAGAAAACACAATTTTAAAATTGTGATAAAAAGCAGTTGCAAATGATGTACAAAATACACATAGCCTACTCATCTTTGCATCAATAAAATGTGCAACACTTTATATTTTACTACCAAATTATATGTAATATATAATTAATTTAACTTACAGTCAAATGTTTTCCTTGACATCTCGCGATTTCGGGGCATGTGAGTTCCCGAACATAATGCATGATGGGATATGCTTAGCCTCCAAAGCAATATTCAAGATAGTGTGGGTTTAGCGTGCATTAAGGGCACTGCACTTAGACATGGGACAGTCTTACCCACTCAAGTGGCCAAGACCAATTGTGGGTATTTGGGCAGGGCATTTATATAAAATTTGAAGTACACTAGAAGTGTGCATTCAGTGCAATGAAGCACACTTCTTTTTCACAAGGCAACGCATCTAGTGTCTGTTTGTTCATCACATATCAATGCATTGTCATAAGGCATGCTAAGTGTATCCTGAATGCTGTGGTCAAATGTGCGGAAGTTCACCAAGAGTACAATGATTCTGTCCTCTAAACACCATTAAGCTGCCAAGAGGGTGGCATATTCATGCTCACAGATTAGACTAGACTACGATTACCTCTCGCATTTGCAATTCAGATTACCGTCATGCACAAAAGAGAGTGTGGCGTTTCAATAATCTTAATAATCCATTAACAGATTGTGGATACGTCTGTTAACAAGTATTGACTCTGTTTAACCTCAACACCATCAGCTCATCAAAAGTGTTTCTGACTATAACAAGTAGAGAGCCAGTTTGATTATACAACATTTCACCTCAAGATTATGAGGGATTCATTTTTAAAATAACCTTATTTTGAACTCATATTGCTTTTATTTACCATTAGTGATGATCCAAGAGAAGAAAAAATATATAATAATGATATAAATAAATAAGAATATGACTAATATTCTACAACTCCATGTTCTGCAGTTCTCAAGAAAGTTGCCAACATCAGTTGTCATTAATAGCAACAGTTCTTCTCCATAATCTCATCTCTTGCTGATTACTTACAACTCTTTTACAGGTTTTAACACATTTTTATTTTTATGGTAGCCTATAGTTCATAACAATATGTGTCTGGATTCATTAAATATTTTACTTGTTCTGACTGCTTCATTAATTATAAAAGGTTTTACTGCATTTGGCTTCATATTATTCATGTATCATGCCTGATCACTCTATAATGGACTGCAAGCCTTATACGTATCAAAATACGTTTTCCTGATTATATAGCCTATATATATATATATACACTACCGTTCAAAAGTTTGGGGACAGTAAGATTTTTTAATGTTTTAAAAGAAGTATCTTCTGCTCACCAAGCCTGCATTTATTTGATTTAAAATACAAACAAAAACAGTAATATTGTGAAATATTATTCCAATTTAAAACAGCTGTTTTCTATGTCAATATACAGTAAAGTGTAATTTATTCCTGTGATCAAAGCTGAATTTTCAGCATCATTACTTCAGTCTTCAGTGTCACATGATCCTTCAGAAATCAATCTAATATGATGATTTGATGCTCAAGAAACATTCCTTATTATTATCAATGTTGAAAACAGTTGTGTACAAATTTTTTTTTATTTAAAATAGAATATTTTCTAACATTATAATTGTCTTTACTGTAACTTTTGATCACTTTAACTCATCCTTGATGTATAAAAGTATTGATTAATTTTATTTCTATCCCCCAAAAATAAAATTAAAATTCTCACTGACCCCAAACTTTTGAACGGTCGTGTTTAATGTTACAAAAGATTTAGATTTCAGACAAATGCTGTTCTTTTGAACTTTCTATTCATAGCATCATGAAATAAAAATATAAATAACTGTTTTCAACATTGATAATAATCATAAATGTTTCTTGTGCATCAAATCATCATATTAGATTGATTTCTGAAGGATCATGTGACACTGAAGACTGGAGTAATGATGCTGAAAATTCAGCTTTGATCACAGGAATAAATTACACTTTACTGTATATTGACATAGAAAACAGCTGTTTTAAATTGGAATAATATTTCACAATATTACTGTTTTTGTTTGTATTTTTAATCAAATAAATGCAGGGTTGGTGAGCAGAAGATACTTCTTTTAAAACATTAACAAATCTTACTGACCCCAACATTTTGAACGGGAGTGCATATATATATAACTAATTACAGTTAGCAAATCCATAAGTAACATGTTTTTGGTTGACAATCATTTAAGGATGTAGAAACAAATCATAGTCATATTTTTGGTGTTGATAAATCGAACATAATTGGCTTTGAAAGAGCTATTCTTACTAAATATTTCAAGCTCATACCACATGTGGCGCATCTACAAAAGCTTTGTCTAAAAATCTTTTCGAGACGTTCGGTTGGCGTCACAAAAACATGAATACGAATAAGAATACGCTCTCTCTCTCTCTCTCTCTCTCTCTCTCTCTCTCCTCTTGTTTCTTCTCCTCTGCTCTGTCTCATCCTCGTCTCGCTGTTGATCCGTCTCTAAAATGATCGCAGACGCACATCAGATGTTCAGGATTCATGTACCTGGAGGCTGGAGCTGAACTCGACGATGTCATTTGGATGTAAATAGGTTACCTCCGTGGACAGAGACGACACAGAAAGCTAGCTTACCTGACCTTCCTGAAGCTTTAGTTATTGTTCTGATAAGCAAATCACCATGGATCTGTCATTTATGGCCGCGCAGGTAAGACATTTCACTATTTTGTCTCGAGCATCAGAAAGATACACAGTCGTAAAGTCAACTTGAACTTCATGTGGAACTCAATGCTTAAGAATGTACAAACTTCAGCTTATCATATCAGCAAAACTAATTGTTTCTATATGTATTGTATTGTGAGGTCCAAAACTCGGAGACAACATTAAAAATATGGAATTTAAAATACGTTTTATACACACAAATAAACATCACATAAAAAGTTATGACATAAAAAAGAATAAACGTTATTTAAGATTCTGCACTATGTACTAGTTAATATTCTACTAAGTGTGTGAACTGCTTTGCACAAAAAGGTCACATTTTATTTTTTCCAAGTAGCACAAGATGCTCTTTGTAATATTCTTGAATCATGCTGGATAACATGGATCTTCAGTTTATGATTTATGCAACTTGTGGAGTTCATGACAATCCAAATTCTCATTCTTCCTACTGACGCACTTTAAAAAATTCAACCTGTTTTTTGCATGTGGCAGCTATTACTTAAGCAATATTTTACCTAAAATAGTCACATATTGTCTCTGTGGCAATCAGAAAGTATCAAATTATCTAGTTTCCATTTAATAAACAGTCATTGCCATCTTACTGTTACGCAGAAATGCATAAATAGATAGATAGATAGATAAAATTAAATAAAGGCATAAGCCAAAAACATAAATGCAATTAAATTTATCCTTTGTTTATTGCTTCATCCACTCACTTTGCAACAAGTAGCAATTTATTGCGATTAAATCAGTCCTACACATGTATATATGCACTTATAATAAATTTGATCAATAATTATTGCACTTGTTAGACCATGAGAATGTAAGTGCAGTGTGCATGATTCAGAGAGCAATAAAATTAAGAAATGATATGAACAACTGCAGCTTTTGTAATGAGCTGTAGAGCAATTATTGGTGAAGGGTTAATGGGAGAGAACAGTTTTGCTCAAGCTTTATAGTCATGTTAATTATCTTGTGTTTCATTAACTTGGCAGAAAAAAAAATCTAAAGGTAAAGTCTTTTAACAGAGGAAAGTTATTGAAATTGTAAAAAAAAAAAAATGTTTGATGTAAAAAAAAAAAAAGGTGTTTTATAAGACAATACTCTGTGATTACACAGACAACAAGTGAGAATAGTTCTGCTTGGAGCGACATCAGAAAATTGCACTGACAGGGTCATTTAAAAGGATGTATCTAAGCGAAATGAACATCATTGCAACATCAGCCAAGGGTGCATCTAAACAACCCTTTCCCTCTTACTGGATGGGCTATAGAAATAACTTTAGATGTGTATCACGGACTAGATTGTGCTGTGTATGGATTTGATCCGAGGCCAGACAGAGATAGGTTGCAGGGCATCAAAGGCTGATCTCTCTATTAGTGTTGTGTCTTCTCTCAGTGTCATTTCTCTTGACAGCCAAGAGGCAGAAGCTTTAATATTAATGGCTGAGACTAACTTGCTAGGGTCTAAATTAGCCTGCCTGAACAGTGCTATTCACCAAGAATATACATTACCCTCATAAAGTCACGTCTGATAGGTAAGATTTGGCTTGACTGATTTCTGATGCCAAGTCTGGTCTATTTCAGAATAAACCATGTGACTGTATGAACTGGATTGAGGTCATAGTGCTATATGACTCTCAGGGGAGAGTTTTAGAGTTGGCCCAAATCATAATATGCAGCAGTTCAAGGCTAAATGATTTTTCAGTTCTTCCCTCATTTGTGCCGTTGATGCAAATGAATCTTTGGCTTTATGTGTTTTGACAAGTGATAAAAGATGGCCACGGTTTCTCACAATGGCCCTGATTGCTAGCGAGATTTCTGCTAATTCTCCAACTTCCCTCATTTATCTCAGATAGTGTTGGATCTCTGCCTTTAATTGAATCGCTTTATTTTGCTCAGATGTGTGGAACAGTGAGCTTATGTTTAGGGAACAAGCTAAATTATATCAGTGATGTTACAAAAAACTCATAGAATACTGTACTAATAATGCAGGGGAAAAATTCCTAATTTCTTTCTTGTTCAAAACAGGCTTTCTCAAATGGTTCACATTCATTCTTTCACCTAAGACTTAAGAATTTGCACTTAGTGAACTGAACTCAATTGAAAGTTGATTTTACTGTGCACAGCACTATTTGTGTAAGTTACTGACTACGTAGAGCATTATATAAATCAATTATGAGTTTGGAATTTGGAAAAGCACTCGACTTCCATAGTAAAAAACGTAGTCTTTTCATCATCTGTTCTCTATGCTTTTCTTTTGTCGCCTCATCATGGGCAAGCTAGATATTATAGAGAAAGTTGCTGATTCTTTTAATTCTATATTGTCTGATAACCTTTGGTTGTAGTTATGAGTCTTTGGCATAGCCATCGAGTCCTTTAATTGGGTAATTAATCTTGGTATCACACATAAAATGTTGTTGTACTCATGTGATGTGCCCTCAGATTACTTCATTTCTTGCGTTGGCGTGTTGCTCGGTCCACACAATTTCTTCATAGCACCAGAGTAAAGGATGTCATGACCAGAATTCTTAGTCTTCATGACTCCAAGTAAAACTTTGGCTGGTTATCACAGTCCAGTTAGTCCTCTCTGGAAATGCCATAAATACACCATCTGCCTGCGAAACCATTCTTGGTCTCAACACACTCCAAGTCCCTTTAATGTGCAACATCCAGTTGTTGTTTCATTACAGACTGCGGCAAAGTGTGCTCATTCATGTTATTTTCTACAGTCCACATTGAATGGTTTCCCTGTCATCTGCATCCTTTGTTTCTCAACAAAAGAAAAAATAAACTAATTTCTCATTTTGCCTGTGCACCTTTTCCTTAGCCTTTGAACCTCACCACATGCATATTGGCTTCTTTTATTTCCTCATTGGCTCATGGCTGCTTTTTGATTCTTTAATCTGTCTTATTTGTGTGATGGCTTTGCTGAGATTTAGCCTTGGGTCTACCTGTAGACTCTCTGACAGTCATTGAATCCCTAATGCATGCTACATGTTTGTGGGCAGTTCTCCTTTGGGACAACTCTGTACTAGTAATACTCTACAGCGATAATAAATGCTTTGGCTTTTACACCTGGCCCTTGGTACCTTTTGTTAAATGTAATCACCTATTTAATCATACTGCATTTGCATTAGAATTTTTAAAAGCATCTTTGACATTGACGTATATTGTCTTTGTGTGTTAGTGCTCATGCTCAATATATCATCAGTCTTATCACCTATTTTTTAAGTGAATAGGTTCACTTGCTCTTTTGAATTCTTTCTTTCAACTACAGCTATGTGAAACCTGTCGAAACTGCAAAATGGGCAAGCTACAATACAAGTGAAAAAACCTGGACCTNAAAAAAAAAAAAAAAAAAAAAATTCCTTGTAAACTTTTATTATAGGTAGATCCTCAGGTACATTTGACTTATAATAGTTTAATTTAAAGGGGACCTATTATTATCAAAATTCACTTTTGTAAGGTGTTTGAACACAGATGTGTGTCCACAGTGTGTGTAAACAACCAGCCTATAGTGGTAAAAATCCACCATTATAGGTATTTTTATATTCCCCATAAATCATAAATTGCTCGTCTCTCCGAACGAGCTATTCCAGATTTCCCCCTACTCTTAAAGATGAGCATGTTTGTAGCAGTAGGGCAGGGCAGTAGGCAGCTCATTTGCATTTAAAGGGACACACACAGAAACAGCGTGTTTTTGTTCACACTCAAATAGGGGCAAATTTGACAAGCTATAATAAATGATCTGTGGGGTATTTTGAGCTGAAACTTCACATACACCAGGAGTGTCCAGCCCTGGTCCTGGAGGTTCTTCCACACTGCAGATTTGAGCTCTTATCCAAATCAAACACACCTGAAACAGCTATTTAACATTTTTGCGAATTGATGGTGAGCGTATGCTTTTTAGGGATTAAAAAAAAGTAAGCATGGCAATCCATCCTTGAACCTAACCTTCAGTGGGGCCTGGGGCATAAACATATTGTACCAAAAATGTACAAATGAGATCATACAAATTCGCCACCAATTCGTGAAAATGTCTTCAGAATTCCCTTTAGTATCATTCTGTGGCAGTAGCTATGATACAGTTGGTATACAGTAGAATTTCCCATGACAAGTTTTTACAGTTTTTGCATACTGTTTCAATCATAAAATGTTTTCACCTACATTACAGAGCTGTTCACAAGCTGCTGGTGTTGAACCTAATAAAATACCATGTCAGTGTTTTACGGAGTGAGAAAGCACTCCAGATGATTCAATGTGTGACTGAGCTATCGGAAAGATTCAGACCAATTTGTTAGTCAATTCTTTAAATAGAGCTGACTCAAAACATTGATTCATTCATGAATCGGGTATGATTCTAAGAAGCTGACAGTATATACATTCATACGGTATGTTGTTTATATTGTTAGGGAAAACAAAACAAATAGCCTGTGTCAATGCTACCCTGCTGCTTAATCAATAAAAAAAAGCTTCGCTACTCAAAAGCTACATGGTTTTATAAACAAAGAATCTGCCACCTCACCACTACTGCGCAATGCTGGAAGTGATAATCTTTTAATTAAGGTTAATTCAGGTTATTTAACAAATTCACTAAAATTGTGAGCCAAGACAAGTTTGCAAACTGCTGATGAGGGAGTTTCTTGGCCGTTCCAGCCAGCTGAACAAATGCCACATCACCAATCTGGAACCTCCTTCTCCGAGAGCCGACTGTCATTCCCCACATCTCCCTGCTAGCTGAGGACAGTGATGCCTGAATGGGTAAATGTGGGCCCATAAGGATGATGAAGGCAACGGGAGGGGGGCCGGAAGCTTGTTCAGCACTACTCTGAATGGAAATGGCACTTCACTGTAGATAATGCTGTGGAGTTTGTTGCTCACTGATTCATTTGCTCTAGCCAGAGGATTCCTTCTCTCAGAGGCACAAGCTAATGGCTCGCATAAGGTGTTTTTCTCCCATCTGCCTCTCTTGTGTTTTGTGAGCAGTTCTCCGATACTCTTATGTAAGCCATCACATTTATAAATGCATTTGATTCAAGCTCAGATGGAGAACTCTAATGTATTTAACTGGGCATGTGCTGGATGCACGGCAGTTTATTTGAGGTCAAAAGGTTAAAATATTCCAAACAAATATTGGTTATGCTCTAAGATTCACCACTTTTTTCAGGTCTCATACTCTCTGATGCTATGGACACCCAGTTATATATTTTCATGCATAAAACCCCATTTATACTCTGAAAATAGAGTGCTGTTATATGTATAAACTTTAAGAGACAAATAAAGCTCATAAAACAAGGAGAAACATAAAGCAGTAATAATGTCAATCATTTTTAAACTCAATAATAAGTTAAACTAAAACTAAAATATAAAAATGTAAGAAAACAGCAACATTTTTTTCATGTGGTTATATGCAAATCTGCTTCACAACCCTTTTTGTGTGCAAAATTCAATCTTCTATTCTTACTCTTTGCTTACTATTCAAACAAATAATTTATTTGGTAATTTGAAAAATAACTAATTCATTAAAGTTAATTAAAGTGTGATTGTTACTTTCATTTTTTTTATTTAATGTGTTTAAAATATTTTAAGGAAAAAAGTGTTTAATATCTTTTAAGGAAATATTTTTACAGAATGTGTGTAATAAAAAAAAATCATAATTTCAGCCATCCTGATTGCATATCGCAATCAACTAATGAGCATTCATTACAATAAAGCTGAGCCCCATTGTTTTGAAATTTAGAAGTAGTTCCTGTTTTGCCTACTCCATTTGTTCCGGATTCATTCGGATTATCTCCTCGTTTGTTTCTATAGTTACATATAATCATCACCTGTCAGTCATTATTTTCATCATTATTTTCGTTCCACCCCTTATCGGTTTTATCGTTTCAGTTTATTTGGTTTGCATTTTCCTACGTCTTCTATGTTATCTCCTGAGTGTTTGTTATTCTGAATAAAGACTTTGTTTAGGCTGCAGAACACCATTACAGAAGAACTGACCAAAAAAAATATATATATATTTTTTTTCATGGACTTACTAGTTTTGTGTCATGACCTACGAGAACAGAGCTCTGGTGGAATACTGGTGGTGGAGGATACAGCAGGGCGACTCTCCGGGTAACGGAGCCCGTGCCGGAACCAGTTGCCTCGGTCTTCCCCAAGCCGAAGCAAGCTGCCCAGTCCATTCTAAAGCCAGGAGCAGACCACTGCCTGATAGATCTGTGGTCCGCGGATCCAGTTCCCTCCCGAGTCACCACCCTCGAGTCTAGGCCTTATACGGTGGTTCCGTCCGGAAATCTTCCTCCTCCGAAATCCCCACCTGACTTCCTGGTCCCATGTCCTCCACTGGTTTTGTCCAGTTCCCTGGATTCGTCAGAGTCACTGGTGTCGCCCTTCTCCTCGGATCTGCACCTGCTGCTTGCTCCATGCAGCTCTTCGGCTCTGCCTCAGGCCTCCTGTCTACCAGCTCGACTTAAGGTTGAGCCCCCGGCTTCACATCAGGCCTCCAGGCCTCCAACTTTACCTGTCAGCCCATCGGCTCCACCCCGGCTCTGCGGTCCCTCGAATCCACTGTAGTCTGCCAGCCCTGGGACTCCTCCGGGCTCCCTCGTCCATCTGAATCAGCCTCGATCTGGCATTGCTCTGCCTCCGCCATGGACTTCCGGGTCTCTGGCTGTGTCTCTGGGAGGGAGAGGTACTGTCATGGTTGTGTTCAAGTTTTGCCTACTACGTTTAGTTCCTGTTTCATTCTGATTATCTCCTTGTTTCGTTCAGTCCCTTTATTGAAATGCAACTCACTGCTATTCAATTCCTACCAAGTTCCAGAGACAAACTTATTATGTTATGTTGCATAACACAGTCTGGTTAAGTAAGTGATAGCTTGAATACATTATCCCACAATGAGAATTATGAATCATAATTTATGTTCAGACAGATCCATCTTAGCAAAGTAGACTTTGATGTTTGCTAATTCTGTCTTTCTCACATATATATTATTACAAAGCTTTGCATAGTGGCACCTTTTGCTCTCTGCTTTTCTCATTTTATATCTTCAAGCAGTGTGTAACAGACACTTGTGGCAAAGGCCTTTATCTCTTCATGGCATGAGGGCTATCAGACTCTGAAAAGATTTAATTTCTAGAATGCAGAAACTCATTAGTCAACATCAATGCATGTTATCTTGGCAGAGCTGAAGGACTGGGGTTCTCTTTTCTGTTTTTGATCTCCTTAATTTCCTAGTTTAACTGCTTAAATTGACAAAGTCAAGTGGTCACACTTCATTCTGTCTTCAACAACAAGATTCTCGTTTTCTCTTTTTAGAGTTAGTGGATTATTACAGTGGATATGAATATTGTTAATTGGATTGTATTCATATCACATATTTATCTTTATTTCACTAGGCTGTTCTCCTCAACTGTCATTTCTAGCCAAGGTTCCCTTAAGTTTCAGAGCATTCATTTACATAATTTAAAAGCTTCCATTTCCTTCCAGAATTGGCTGAATCATTCCAAACCTCCTGCAAAATTGCTCCAACTCTTTTCCATTTTTGCTGCCCTCTCTCTGGAGTATGAAGAGTAATTGTTATTCTGTAAAAGAAGAGTTTTGGTTTAAGAGCACGACCCTTGGCTTGGAGAGATGAGGATTGTGTTGTGTCTTACCACATAATGTAAAACAGCTTTTAGCATATGCCACCACAGTAGCGCAAGGCTGAATTACACTCCGTCCTTCTGTATGATTTATAGTCTGAGACAGAAGAGTAATAGAGTGGGGAAATCAGCCAGCTCTGTCTTGAAACAGAATTAAAATGTTAAATCGATACACACAATTTCCTTTCTGAACCTTACTACCTTACGCTAACTGAACTCTCGAAAGTTGACTGTATGTGGAATAATAAAACTAATCATGCTAGATACACATCTAAGTATAGTTTAAAACTTTGAGCTTTTTTCTGTTAATAAAACAAAATTGGGTTACAAAATTAGCATACACCATATCTGTCATGCTGGGGTGTTGAAAACACGGAAAAAGCAGCAGGATTTAATTGCAGAAGTGAATCTAAAATTCTCAAAAACTCAAAATACACTTCAGAATATTCAACAAACAAAAAACAGTTAACAGTACTACACAAACTTAATGACGGAACGGGAACAGACAAGGAGCAACTGAAACACATACAGGTGTGTAACTTTCAGTAACCAAGGACACAAATACAGGAATCAAAAGAAACATGCACAAAACACAGGAAAACAGAACACAACCCTGACATTCCATGGAGAAAGCAGAGCAATGACTGACCAAGGTGGAGCTGAAGGGACAAGGAAGCCCGGTGGAGCCGTTGGGACGACGGTTCCAGGTTGAGCCGAGGGACCGAGGAACCAAGTTGGACCAACTGGTCGGTGGGCCTAGTTGGAGTGACGTGTTTGGAGGTTCTAGGTGGAGCTAGAGGGTCGACACTCCAGGGCGGAGCTGATGAACTGGAAGGACCAGGCGGATCCAGGATGCTAGGGGCAGGCAGCTTAGAAGGAGCTGAAGGGCTGAATGGAGCCAGCAAAGACAGTGCCCAAAGAACTGGTAGCATACTGTAGGCAGAAGGTTACAAAACGGCCTCCTTGGCCGAGTTAGGGCAGGCAGAGAGTATAAAAGGCCTTCATGGCCGACATGGGACAGACAGATACTTTAGGAATGGCCTCGCTGACATAGATCTGGCAGATATTTCAGGAGTGGCCTGCTTGGCTGACACAGAACACTGGCGCTTATAGATGAAAAAGGCTTGCCACATGATGAAAAAACAGGTTTTAATGACACTACTTTTTTTTTCGGTCTATATTACGATGCAAACAGAAAATAAAGGACAATCAGAACAAAAGGGCTTCTTTAAGCAAAAATCTGTATTTAGTGTGACCTCCTGGACTTCTTTCAGTTTCTAAAAGAAGAAACTATGAGAAATGTCTCATCATATTTTGAAAGTTTTCTTGACCTTCCAGTCTTTTTCCAGTCCTTTCGTCATAATTCTCATGAAAACATTGATGAGGAGAATCCTAATTTTGAGACATCCTGCTCAGAATGAGATTCTTAGAGTTTTCTCTTCTGTTGTTTCTCAACCACAAGGAGGTACATTACCTTTCAAAAATGGCAGTTTATTATGGTCCCGCCCCCCACTTGAATGATAGTGTAAAGCCATGGCCAAAAGTTTTGGTGGTTCTCTGCAGTGGGTTGTAGTCTCAGAAACCCTCATTAGATGAACTGCTTGTTAAAAGTTTGCTGCTTTAGTTGTGGTGTTGATCAGATGCTTTTTACATACAGTATTTGCAAAACGCTTCATTGGCAAAAACAAACAAACAAACAAAAAAGGACCTGTTTGAGGTCCTGGTTCCTCCTAGTCAGGAGGAAAAAGTGCTTCCAGTCATTGTGTTCTTGCATCTTCAATGTTACCTCTAAAGAAAGACATGTACCCATCATCACTTTGCAGCAATTTCTTTGCATGTGAGGCCATTTTGATGCAAAGCATCTGAAAGAACCATTTACTGGATCATCAAGAACTTCAAGTTGAGAAATTCAACTGCAATGAAAAAGCCTTCAGAACATCCCAGAGTGTCCAGCAAGCGGCAGGACGGTCACCTCCTGAAGAGTCAATCCTGAACCATGTGCAGAGCTCAATATTGGCAGCAGGTGTGCATCTGTAGGCACAGTGAGGTCAAGACTTTTGGACAGTGGCTTGGTGAAGAAGGGCAGCAAAGAAGCCACTTTTCTCCAAGAAAAACATCAAGGACAGGTCAGCAGAGGGGGGGTCGGGAGTGATGGGGGGTGTTGTTTTATTTAAAGAGCTATTTGAGTAGTCAATGAAGAAACATAAAGTACCTGATACATAAACCTTTGAAAATAAAAACATATTCTTGAGGTTTTTAATTGCTGGGGCCAAATTGACCCCACTGGCAAACCGGTGTTGCTGGATTTTGAGGGTAATACGAGGGTTAAATGTGTTTAAAACTAGCTACTCATGCTATATTGGTTTTATGTTAGATAGCTTTTCTAATATCAAACAGTTCTGTCTTTAAAAAAAGATTTGTGCCTCAAATGCATTAATAAAACTAAGTACCATCTGTCTCTGTAAATCACATGAACACAAAAGATTTTCACAAACAGTTGCAGAACTTTCGGACAGGGATTTTTTATATGATTTAAACAGTTTAATTGACAGAAAATGCAAATGTCATGCCCTTGGTGGAAGATATTGCATGTATCCTATTATAAGCTTAAGGGAAATGTCCTTTCCTGCTGCATCCAGTGAGAAGGTTAATCATTCTGAACTTTCTTTTAAAGTTTGAATGCATATTTGCAAAAATAAACCACTTTGGCAATCAGTCACTGGTAGTGATGGATTGCCATTCTTAATCAAATCTCACACTGCCAGATTTTGAAGAGATGCTATTTGGAATTGAACTTGATTGTGACTAGCAGGCAAAAGCACTGCAGAAGATATATCGCCGTAGTGAGTGAATCCAAAACTATGACACATAAAATAAAATCTGCCATTGTCCTCTGGCTCTGGAGATTTATAAAGTCAAATCTTTTCCTGCACCTTATAGTCTCCTGCTATAGCCAAGGATATGCTATTCTCTCTGGCTTTCTTCAATTTGTGGGTGCCTTGAAGGCCAAAGTCCCAGTGGAGCCCTGACTGCACCTCAACCAATAATAAACCTGAGCTTCATAAAGAAGTTGCTGAAGGAGGTTTTCTAAGACTGGAAACAAGAACAAAGAGTTGCAGCTGTGAACAGAAAATGGGATTTTGTCTCAAAATTGTGACATTTGAATGGAAGGAGGGCTTTGAGCCCTGCTGTACAGGGAGCGCTCTGTCTTCAGCACAGCGATAACACCCTGAATGAACGAGGCTTCATCATACTGACAACAATCCATTGACATTATAATAAACCTCTATCAGCAGCAAGGTGTGTATGCATTAATTTTGTCACATCTAACATTTTTTAAAAACTCACAATAGTTTAGGAAATTGAAAATGGTATGTTATCCAATTAAGGGAGAGTGGGGTAAGCTGTGCCACATTTTACTTAAGTTGTCCTTCAGGCAATGAACAATGATGAGATGCGTATATCCATAGAAATTTGACTTCTCCATAAAATTTGTCAACACTGTAAAACTCAAATTCAGAATACTCAAAACATTTGAAAAAACGTATTACCTCAAAACATTTAAAGGGGACATCGGATGGCAATTTTCAAAAGTTAGTATGATTCTTTAGGGTCTTCATGAAAAGTCTATAACATTCTTTGATTAAAATTTCTTAATGGTTGTGTAAAGAAAACACCCTTTTTACCTTGTCAAAAACAGCTCTGATCACAGCGAGCAGTTTTGGTGCATGTCCCTTTAAATGATAATGAGCTACCCCTATCTTCCGTGGGTGGGCTGTAAACACTATTTGGCAGGTATTGCATTGAACTCACCATTCTTATTTATGCAGTTATAAATGCTCAAAAACGATTAAAATACATTTGTAAATTACTTGTTAGTCATTAACCGACACCTTTATAAACCCTCTACAATGGTCATTATAAACGTGTAGTTATGAATTACATTGAGAAGGTTCTAAATAGAAATGACAACATATATGTTTGTTCGACTGTATTATTCTGATAATGAACAAGCTGCGATGTTACATTTGCAGTGCTTTGGTGTGTGTGCGTGAGGTGCCGGCGCGATCAAACAGCAGTCTTAGCAAGGGACTTGCCTCATCATCATGGCAACAGTTCGTGGCCAGGTCAGATTACGTCAGAGTTTGTTGTCGTTTGCTGAAAAATCATACCACACTGCTCAGACATTCCACGACCCAACAAACGCCGATTAAACATGTTCAGTCGGGTGAAAACAAACTCCGACCAACGGCAACAGATGCAGACAGGGATTTCACACTAGCTGCGTCTCATTTCGGAGGCTGCATCCTGATCAATAAACTCCAACAGACGTGTTTGTTGCCGTTTATCTATACGGTGTGAACTGGCCTTTAACTTTAACCGCATTCGTCGTGGAACTTCCTCACGTCTTCTGGAAGTGAAGCTGGATCAAGGATAGTTGGTACTGATCCATCCTTCAGGAACTTTTTAGCAAAACATAAACTTTTTAGCTCAGACATAAACGTATATTTGTAGATCTGGGGGCGCATTCCCTTCAAAAACATAATTAACCCACTGCGTCTTCAGCGGCTCAGATGTCAAGAGTAAAGGACGACTGCTATGATCATTCTTATGTCCAATAACAAAACGCCTCAGTTGCTTAGGAGACATTCTTGTCTACACCTGCGCGGCGTCGAAACAATGGCGGACTGTTTACAGCCAGCTCACTCGGGGCGGGTCTATGCTAAAACGGCAGTGTCTGTCAACAGTCGTGGGAGGGGCCTGTGCAAATTTACGTCACTTTGCCAAGAATCTGTGAACGGCTTGATCTGACAAAGTGCTTATGATTTGTGGGGATTAAAAAAAAAGCACTGGGTGAGTTTTTATCATTATAGGGTGGTTGTGTAGACACACTGCAAAGACAGTTCAAACACCATGTAAAAGTGAATTTTGCATCTGATGTCCCCTTTAAGAAAACTAACTTTTTTTTAATTATCAGTAGAACTTCCACTTTGTGATAAGTGGGGCAGGGCCAAGAGCCCTACAAAACTGGCATAACAGAACCCCCTGTAAATCCCGATATAACACAACATTAAACACTAACTTATGTCTCGCTATGGTAATCTTGTGTAAAACACACAAAATAACACTTAGAAACAACACTTATTTCAACATTTATATTACTTATACAGTCTGACGCAAAGCATGCTGGGAAATAGAAATCAGCTGCAACTCAATCATTTTAAGTTCAGCTTACTACAATCAAATTTTGAGTTCACACAACTTTTTTCTGTTAAGTACAATGAACTTTCATTATTATTTGAGTGAAACTCATTTAATTTAATTTCACTGTTTGGTTTTACAGCACAGAAACATATCTTGCCAAAAAATATTTAGGCCAAAATTGAAGATTTATGTATTTGAATTCCCTATAAAAATTTCCATCCATTTGGATCACACAGTTTTAACATAATCTAAACTTAATTTAAAGCATATGTGTCATAAATTAATGCATACATGAAATTGATAACATCTGTAATAATACTAATAAACTCAATGTGTTTTAAATACACAATAGTTTATTTATCATCAGTGCATCTTGTGCATCTTTCAATTTCTAAATATGGTCACATGACAAAAACTATGCAAAAAGTAGGGGAACTGATTAGAATGGTTTGGTTGGAGAAAGTTTAGAGTAGAGAAAAAAATTCAGAAAGTTGAGATTCAGAATATCAGGGTAGGACAAGAGTAGTTTGTGTTGGTGCATGTAAGTTTGTGAGTAAGTAGGCTGCATGAAGAAGCCATGGACATCTATAAATATGCTGTTTAAGTGCATGTGCATTTGTGTGCATTTGTTAACTTATTTTTATTAGGTGCTCCAGTGCCTATTCACTATTGTGAGCCTCTGGGCTCTTAGCAGTTGTCCATTGAATCCTTCATATTTGAGCTCAAAGCAGCGGCTACAGGAAGCATGGGAATCATTAAGACTTAATGCAGCTCTCTGAATGGTATTAAGCTCCAGGCAACTCATTTCAACCACTGCCTCTGCAATGACAAGATACTGAGTTTATGTGACAGTTGCATTTTATGAAAGCCTTAATATCAAATGCTCATAGAGCCTTTCTTATTTTTATTTTTTATTTTTTTTTATGTCAGATTCATCAGTGACTGTCATTAAAAGTTAACCCTCCTAATACATTAAAAAACTGTATACACCTTTTGCATTCCCGTTTCGGCTTGGACCCGGTGGGACATAAGGTTATAATATTTTTTCAAATCCATTTTGTATCTAATCAGTAACTTTTTGCTGTGATTTTTTTTTTATGGGTGCTTTGGTGTACATAAATGTACGAATTATCATATCATTTAGTTATTTGGTGTCCTTTTTTGAAAAGGCATCTAAATTAAAAAATTACATCTAAAAATTAAGCTGAAAAATACAGTTTTGTGAAAATCACACTTCAATGTGGTGGTTTACTTTGCTGGATGTAGGCAATGATGGCAAAATGGACATAAGATAAACAAGATAAATGGTATATGCTTAATTTCACGATAAGTATGCGATTAATCACGGTTAATTGCGATTAAAGGTGCACGATTAAAAAAAAATAAAGTTATTGACACCCCAAATTTATAAGAAAATAATATGAGAATGAAAATGATCTCCATTGACTTCAAATGATTTAAATTAATTTGAAACGTATAACTCATTACTGCTCAAAATAGTCTAAATTTATGAAACCTACATTCTTTTTGTAACAAAACAACACCATAACAACACCATAACAAGCTAAACTTTGCTCTGAAATGTTTTCAAACTAAATATGTTAATTTTACTTGCATAAGCTTACTTTCAATTGAAAAAAAAAAGATGATATACAGCTTGAATCTCCTTTTCATGCTGCAATGGGTTATCAATCATTAATTTTTGTAATTTTATTATAGTGTGTGCATACATGAGCATGTTTATAAACAAAATGCAGTGGGAAGGGAATTTTTTTTTTATTTGAGTGTAGGAAAGATTGACAAATCTAACTAATAGATAAAAATAATATATATATATATATTCATGTGTAAAGCCAAAGGAACAACTTCATGTTACAGTAAAGTGCTCTGTTTGGTTTAGAGTTATGAATCAGTGCTTAACATGAATCACCTAGATTGATTCATATTTTATACATATTCATATATTAATATTTTTTGTAATATGTTGTTTCTTAGGAATTACGAAGGAAAAAAGAATATATTCAAACATATAATTTCTCATTTGAATGAAAAAGGAGAAATGCTTAAGACTGGCATCTAATAATAGGAATTGAAGCTTTTAACCAACAATAAAAAAGCACAATAAAATATCATAAAAGTAGTCACATTATATTCCAAGTCCACTCAAGCTATACTATAGTAAATTATATGACAAACAAAATTTAAGTTGTTATTCACTGACAGTCTTCACCTCCAGTGAGCTATCAGTCACTGCAATTGGACCATTAAGTGAGATTCCATCTATCAGCGAGTCATTCTGGCTGTTTTTGTGCATTGGATCAATTGATTCATTGAAAATATTAAATTAAAAAGAACAGTTTGTTCACAAATCACATTACCTTGTTGAACATGACAAGGAGAGCTCAGTATATCAGTCTGTTTCTTACATAAACCTGTCATATTGCTTCAGAAAACTTGGAATATAGTGCACAAGTTGAAATGACTCCTTTGTTGATGCTTTTTTGTAATTTTTTGCCATTTTGAAAGCTCCAGTGATTCTTCACTTTCATTATATCACTCAGAAAGTGTTCTATTTAGAACTCCAGTGAAAGTGGAAAATGTTCTGTTCACCCTGATTTATTAGTACTGTTATTTATGTGTACGCCAGGTTTTATGTTTCAAAAAGATACAAGAAGGTTTTTCTCCTTAAAGATTGATGTAGTTGTTCTGTCAGTGAGGAGCAGCAGGTGCAGTGCTGTATCGATTGCTGCCCAGTTGCTGTTTTACACTGACTTTAATAATCAGCCAATCACTGACCTCTGAGTCATACATCAATATAACATTTCAAAATAGGCCTAATTATAACGGGCTGTTTACAGGACACTGTTTTCAACTAAAAACAGACAAGCGTTTTGGCGTTTTCATTTACAAAAAAACGCAAACTTTTAAAACGGGATTCAAACTGTAAAGTTAAAGTCAAACTGTAACAATACCTTTATCGTCTCTGTGTAAACTATGAAAAAAAACACTAATTTGTGAAAATGGTGACATCATGCGCATGCGTATTATTTGTTCAGTCTATAGACACGTAGGGCCCTATCATACACCTGGCGCAACGCAGCGCCAGGCACGACGCAGGTGTTTTTTGCTAATTTCAGCCTGACACAGTTATCATTTTCATGTCCACTTTGTTTAAATAGCAAATGCATTTGCCCCCATTTGTGCGCCCATGGGCATGCTGGTCTGAAAATGAGGTGTGTTCAGGCGAATTGTTACCATGTTGCTATTTTGAGGCAACTGAAAACGACTGTCATTGACCAAAAAAAAACCCGGTCTAAAGTTAATGGTGCAGTATTTTTTATTTTTTGTTATTTAAAGAGCGTGTTAGTAACATGCACCTATAGGCGGGTACACAACGCACATGCTTATTACACACACAGGGATGCGAAGCAGCACACAAACATGCCAAATATTAAAAATAAAAGGAGTACAATGTAAAATATTATTATTGTGTGCATAAAGATAAAAATGCTTTGATGGAATCCGGCTTGTCCCGTAGATGGTCTGCTCGCTCGCTTTAACAGATCCATTTCCTTGTTGGAGAAGCGTTCAGCTTTTCTGCTTCCAAATTCCACCATGTAAATAGCAAATCAGCCATGCCGCGAGCGCAACCGGTTTTTAAAGGGAATGGGAGATGTGACTCTGATTGGTTAATTGCATGTTATGCCCAAAACACACCCATTACTCATTAAGAGAATAAGGACAACGTAGTATTTCTTTACAGAGACATCGCCAACAACTGGCCTGGCAGCATAATACAGCGTTTTTAGTCATTTTTGTGAATCCAGGTGAATGGGGATTTTTGAGAATGTTGTTGTCTGTAAGCAAAAAAAAAAGAAGAAAAAAACATCAAGAAACATCAAAAAAGTACATTGTTGACATGTAAACACCCTAAGTATAACATGAAAACCTCACATTCTACTTGGGACTATAGTTCAACTGTGTGGTTGCCTTTAGCAAAATTTAAAAAAAATGCATGTATTAGAATCGAAAATATATTGTTATATAAACATGTTATATACATGTTTGTGGTAGAACTTGGCACCAGCATGTATAGTAAACAGACATTGTTCAATCTTATTTGCTTGTTTAAGTGTATTTGCTTTGAGTGTGTGTTTCCTGAAAATGGTTTGAATATGTTGTAGATACAGCTTAAAAAGTGTTCAGCCATGAGTGAAATGACACATTATAAACAATTATACTAAATGGATGATTCATAATGCTGCCCTCTGATTTGCCATCTTTGATTTTGTTTATCAGCTCATGATGGTTCACTGGTAGCCGCTCATACACAGTTAAGTTTGTCATCCCTCTTCATTCACAGCGTCCCTGCTTCCATCATTCCTTGTTTTCTTCTGTCACCAGTTGCCATAGAAGCAGAACAAGGATCCGTCTATGTATGTGTGAAGTGTGCAGCTTGTAAGTGTTCACACCCACAAACAGCAGCACAGACAGGTGTGCATGTCGGGCTGAATGGAATTGGCCGTCTCTGGGTTCTTTGTGATATTTTTACCCTGGTTGTGAACATCTTTTCATCTTAGCTCAGTGGAGGCTGTCAGAGTCTTTAATGCCCCATGCAGGTTTTGATCAGTCTTAAAACAGCTCAGACGCCTCTCTGGAAATAGCCAGAATTGTTATTCGCTGTTGTTCACATTCTCACTTTAATCGTCAACATGCAATGTGCTAGACAGTTTGTTGTGAAGGTTGCGCAAATGACAACTGTTTTGTGAATTACTAAAAAGGAACATTTTCCAGGCCAAGGGCTATTAGACAGTCAAGTTTTATCAAATTTAAAATGCAATTCATTTGTAACATGGTTTCTGACTCTGGGATGATTGTATATGTTAGCCATAGTTGCTTGGTCTAAAGGTATGTCTCTTGCTTTTGATGAGAAAAGTTGTAGGTTTAAAATCTCACTTACCAGTCTCACTTTATATTAGGTGGCTTTAACTACTATGTACTTATATTTAAATTAATAATTTGATACAATGCACTTATTGTGTACATACATGTTTTTGCATTGTACTTATATTTTAAAAATACCTGCTTGTAATTACATCTGTATTTATTTTCTGTAATTGCATTCATAATTACACGGTTGACCCATCCCTTACACCTTAACCCACCCTTAAACCTACCCATACCACCAAACCTGTCTCTAACCTTACCCATATCCCACCTCAATAGCAGCAAAAGTGTTTTGCAGTACCTTATGAACAACACATAAGTACATTTTACTTCTTTTTTGATGCAAGTACATAGTAGTTAAGGCCACCTAATATAAAGTGGGACCCACTTACCAAACAATCAACCAAAATTTAAAATATCTGTCAGTGGATATTAATGGGTGCATTGATGAAGTTATTAAGAGACGTACTGTATGTGAACTTACACACTTGAACATGCGGATGTCTGCAGCAGACATTACTTTGCAATCAAATAAATAAGTCAATAGTATACAAGACAATTATATCTAAGAAAATTGCTTTGTTCCAATAAAACTACTCCTATAAAATGCTACACATAGACCATCAAGTTTTTATGAGGTGTTCTGGTCCTATTTCATAACACGTTTCTAAATTATATAGTTCATAGTTATTAAAATAGTTAAAATAACATAATTTATCATATTTCAACTTTTGAACAAACAGCCAAAATCCTTATTGGATATCTATCTTCACTTTCCTTGTAGAAATGAATGGGTAACTATAATTTCGATTTAGATTTGTTTTCTTTCTTGCTACACACCACACACCAATATAACAGATTGCAGACTGTACATGGGAAGCCCGTTTCCTGAGGTTATCACTGAGAAGAGAACATTCAGTTCCCCTTTTTTTCCTCCACAGGTTAGAAAAACCAATTATGTTGATTTATGGAAAGTAACATTTATTCTGAGATACATCTGCATTTGTTTCTGAGAATAAAAATTCATATACCTCTTGTGTAGACTTCAGAATTCAGCTCTTAAAAAAAGAGGTTGTTACATTAGTTAAAATAATCATAAATAAACCAGGACTCTTGTATTTCTCCTACTTCTTAGACAGTGTATATTTGATAGATGCTTTTATCCAAAGTGACTCATGATGCATTCAATATTTTCAGTAATGCCGTATATTTTATCAGCTACATGAGTAATACATTTCTGTAGCTACTGTATATAAGGTCTGCACTTTTATTTTCTTTCTTTCTTTGGTGTTAGTGTCATTTTAATTTGAAATAAATCTAGTAAAATCCAATTTAGTAATGATTTTTGATTTTACTAGATTTAGATCTAGAGAGTTAATTGACATGTAGTTGCAAAGTTACTTATACTTAGCAGAATGTCTAAAGTGTTACCGAGTTTTGTAAGATGTCTATAAAGCCAGACCACAATGCGTGTTACTGATGTAGAAGATGGAATCATTTGGTTGTGTTGGTCATCCACCTGACCTCTTCTCTTCTCCATCATCAGATCCCTGTGATGACAGGAGCCTTCATGGACTCATCGCCTCACGATGACTACAGCACGGATCACTCTCTCTTCAACTCCTCTGCTAGCGTCCACGCCGCCGCTCTCGCAGCTCACAACCAACAGGAGGAGCAACAGTCCATGTCCCGAGATGCCATATGGCTGTGGATCGCCATCACCGCCACCATCGGAAATATTATAGTGGTGGGCGTGGTTTATGCCTTCACGTTCTGACCTCTAGAATGAAACCTATTGAACTTTGGAGATAAATTCATCCCCAAATATGGGGCGCCGGGGCCCTCGTCAGATGAACAGTGTTTGCAATCGTTCAAGAAAAAAAAATTTACACGGTGTTAGTTGTTTATTTTTTATGCAGAACAGTATTTAGAAGCTCCAGAAATTGTTTTGTAATTTTCATGTTGAAAACTTTTTAACTAGATTGTTTAATGCTAATGCGAGGAAAAACCACTGATTTCATTTTTTCCGAGTGACTAATACTGCCAGACTTTTGCCAAATAATTTGTATGTGTTTTTGCTTTTAGTATGTAATAACAAATGCTTTATTAAGCTTTAAATGTCTAGAGGGCAAACGCTTTCTGGAAGTCATCCAGCTACCTTTTTAAGCAGTGATGAGGAAGTTGAAATGAATCCCAAACCTAATTTGGAAAAGTAACCATAAAATAATGTAAAAGCAGGAAGTGCAATATGTAAGTGCCCAGAACAGGAAACGAAACACTTTTTTTTCTTATTAAACTGTTTAATCTTGTTCTGAAACAGAGATAATAAGCGATAAAAGCACTTTTTTTTTAATTTTTCGGTAACACTTTACAATAAGGTCTCATTTGTTAACATTAGTTAATGTGTTAAAGGGATAGTTCACCCAAAAATGAAAATTTGATGTTTATCTGCTTACCCCCAGGGCATCCAAGATGTAGGTGACTTTGTTTCTTCAGTAGAACACAAATGATGAATTTTAACTCGAACCGTTGCAGTCTGTCGGTCTTATAATGCGAGTCAATGGTCACACAATCTATAAGAGTCAATAAACATGCACAGACGAATCCAAATTAAACCCTGCGGCTCGTGACGGCACATTGATGTCATTGATGCGAGAAACCGAACAGTATTTATATCATTTTTTACCTCTAAAACACCACTATGTCCAATTGCGTTCAGCATTCGCTTGGTGATGTCTGATCGCGCTCTGACAACGGCAGTGATGTCTCGCGCATATACTTCAATGAGTGCTAGACATCACTGTCGTTGTCAGAGCGTGATCAGACATCACCAAGCGAATGCTGAACGCAATTGGACATAGTGGTGTTTTAGAGGTAAAAAATGATATAAATACTGTTTCTCGCACAAACTGATCGTTTCGTGTCTTAGGATATCAATGTGCCGTCGAGAGCCGCAGGGTTTTATTTGGATAAAACCCTGTCTGTGNTGCGTTCAGCATTCGCTTGGTGATGTCTGATCGCGCTCTGACAACGGCAGTGATGTCTCGCGCATATACTTCAATGAGTGCTAGACATCACTGTCGTTGTCAGAGCGTGATCAGACATCACCAAGCGAATGCTGAACGCAATTGGACATAGTGGTGTTTTACAGGTAAAAAATGATATAAATACTGTTCGGTTTCTTTCACAAACCGATCGTTTCGTGTCTTAGGATATCAATGTGCCGTCGAGAGCCGCAGGGTTTTATTTGGATTCGTCTGTGCATGTTTATTGACTCTTATAGATTGTGTGACCATTGACTCGCATTATAAGACTGACAGACTGCAACGGTTCGAGTTAAAATTCATAATTTGTGTTCTACTGAAGAAACAAAGTCACCTACATCTTGGATGCCCTGGGGGTAAGCAGATAAACATCAAATTTTCATTTTTTGGTGAACTATCTCTTTAACTAACATGAACTAACAATAAGCAATACATTTGTTACAGTATTTATTCATATTTGGTAATCTTAGTTAATAAAAATCCAGCTGTTCATTGTTTGTTCATGTTAGTTCACAGTGCATTAACTAATGTTAACAAATACAACATTTGATTTTAATAATATATCAGTAAATGTTGAAATTAACATTATTATTAATAAATGCTGTAGAAGTGCAGTTAATTCTTAGTTCATGTTAACTAAAGTAGTAAACTACTTTTTTCTTCATTCGTGGAGCATTCATACACATTGGTTTATTTATTTATTTATTTAGGATACATCAATTTGGAGACAATCTCTTAACTTAATTCCCCACATAGTAAAATCACCAATTTTAGCTTATGGAAGGTTCAGTTGAACATTTAAGAAACACAAAACATAGTAAAATCACTGATTTTACTGATGATTTAAATTAAAACCTGCATTCCAGTAAATGATTTCATACAGATAAATCATTCCATCCCCTTAGTTTGAGGATGACAAGTGCAGCTTGTGTTTGGTAGAGGTCAAAGCTTTGCTTTTAATGAGCTCAGCATAAAAGGTGGTGGTTGCTATGGCGACTGTTTCATGCTGTCTGGGAGAAAGTGGCGGTGGCTTCTTATTCCACCATCGTACTCCTGCAAAAATCTTTACTGCCCGATGGCACAAAGCAACTGTCTAAACAAACATACATATAAAGACATTTTATTCATGCACAATTATGTTAATAACTTTCCTAATGTTCATTATTATCATTATTATTATTTTAATTGTCTTTTTTGGAGAGTTTCAAAGCCTTAATCTATAAATGAAGCATATTACTGGACCAACAATCCCTACTGAAATGAACTAACTGCTCTAGGTTTTCTTATGCTGGTTAGTGCAGGTCTGGCTAGTTGACCAACATGGTGTTTCTATGAAAGATAGTTGAATACTGTAGTTTAAGCTAGTTATTTAAGCAGAGTGATGGGGACACCAGCATCCCACCATGTGATAATGGTATTCTTATCATTTGGGAACAGCAAATGCACTTTTTTTAAGATCAATCAATTCTCTTTTAATTCTGATCATGCAACTGCCCATTGTTTTATGAGACTAAGTCTTCAAATGTCTTTAAAGGTCACTGACCTACTAAATAAGAAGGTTTAGAAAGTTATTTCATACCAGTCGAATTTTACAAACCAGTCAGATCTTCAGAGCATTTTCACTGTAAAACTTGAAGGACAATTACTAATTGAGTCATTATTGAACGGGCAGTTTTCAGACTGTGGCGGTCACAGTATTGATCTGATCAACAGACTTGACAGTTGGTTGGACCTTATTATTAGGTAAACTAAAATGAGCAGCTTTTAGCAACAGTTCACTCAGATGAAATGGACTGGGACCAAGCCAAGATGATCGTCTATCATCTTTTCTGCAATGGATTGCACTAGGAGATGGAGTTGAATATATGCTGAACATGAAAATGGCCTTCACTTTATCATTGACTTTGATTTATGGACTGGAAGGTCTCACGTCAGTATGTTAAAATACTTTGCAGATAAACTGTAACTGCCACAATGAAGTTTGATGAAAAGCTGATTGTTAATTATGGCATATAATACAATCTAATTGGAGAGACTATTGAAATGTCCTTCAAATTTTCTTTTCTATTAAAGGAGTAAACTGCAGTTTGCTGGTACCATTGCAGTTCCCAAAAGAGGAACATCTGTTATTTAGACCAGCTCAAATCACAATCCCCATACCACAGTAAACTTTCATTTAGAAGTGTGGTGCGAAGTAACAAACTGTTTTCTGCTCAGCAAAAACAATGTAGATATTAAGATTCTTAGTAAAAGTCCTGTCTGTTGATGTTGAGAGGTCTTTATATAGAGGCCTGATATTTATTGTAGCAATTGAACACTGGTGTGTTCAGCTAAATTCTGCTTCACCTGCACTGCAACGTGTTTCTTTTTGTATTGAAAACCACTGTTGAATTAAATGAGTCATGAAACACCAGATGTGCGACTGTTATATACCTTTGATAACAAATCTGTTTATCTTTTCTGACAGTGAACTAAGCAACCAATTTTTTGTTGTCACTTAAAATACTACTGTACCACAAACCCCAGGAATTTGCTTTGAGTTGAAAACCCTGCGTAAGGACCACTGAAACACTGAATTTATTTGTTAAATATTGGAAAATAAGACTCGTTGGTTTAGTGGATGTCCAGTCTTTAGTACATATATATATAGACCTTATGCGCCAGAGATACAAGCGTGCCACCATCTTTATAAAATTGTCTTTGAACTTCCGTTTTTGCTGCAGCCCTGTACATTTCTATGGCATCGCTGTCAAAGAATAATTAGCTGGTGAAATGGATTTACTTGTTGTAGAGTTAATGAAAGTTATCGTGAGCATTGTAATGTTTAAAGCAGATGTCTTAACAAATGTCAGTTGATCCAGAAGATTTTAAAAGGAGCAGTTAATTCATAAATACGTAAGATCACTGTGGAAATACAAACCGGAAGACAAAAGACAACAAGCGCAGCGCTGAAAAGGGGCAGGGCTGCATAAAGTCTATAAAAGTAAAAAAAAAAAATATTGCACTAATGTTATAGTAAATAACAAGTAATTGTATAAATAATTGATATGTTGGCTCAGAGGGAAGTTAGGGGTCATTTAATATAACATGACATTTGTCATCATCTTTTGAAATAAAATTTCAGAAACTGAAAAATCCTTCCTTAGGGAACAAGATGCTGCGTCATGGTGTTGACACTATGTGAACGCATCTGCGGAACTGGTGTCTTAAGGGGCTCGCACACCGGACGCGAAGCTCAGCGCCGCGCAGCTCCATGCCACATCTTTAAAATTCGAACGCATTGTTTTCTATGAGTGTACGCACACCGGCAGCGACATTCGCCGCCTGTCCGCGGCGCCCAGCTACGACTCAGAAAACAATATAAAACAATGTGTTCGAATTTTAAGACGTGTCGCGCCGCTGAGCTTCGCGTCCGGTGTGCGAGCCCCTTTACTCAGGTGTGAAATCATGCCACGCTCATTGGCTGACGGCAGTCCTATGTCATCACATGGAGCACCGTGCTTAAAGGGGCGCCTGCATTACACGTCATCAACTTTGAGTTGTCTGAAGGAAGACACAGGCATGCCCAAAGCATGGCAATGCGACGCAGCATGTCATTCCAATCTCAGGGTAACATATGTAATCCTAAAACGTTGCCTTTCAAGGGAACCCACCACTGTGTCATGGTGTTGACACTATGGGAACATTAATACCCACTACACCATGCTGCACAAATGCCTGCCTACTGTGAAAAAAGACCAAGCACAATCTTAGCAAGTCACAGCACTGAACAACTTCAATGGACCAAGGCCTGGAGTTGAATTAAGAATCAACATCCAGTTAGGATGCATCTGACATAGTACAATAGCCCCTTGAAGAGCTTAATGCCTAGAGGTGTCAGGGAAGACCCCGAAGCTTCCATGTTCNCAAAGCATGGCAATGCGACGCAGCATGTCATTCCAATCTCAGGGTAACATATGTAATCCTAAAACGTTGCCTTTCAAGGGAACCCACCACTGTGTCATGGTGTTGACACTATGGGAACATTAATACCCACTACACCATGCTGCACAAATGCCTGCCTACTCACTCTAAAAAATGCTGGGTTAAAAAAACCCAAGCTGGGTAAAATATGGACAAACCCAGCAGGTTGGGTTAAAAGGCACCTATTATGCCCTCTTTCACATGATGTAATATAAGTCTCTGGTCTGGTCAAGTTTCAGCTTAAAATACCCCACAAATTTGCCCCTATTTGGGGGTGAGCAAAAACACGCCTTTTACTATATTACTATATTGCTGGCTAAAAAAATAAATCCAAAATTGGTTGAAAAAAATGGCTGGGTGAAAACAACCCAATCCCTGGTTTTGTCCATATTTAACCCAGCAGTTTTTAGAGTGCTGTGAAAAAAGACCAAGCACAATCTTAGCAAGTCACAGCACTGAACAACTTCAATGGACCAAGGCCTGGAGTTGAATTAAGCATCAACATCCAGTTAGGATGCATCTGACATAGTACAATAGCCCCTTGAAGAGCTTAATGCCTAGAGGTGTCAGGGAAGACCCCGAAGCTTCCATGTTCTACTGAAACACTTACCTGAAAGAGGGAACTCCAGCTTTAGGCCAGCCATAGCCTCCAGCTACAGGACAGGCATCTGCTTAGAGTCCTTGAAAGCAGAGCTATTCAGGTGTGTTCACAGACATTATCCACAGTACTCCTTCCATCTTAAGCTGAAGCAGGCAAGAGATGGGATAACTCTACACATCCTCTCTCTGTCATATCAGCCTACTAGTCCCCCGGCCTTGGCCAAAGACTTGTAAAGTTCTTAGGGAGCAGCCCTCATGAAGGGATCGCGTGAGGTAACACCTCTGCAGTCTAATACCCAGACTTAATGTGCTGGAGAGTGTAACAGATGAGAGAATGGATCACCAATCGTGATTTGATCTACCTCAACTCTGCTAGAGTGCACCACTCTGACCTTTGATTAGACTGAAAAGGGGTATAGGGGTATATAACCCTGCTTTAACACCCAGTCTGAATAAACTGGGGAGGGTGACAAATGAGAGAGTGGGTCGCCCTTGTGACCCTGTCCACCTCAACTCTCATCTGCCAGGCTCTAGGCCCTAAATACTCCTAGGGAGGAGAGAAAAAAGTACTTTGAGGAGATCTGTCAGGGAAATAACCTCTAGCTCCATACTGGACCAGGTGAAAGTGGAAAGTGGGACTCCCTAATGTGATCTAGCTCACTTCTGTTCTGTCAACCTTCTCATCTTGCGCTACCATCAGGGGAGAGTGTCGACATCATATTTCTGGTTTAGGAAAGTAACCATATGAGTGTGAGGAGACGGGGTGGTGGAGGGATGCTGAAAACTGTCAAAAAACATAGGTGAGTGGACTGCATGTATATATATATAGGTCTCCACTCATGCTGATTGGGTAGACATGTTGATTGCTGATTGATGACTGCTGGATGGAGTGATGTGATGATTAGTTAGATCATTTGAATGTGTTCCTCCTGAGCTTTGTTAATAAAACATCATTAAGATTGCCGTCTTCAGACAGCGGTTCTGCAGACGTGTTCCTATAGCATCAACACCATGACGCAACATCAAGTTCCCTCAAAATGAAGTTAAATTATGAAGAGAACTTATATATTACAAATTATGTCTAACATCATAATAAGTGGACCTCAGAGACAAAAATATCATCAGGTTATGAAACCTGAAAAAGTTTTAGCGTCCATCTGCTTGTTAATTCTTGACGTAAGGAATACAGTTTCTGAGTCCAAGAATACACTTAACTACACACAACTTAGAATCACGCATTTAAGCTAAGCTTTTAAAAACTCACGGTGAACACTACAACTTACAGCATCTTTGGCCTGACATAAATATTTTAACAATCCATTAATTGCTGTCTGGCCATCTGGAATTTCGGTAGGGAGATAAAGGTTAGGATTACAGCTTATAAAATGGGAATTTTTCGAGAGTTCCTACTTGTACTACATTACAGCTGTACCAACTGACCGCTGCAGATTCATTTAGGCATTGATAGTGTTGCCATAGAAATGCATAATTCCCATAATTTGGACACAGAAACGTTCACGCGTGATGCCTGATATAACAAGTGGATTAGTCCACTGTGAGTCAAATGGAGGGAACAAATGGAGAGCATTTTACCTGACAGCAACTTGGCCTAGAACTGGAGGCCTTCCAAAACATTCCCAAGCTACAGAAGAAGAAGAAGAAGAAGAAGAAAAAATACAACATCATACAATAAATAAATAAAGTAGAAAATAATAAATAATAAACTATGAAAAAGAAACACCATGGCAGGTGCAGATTTTAAGGTATGCCAATTTTGATGAATGCCATTCTCCGGTTCTTCTTCGAAAAGCTTAACCTACAGTATGTTACGTTTTCAATCCATGTTGCCAGATATGGGAGAAATGGGAGTATATGTTTTATGTGGATTTTCACAAATTGTTTTGTTTGAGAAAAACATGAAAATATACAATTATCATTATTTTCCTTATCAATATCTGGCAACAGTACATTGTTTATCCACTTGGGCAAGCAATTCATATACAGCTTTTCTAGCTAATAAAATCCCCAATTTGAAGAAGAAAAGAAGAAATCCATCCAGCAAAAAAAAAATGGTAATGGAATAATTTGAGGATAGTGACATATATTTCCAACATTTTATTTATTATAAATAAACTTTTTTACACCTCAAATGGCAAGGAAATTTATGTTAATAAGCAAACCCTTGCACTCATTTACTCAAATGGCACGAGTATGCAGAACATTCATAGCTTACTTTACAAACACTTAAGCATGGTGGTGTAAATGTCAAGATAAAGGCTGTGGTTTGTCCTCTGTGCCAGGATGAATACACATCTTGAAGGGAATTCTGAATTCTGATGTATAGTTCTGGAAGAGTGGGAAAAAGCCCTCAAAACAGATGTCAGAGACTGTTTAGTGGCAATGGGAGAAGTTTACACCACATTATTGCTAATCGAGGAAATTACCAGCTGTTTACTGGCATGCATATTTTTGCACAAATTAAAAAAACAGGGTATTAAAGGCAATATTACGGGCTATGAGAATATTTTCAATCTTTTTTTCTGGTACTTGTGTGTGTGTTTGTGTATGTGTGTGTGTGTGTGTGTGTGTGTGTGTTTGTTCTTGTTTATATTACATCGTGGGGACCNCACTGTGAGTCAAATGGAGGGAACAAATGGAGAGCATTTTACCTGACAGCAACTTGGCCTAGAACTGGAGGCCTTCCAAAACATTCCCAAGCTACAGAAGAAGAAGAAGAAGAAGAAAAAATACAACATCATACAATAAATAAATAAATAAATAAATAAATAAATAAAGTAGAAAATAATAAATAATAAACTATGAAAAAGAAACACCATGGCAGGTGCAGATTTTAAGGTATGCCAATTTTGATGAAATCCATTCTCCGGTTCTTCTTAGAAAAGCTTAACCTACAGTATGTTACGTTTTCAATCCATGTTGCCAGATATGGGAGAAATGGGAGTATATGTTTTATGTGGATTTTCACAAATTGTTTTGTTTGAGAAAAACATGAAAATATACAATTATCATTATTTTCCTTATCAATATCTGGCAACAGTACATTGTTTATCCACTTGGGCAAGCAATTCATATACAGCTTTTCTAGCTAATAAAATCCCCAATTTGAAGAAGAAAAGAAGAAATCCATATTCCAACCAACCAATGAGAACACAGAACAATGGCAAGGATTCAGATCAACAGGGCATAGGAGTCAAATCAGTTGTGGACCTTAATCCCTCTGTAAATTAAACAGACAGCAAAAAAAAAAATGGTAATGGAATAATTTGAGGATAGTGACATATATTTCCAACATTTTATTTATTATAAATAAACTTTGTTACACCTCAAATGGCAAGGAAATTTATGTTAATAAGCAAACCCTTGCACTCATTTACTCAAATGGCACGAGTATGCAGAGCATTCATAGCTTACTTTACAAACACTTAAGTATGGTGGTGTAAATGTCAAGATGAGGCTGTGGTTCGTCCTCTGTGCCAGGATGAATACACATCTTGAAGGGAATTCTGAATTCTGATGTATAGTTCTGGAAGAGTGGGCAAAAGCCTTCAAAACAGATGTCAGAGACTGTTTAGTGGCAATGGGAGAAGTTGACACCACATTATTGCTAATCGAGGAAATTACCAGCTGTTTACTGGCATGCATATTTTTGCACAAATTAAAAAAACAGGGTATTAAAGGCAATATTACGGGCTATGAGAATATTTTCAATCTTTTTTTCTTGTACTTGTGTGTGTGTTTGTGTATGTGTGTGTGTGTGTGTGTGTGCGCGCGTTTTTGTGACATATCAGGACACAAATTTGTATAATGACATGGATATGACATAGGTATTACAAGGAGAGGGTGACTTATGAGGACATTACCCCATGTCCTCATTTTTCAAAAGGCTTATAAATCATACAGAATGAGTTTTGTTTTTTTCTTGAGAAAGTAAAAGTGTGCACAGTTTCATGTGATGGGTAGGTTTAGGGGTAGGGGTAGTGTAGAGCGATAGAAAATACGGTTTGTACAGTATAAAAACATTACGCCTATGGAATGTCCCCACAATTCACAAAAACAAACGTTACGTGTGTGTGTGTTTAAGTATAATGTATATATTGAATTAGAGCATCCTTATGCATGTCTGTTACTTGTTTTTAAATTATGTTGATGTCTGTGCTTATATTTGTCTTTAAAGACAAAGACAAACAACTACTAACTAACTACCTACTAACTAACTAACTGGTTTTACACAACAAAGGATCTTAAAACCAGTGTCTTTTTGTTGCTTGTATTGACGTGCCTGGGAAATAAAATGAGAGATCATTGCAGCTTGATTTCCTCAGATCAAAGTTTGACGATGAGGCATATTTATGTCGTTAATCCCAATAAACACTCTTCTGCTTGTCAGGAATTAGAGTTGAATTGACAAGAACAAGTACTGTGCCATTCATAGAATAATTTAACTCTTGGCTCAAGATATCAAAAGCTTTGTGGAGCTACAGAAATCTAATTATTCTGGAGGCCAAACATGTGGATATGTTTTTTATTCTTCTCTAGAAGAAGCTATGAGCCTGCAAAATCCCAGTATCCAACCTGTTCCCTTTGATTTGATACATATTCTATGAGCCTCTCAGCCTGTTCCCACAAACCGTCATCTGTGTTGACTCGGACTGAGGCAAGCTCCCCAGAGACATCTGCTGTTTCAAAGCTCATGCTTTACAGATGCCTCAACGCTGCTCAGAGCGACACTTAACATAACTCTCACGTCTCTCTCAATGTCTCCCACGAACACTCAGTTCTGATTTCAGTCGACCCAAATATTACTACCCAAGAGCTTTTACTCGTGCTCTTAGTCTTTTTCCATGTTTCATCTCTCTGACTCTCTCTCTCTCTCTTTAAGCAAGGCAACTCCTGCTAAGGAAACTTAAAAAGTTAGATTAATTATAAATATAAACATATTAAAGACATTTAAATATAAATAGTTCTTTATTATAAAACATTATACATATTAAATATATAAAACTATATATTATAATAATATAATTATAAAAACAGCAGGTGTCATTCAATAGCTGTGGATATGGGGGAAAAAATCCATTAATAAGTTTTCACTTATGCTTTTGTTTAATTTATAGATTGTAGAATTAAGTGATCCTTCAATATATCTTATTTCGGAGTAACATAAATGTTGTTCTGCATAAATTACATGCACGTCTAGGCCCATATAAAGTGTTTAGAGTTTTAAAAGGTTGTTGGACTAAACCACTTGGCTTTAATCAAACATTTTGCTATGCATAATTCATTTAAGTTTTGGAATAAAGAAAAAAAATCTAGTCTCTTGTGACCACCTCTTGTACAGTTAATTTTGCAGTATGATGCAGGAGCATATAAAAGCTTGAAGGAAGAACAATGCAATGCTTTTAGAGCAGTTTGAGTCCTATGGGGATAACATATCTTCTTCTGACTCTGCATGTTTATGAAGACGTTGGCAATGAAAATTACAATCCTAGGAAGGTTTACAGACAAAGATGGACTGGACACATAGGGAGCACCAGGACTATTGTCAATTTTTGCCATATAAATCATATAAGGAATACTGTTCATCCAGATATCATATAAAAGTGATCAGGGCAGGTTTTGTATCATCCTAATGGGGTTTACTTTGTGATAATGACAAACTGGCTGTACATTATCACACTTATTACATGGCTTCTTTTATACTTTTAATATTATTCTGCAATCAAAATTTGTATGCACTACTTAGCTAACATATTTAGCTACTTCTCATTATGAAATAAATGTTTTTCTCTAGTTCACGCTGGCCACAATTATTGGCACCCAATTATTGCAACATCATTTTCCCAAGATAACAGCTCGAAGTCTTCTTCTAAAATGCCTGATGAATTTAGATATCAGAGACCATTCCTTCATACAGAATCTCTCCAGATCCTTCAGATTCCCAGCTCCATGTTTGTGTTTCCTTCTCTTCAAATCACTCCACTCATTTTCTTTAGGGTTCAGGTCCGGGGACTGGGATGGCCATGGCCGAAGCTTCATTTTGTGCTCAGTGACACATTTTTGTGTTGGTTTTGATGTTTGTTTTGGATCATTATCCCAATGGAAGATCCAATTACGGCCCATTATTGGATTTCTAGCAGAAGCAGTCAGGTTTTGATTTTTATCTGTTAGTATTTGCTAGAATCCATGATGCCATGTATCTGAACAAGATGTCCAGGACCTCCAGCAGAAAAATAGGCCCACAACATTAAAGATCCAGCAGTATATTTAACCGTGGGCATGGGGTACTTTTATCCATGTGTGCACCAAACCCATCTGGTGGGTTTGCTGCCAAAAAGCTCTTTTTTTAGTTTCATCTCACCATAGAAGCCGGTACCGTTTGAAGTTCCAGTCTTGTCTGACAACTGAATATGCTGGAGATTGTTTCTGGATGAGAGCCGATGATTTTTCTTGAAACCCTCCCGAACAACTTGTGGAGATGTAGGTGCTTTGATATTTTTTTTAGGCTTTCTGAGACTCAAGACTCAACTAATCTCTGCAGTTCTCCAGCTGTGATCCTTGGAGAGTCTTCGGCCACTCAAACTTTCCTCCTCACCGCGCATTAGGGCGATTCAGACACACGTCCTCTTCCAGGCAGATTTGTTACATTTTTAGTTGATTGGAACTTCTTTCTTAATTATTGCCCTGATGGTGGAAATGGGGATTTTCAATGCGTTAGCTTTTTTCTTATAGCCATTTTCCATTTTGTGAAGCTCAACAATCTTTTGCTGTACATCAGAACTATATTCTTTGGTTTTTCTCATTGTGATGAATGATTTGGGGAATTTGGCCTTTGTGTTTACACATATTTGTACTCCTGTGGAACAGTAAGTCATGGCTGGACAATTTCATGCTCCTAGACACCCTGGTATGCAAAAAAATTGAAATATGAATGGGAATATACTTCAGAGATATTTTACTCATGAGAATTTCTAGGGTTGCCAATAATTTTGGCCAACATGTATTGGAGAAAAGCATGAAAGGTTAAAAGGTTCGAATTTTGTGAATTTTGTGAATGAAAGAGCAAAAGGATAAACAATGCAGATTTATTTTCACAGCAGCCTTTGCTCATATTTACTAAGGGTGCCAATATTTGTGGAGGGCACTGTATATCTTTCAGCATAAAGCCTTGTTTACACTGCACACATCTGCGGCACGTAATGGCTGCGACGTGGCTACCGGAGCTGATCAGCAGCCACTCTAGTCAATGCTTGTGTTTACACCAGCCGCGCCACAGCACGTTTCAGAAGCGGCTCGCGTGCCGCTTCGCTAAAGATAGGCGCCTCGCCTATTTTTGACAGATGCCGCATCGAAGCTGCGCAGTAAATACAAAATAAAAGTCCAAAATCCTGTCAATTTCAAAATAAACACCCCGTGCAGACTCATGTGGGATAGCAAAAACACAACAATAAACAGAATTAAACTGGACAAAACAAACATTTAACTTACCCATGTTATAACACGAAAAATTTGAGAAAAACAACATAGGACAGGCAAATCACGTGGTCTCACGAATCCTGTCGCTTCGCTCCGAAAATGCTCCTGGTGTGAGTTGGCACTGCCTAGAGGATGGAACAAAACCTCGCCAGAGCCGTGACGCGCCGCAGACGTGTGCAGTGTAAACAAGGCTTAACCTCTTTCCTCACACTGTCTGAAACGGTTTAATAAAGGATTCAGACTCTCTAAACCCCTTTTCCGAGAGCCTGCTCTTCTCTGATTGGTCAGACGGCCCAGTCTGTTGTCATTGGTTTACTCTTCTCTGATTGGTCAGATGGCCCAGTCTGTTGTGATTGGTCTACTCTGCTCTGATTGGTCAGACGGCCCAGCTGTTTACAGTGCATGTCAAAACGAAACTCCCATTGCCATATCTGAATTTCAGCTCCAGAGGCTTCCTCGGCACTTGATACAAAGTGATTCTTTGGAAGTGCATGCAAAATGGATTTGCTTGTCGACAACACAAACCAAACTCTTCCAGGCCTCAGCTACATTTAGTGTTTGAAGGCAGTTCAAAGTAGACATTTTTCGCAGGCAGTGGAGACCGTAGGTGGGAATTATCCAAATTTGTTAGAAACCTAGGTAGGTCTGTGCAGGAAGTGAGACTGGAATTACTGACAACTTGTTTAGAATCGATTCTTTTAATTGGGAGACAATAACTCCATTAATCTTGCACTTTGATCTTTAAAACTTTGCAGACCTTTTACATTCACAAACAGCTATATTACACACTACACAAAAGGTAATATCTGAAAAAGCATATAGCATTTTTTTTTTTTTTTTGCATAGGTATAGAAGAATTGTGATAAGAAACAATAAAATAGCACCAGCATGTTGCCATGAACAAACAGTGAAATGTAGAGTTTAGCAGCAAATATATATAAAAAATACATACCACAATTTGAATTTCACAATTAACCAATCAGAATAGTATGCTGTGGGTAATTATATGCTGTCGGTTGTGACGGGTCGGCATAGATCCCGTTTCACCCCTGTTTACAAGATCAATCCCTCTGACATTACTGATGGATTACTTAATACTCCACTAATGTGAAAGTAAATGCTTTATTTGGAGGTGAAAAATGACTGTTTTCAGCCTCCACATCAGCATTTGATTTGTTCACTATAATTGATGGTTTGTTCCAAACAGAGATTTGTAACACATGCCATGTTCAACCACCGTTTTTCTCCACCTCTGGCTGTTGTCACACATGTAGGGTACTTACATGAAGGCTGAATGCTCAGAATGCTACAACCACTCATTTCATAAAGGTCACTAATGTTTGTCATCAGTCTGTCCATGTCTGTTTCGAGAAAGCCTCACTTTAGATTTTTTGATGTTCCCGTAAATCTCTTCACTGCTCGCGTTTGCCCTTAAACCAGACATATGATGATCCTGCGATGTTATGAGAAATGAAATTAGATATTCCATCCGCAGGGGTCAGGTTAAGGTAACCAGATATTACAGCTTTCCATCTCACACATGTACTGTACGTTTGTGCTGAAACAGAATCAGGTTTCGTTGTAATCAGGAATAGTTTTGTGTGGGATTGTGTTTGGTTGAGTACATGTGGAAAACACTTATACGATGCTGTCTTGCAAATGTGTGCAGACTAGTTGCAAATCATTACCGCCGGAAACTCTGTTGCTATGGCAGCATCACCATGGCGACAGTTATTTAACAGTTTTCGAGCATTAAGCTGGCAGCGACCCTGCAGCTGATGTTTGAGTGTTATGAACCACAAAGCAACAAATTTCAGAGAAAGAAAATTCACACCGATATCGTTCATCTCCTCAGGACGTCTGCGATGGACTTAGATGCATTCTCTCCGATTAATCCTGTGAATCCTGCAGAGTGTCAGAACCATCAATCTCCCACATACTGTGTGCGTGGGATTGATGGCTCATTGCCGGGTTGTATCGGAGAGAACTGGAGGAGTCTGGCTCCAATTATCCCACAGATCTCAAAACAGCTGCATGTTGATGAGATAAGTCCCACCTGTCACCTTCTGTTTGACATCACCTGGCAGGTAAACTCATTTAGCAAGAGAGCAAACAGTTGATGCGATGGGCCTGTGGGTCTACATTTCGTTCATCATGATATGTCGGACTTGGCTGAATAATCGTCTCTGTTTTCACTGTATCCGATTATGGGAACCAATAACGTTTATGGTAAGTACTAGGCCATTTCCTGGATGAGGCCTATATTTGGAGAAAATTACTGTCAGTGCTGGTTCTAGGATGAAAATAGTCTTTTGTTATTGTTATGTTTAACAGAAGTCTGGAAAAAAACAGTGTCTTGTGTTTATTTTATCGCTGTGACTCTTAAGTGCAATTATAAACAGCACTAACACATACAATTTGACACCATTAATCTGATGAAATGACAAAAAATGAAACTGATAAGAGCACGTATTGGTATTTTTCTTTAATTGTTGTCATGCTGTATTTTATACAACTGACTATCAGGCACTTGAGACATTGGATTTTTTCATAAGTAACAAGCTCAACATGATAACTCATACTTTTAAGGATCAATTGCATTTGACCAGTGACCTTTAAAAAATAGTAACACAGGGGAGTTTTATGAACAGATGCAGATGGTATTATCTGGCAGTCACAAATTTTACAGTGCACACTCAAAGCTGAAGCATGTTATTAAACTGAGAATCACATTTCATCCACATAACAATGAATTATGGCACCAAGAATTATGCAAATATAATAAAATAAATTTATAAAAAAATCAAGGGACAAAATACTTTTTAAATAATACACTTTTTATAATTATGTGTAATGTTAATTATTTGATTTTGCTTTTTTGCTCTCTTGTTAGATGTTGCTCTAAGACTTAAAATAATAATAATAATAATAAAATAAACTAATAAATAACTGTAAATGTCATTGGTGGTGTACCAGATTAAGCGGACAAGGGTTTCTCAGGCACTTAACAAATTCAAACAATTAAAAAATTGGGTCCCATCTTATATTAGGTTGCCTTAACTACTATACTATCTCACTCATCTACTATACTTACATCAAAAAATAAGTACAATGTACATAGTGTGTTCATGTTGTATTGTAAAACACTTTTTCTGCTATTGGTGTGGGATACGGGTAAAGTTAGGGACAGGTTTGGTAGTATTGGTAGGTTTAAGTGTGGGTTAAGGTGTAAGGGATGGGTTAACAGTATAATTATAAATGTTATTACAGAAATGAATTATAGGTGTAATTACATTCAGGTATTTTTTTTAAATACACTGCCCGGCCTGGTGTTTGGATTTTAATAGGCAAATACGTAAGAGTCTATGGATGGATCATTATTACAGTGATTATTATTTTTCTAGCATGTTATATGTTTGGCAATGGTTCTTTTAACCCTAAAAAATGGAGTGTGCAGCTTTTCATTTCTTTAACAACCATGTAGGAAGATGTATCATGGCCATATTCCAGGATGACAATGTCAAGATTCATCAGGCTTAAGTTGTGGGGAGGAAGCATGAAGAATCATTTTCACACATAAATTGGCACTGACTTTAACCTCAGTGTAAGTTTTTGGGATGTGCTGGAGGAGACTTTACAGAGTCCTCACCTCTTGCATTGTCAATACAAGATCTTCACCAAAAAAGATGCATCACTTGATGGAAATAAATGTTGTGATGTTATTTCCATAAAGGGGTGCATCAATTTTTGGTCAAGATCTTGTACTGACAATGCAAGAGGTGAGCACTCTGTAAAGTCTCCTCCAGCACATCCCAAAGACTTTCAATGAAATTAAGGTCTGGACTCAGAGGTGCCAATTCATGTGTGAAAATGATTCTTCATGCTCCCTCCCAACCATTCTTTCACAATTTTAACCCTGGTGAATTCCTGGAATATGGCCATGATATGTCTTCCTACATGGTTGTTTAAGAAATGAAAAGCTACACACTCCATCTTTAAGGGTTAAAAGAACTGTTGCCAAACATATAACATGCTAGAAACATAATAATCACTGTAATAATGATCCATTCAGCATTTGCCTATTAAATTCAAACAGCAACTTTTTTTTTTTTTGGCCGGGCGGTGTATAAGTACAATGTAAAAACATGTATGTACATAATAAGTGCATTGCATCAAATTATTAATTTTAATGTAAGTACATAGTAGTTAAGGCCACCTAATATAAAGTGGGACCAAAAATTGCTAAACAAATCATTTTGGTATTTAATAAACTATTAGGTTATAGAATGGTGAATTTTATATGGAGATTTATGTGACTATTGTTTTTGACTTTTAATTTCTTCCTCTGTGTGCATTTTATGGATAAGTACCCCCCCACCACACACTTTCATGGTATGTAGACGGGAAAAAGGCTAGAGTCCATTACTGGACACGAGAAGAGAGTTTATGGAAATAATTATGCAACTGTTCTAATATTAAACTCATAAATGCACTTTAATGGTCTGTGTTTGCAGAATAAATTTTTATTGCACTCTGTTTCCTATCAACAAACCCTGCAAGAAATTTCTGGCAGTCGTGTGGACTTTGCATAAACAACATTTTTGAGTCCATCAGCACCTCCTGTGACAAAACGCTGCTGTCAGATATCACATCTGGAACACTGTACTTCCTTTAGGTGTTGTATACCCTTGGATGCATCAACATAAGCCTTGTCACTTTGATGTTGACTGAAAGCAACATCCGTGAGTCCACAACTGCAAAAAGGCAGAAAACAAGAGGCACCACTCGTGCACTGGGTCTCCTGTGTGGCTGTTACCATAGAGACACTCAGATGGCAATTCATCCGCATCTAATTTCCTTCAACTTCAAGATGGTCGAGATGCTCCCTTAAGCAAACTGGAGGGAGATGAAACTCTGGAATCTCAAGGGTCAAAACACCCACTTCTTGGAGCTTGGGTCAGGATGAGTCTGTTCTCATGTCTTCACAGTGAGAACAGTGAGAAAGAGGCTGGAGAAATTAAATGAGCCTTCACACCCCCCGAAAAAAAACTAGTAAATAAATAAAAACGCTTTGAGATATAGGATATTAAGATATATTAAGCATTGATTTGGGTTCCTGGTAACCTTAACATGCTTCAAACAATCTCTATAAATAAAATATTACATTGTAAAAAAAAAAAAATGTCATTATGCATTATTTTCAGTTGGTAAAATTTCTCTGAGTGATAATAAGCAACACAAGCGGTTACATAGGGGGCCACCAGGGGGCCCATGCCAGGGGTTCAGACTTTGGTAATAATAACTTATAATATAAAGTTTGCTTGTGCCAGTTACATGTTAAAATCTAAAAATCTGCTTACGGCCCCCAAGATGCTAGGGCCGGCCCTAGCATTATCATAATTTGTGTGTGACTTATTGACCTTGGCACAGTTCATATTAGAGCCCTGCTGCGTGGGACTGTTTACTTCATCCCGCTCCCCCTGAATTTCTGACCATTATCACCCACTTCCGCAACGTGTGTGTTCCAGTCCTGCAGTCCCGCACACACAAACATTATGTTACTTCTTGTAGTATTTGTGAGAGAGAAAAAATGCACAAACATTAGGGCTACGCTAAAATTTCAGGATAACAGAGATAAAACACTGCGTTTAATTAAACTGACCACAAGATAAAGTAATGCTAGCATCACAAATGGTACACATTCGGCCAGCTTTTTGCAATCTTATAAAACTCTATTAACTGTTCAGACAATACAACATAACTAGTGGAGCCTAAAAACTTATTTAAACATAATTTTACAAAATGTTTTATGTTCATCATAGAATAGGTAATTTTAAGTCATTGCACTGTATGCATGAATGTAGCATTTCAATGTACTTTTGCATAAATTAATAGATAAATTAAATAATTTGCAATTGCTTAAGATATTTTTCTATTATTACTGCTACTACACACACATCATTGGGATCCTGGACCCCAGACATAAAGACATATAAGTCAATCTCAACGAAGCAAGAGGAATCAATTCATGCTTTATTTTTTGTGTGCATGAGTCAGTGATGTGTGTGGGTGTATACAGAGAGTTCTTCGTCTGAAACAGCCAGGAGGATTATTGTTGAGAATGTGTTTGTGTTTAACTTGGTTTTCAGGGTTGTGTCAAGGGCCTTAGGGGAAGAAGACACCAATGATGTGCACTCAACACCCCCAAACTAGAACACTTGCACCCTGAAGATAACTACAAAGGTCAACCATCTGTAAATGTTTAGAAATAACAAAATGTGTGACTGATGACAGAGACAATATATAGTCTGTTTTTAAAACTGTGCAAGTTTTAGGCTTCAAAGGAGAAATGATTGCATGAAATGATTGTGGTAGGATGTTTCTTTTCAGCATCTTTTTGTTTTTTTTCACCTCAGGGTTGGGTCAGTTTATCTATTTATTTTCCAGCATTAGATCACCTTGGAGATGCTGCTATCTTGTATAAAAAAGGCATTCAAGTCAGTGTTAAATCAAAATTGACAGTTCTTATATTTTATGGAATATTGCAGTATTTATTATGATTTATCTGTGCACATCATGTGCTTTTGTAAACTTTAATCAAAATAACTTCCCCTCTTCTCTTCTCTGATTATGTGTTTATTGGCGCAAGGGTGGGACAACCTGTCACTCACATAAGATCACAGCAATAGCAAACCACAACCATCCGTTCAATTGTCAATGGACAAAGTCAAGTCCCACCCTACTTTTTTCTTGTTCGAGAAATAATTTCACTCATATAGGGAAGAAAACAATATAGGGAAGAACATACTATCCCAACTTCTGTTTCATGTCGACTTTAACCCTTTAAGACCTGAAGGCTTTTTTAGAGTTTTTTTTTCTGAGCGACACACACAAAAGTAAAGACTCATAACTCCAAAACTGTAGCAAGGAGAGTCAATAGGTAGGTATCATTTGATAGAGAACTGTTTACATTTTAAGAAAATATAAATTACATTACATTTGGACATTTTTTTGCTGAGAAACAGCTGATAAAAGGCAAAAAATATATATATAATTTTTAAAAATAATTTTTCTTTTTTTATTATTTGACATGGAATAACTCAGGAACACAATAAGATCGCTTAAAAAATATTTTTTGGTGATGCTCTCCTACATGTGAGCTGCATCTGGTTCAAATTTTGTGGTGATAGCATAAAGAATAGTTTAAGAAATTGTTATTAATTTTTTCCGAAGCCAGGTGGCGCCAACGGGCGGTAAACTCCGGTTTAGAGGCGCTTCTCAGCACTCGTTAGGAGTTTTTCAAAAAGGTTAGATGCATTAAAAAGATAAGATTCTAAGCTTTAAAATGATATCTATTTTGTGTTATTCCACCTTGGAAAACGAGCATGGATGATACACACTTCATCCCTGAAAGATGAGAGACATGTTTTTAGCCAAGTATGTTAAATCATTCCGTGAGTAATATCGTGTGATCAATGCAATATATTATGTTGATTTTGGATTTATTTTAATCTTGAGAATCTGCTTTAAATATTGACGTGCCATTTTTTATGATCTGTGCATTTTTTATGAAGTTATGAGCACGTGAAATATACAAACTTGTATTCAGTTAGCGGCTGTGCTATTTTTGTTGTAAACACATTTTACTCAGACTCATTAGAGGGTGAAAACAACACAACAGAAGCATGTTGGAGGCTTGATATGAAAGTTTAAAGTCTCTGGTTTTGTATGCAAGAAGAATTTTTGTGCTACCTATATGGATTCAATTTTTATTGCCTCTTAAAGTGAGACACGCAAATGGGAGCGCAGACGCTCCATCCGGTCTTAAAGGGTTAAAGAGAATGTGTGCAAGGAGAGAAGCAAAGCAGGGCACGCTGTCCTCCCCCTGATGGTGATATGAGGCAGTGGATTGTACAGACTGATGGTGACTTACAGCAGAGTTTAGATGTCTTCCTTATCTGACCCATCTAGTTCTGGTTTTGGAGTCTCTACAAACAAGCTGATGAGTTGAATCAGGTGTGTTTGATTAGGAAAAGATGGAAAATGGTGCTTCTCAAGTTATGAGTGAGGATACACAGGTGTATCCTTTGCGGAAATCTTAGTCTAGTCGAGAAACCTGAGGCACATATACATTCTCCTCCCCAGTCACATTTGTCAACAATAATTTAAATGTATTCTTTAATTTTGCAGTTTGAATAAACTTTACATCTCATATATTTCAACAGGACATCTTGCATTATTATTTATGATTTTTTTTTAAATAACCAAACTTTAACAACATGAGGGCAGATCCCTCGAGCGCAGCTGATGACGCTTTGAAGTGACACTCGAGTGATTCCAATATACAAATAGCATTTCCTTCGATTCCTCCGTCCTCGTTTTCTTTCTTTGCATCTTTCCCTCACATCCTACGGGGTGGAGCTGAGACGCAAGGAAAGGAAGCGAGGAAAGGAAACAAGGATGCACAAATAAGAAATGAGAAGCACCCAATGTGTAGTGTTGGTGTGCCTCCAGGAACAGGGCTGGGAACCCAGGTGAAAAAAAGTACACTTCCATAATGTACTTAAATTGCCCTAGATTCAAAAATTTAATTTACCTCGGCATAGTTAAATAACAAGAGTTCAGTACATGGAAAAGACATACAGTGAGTCTCAAAGTCCATTGTTTCCTCCTTCTTATATAAATCTCATTTGTTTAAAAAACCTCAGAAGAACAGGCGAATCTCAACATAACATCGACTGTTACGTAACAGTCGGGGTGTACGCCCCCAATATTTGCATATGCCAGCCCATGTTCCCAACATTATGAAAGGCATTAGACAAGGGCAGAACGTCTGGATGTGCACAGCTGAATCAACAGACTAGGTAAGCAAGCAAGGACAATAGCAAAAAATGGCAGATGGAGCAATAATAACTGACATGATTCATGATATTTTTAGTGATATTTGTAAATTGTCCTTCTAAATGTTTTGTTAGCATGTTGCTAATGTACTGTTAAATGTGGTTAAAGTTACCATCGTTTCTTACTGTATTCACGGAGACAAGAGCCGTCGCTATTTTCATTTTTAAACACTTGCAGTCTGTATAATGCATAAACACAACTTCATTCTTTATAAATCTCTCCAACATTGTAGCATTAGCCGTTAGCCATGGAGCATAGCCTCAAACTCATTCAGAAGCAATGTAAACATCAAAATAAACACTGTACTTACGCGATTAGACATGCTGCATGACGAACACTTTGTAAAGATCCATTTTGAGGGTTATATTAGCTGTTTGAACTTGTTTTATGTTGTTTAAGTCAAGCGCGAGCTCCGTGGGCGTGGAGCACGAGATTTAAAGGGCCACACACCCTGAATCGGCTCATTTCTAATTATGCCCCAAAATAGGCAGTTAAAAAAATGAATTAAAAAAAATCTATGTGCTATTTTGAGCTGAAACTTCACAGACACATTCAGGGGACACCTAAAAAATTCTAGGGCACCTTTAAAGTGCTCTATTTTTGCACACTAATTTTGTACTTAATATACTAAAAATTCATTTTTAGTACTTCTTAAGATAATCTTAAGAACATCTAAGTGTACTCAACTGTGCTATTTTGAGACACCATGAATATGAACTAAAAGGGTTCTTCCTCATCCTCTGGCTCAACAATGTCCCTATTGAGAAGACCCAGGTGAAAAAAAGTACACTTCTATAATGTACTTAAAGTGCTCTATTTTCGCGCACAAATTTTGCACTTAATATACTAAAAATTCTTCTTTAGTACTTCTTAAGATAATCTTAAGAACATCTAAGTGTACTCAACTGTGCTATTTTGAGTTGAAATTTGACACTTCAAGGTCAGGAGACTGATCTCTCAGATTAGTTCCAGGTGACGCGCACGAGCTGGTTTGACTGAAGTTTTCTTGTGGATTTATAGTTTATGGACTGTTTTGATTTTCGATAATTAGATCTAGAAAGGGAAAAGTATCAATGCCATTGATAAAAGAGATCTTTAAAAGCGAAACTGAAAACTAAAGTGTTTATTGCCTTGGCCAGCGACACACTGGAGAGGACGCACTGGAGGGGAGAGGACTTTGCGTTTGGTATGTATATGAGTGAGTGAGTGATGTGACATGTAGCCAAGTATGTTGTCCCATACTCAGAATTTGTGGTCTGCATTTATCCCATCCAAGTGCACACACACATCAGTGAGCAGTGAACAAACACATTACAATTTTTTTTTTTTGTAATTTCAAAGGGTTTTCTGTAAAATGACACTAGGATATTGCATTTATACTGTATATGGGTATGGGGAGACTTTAGAAATTACATTAAAAAAAAGGTAATATTCTTCCCTTCAGGTGCATTTGAATAACTCTTGCATACAACATGATTGCATACAAAATTCTTTTTTCCAGTGTTTGCTGAAATCTAGAAGAAAAAAGCTAATCGTTCTTCAGGGTGCTAGAGCACAGGGCCCGAGTTATACACTTTCAAAATAGAATTTATAACAAAAAAATAAAAAAGCTCCTCTATTTTAGATGGGTTTATTACAGCACAGACAATATATACTATAATTTTTATTACTTTCAGCAGTTTATGTAACTTCAAAGGGTTTCCTGTAAAATGACACCAAGATTTTGCATTTAGACCACTGTATGTATAGGAAGTGTTTCAATTTGGGTAGTTTCTGCCAAATCCAGGCGGAAATCTCCAAAAGGAGGTTAATGAGCAGGCAAGTTTAATATATGATGGTGGTTCGACGGTGAGCCTGAAGTGGTGGTCCAATATCTGGAAATCTGATCTTACTATCTGGGCTTTTGCTTACAGTTTGTTCTCCTCACTTTGAAAATGTCTCCTGTGCCCCTGCATGTTACAGATAAAGGGAACTTGCTGATTATTGACAATGATTTGAGAAGAATACCTTTATTTGAAATATGAAATTTTCAAAAGTGAAACATATTATAATTTATAACAAAGTTAGCAATTAAATAACAAAAATGAAATTGCATATATAAAATATTAGCTTGGCAGCTATGAAAAAATACAGAGCTGCGAACACAAGTGAACCTCACATAATCTACTGTACCTTCACATGTTGTTTCCATGCACGGTGTTCCCTTGTTTTCTCAAGAAAGTATGATGACATTGGGCCTCAAAATAAACCATATAATTAGATATGCCACACCAAGCCTGGATCTCCTTTATTTGTTTTAGAGAAATTTACAATGTTGCAGATGTATGAAATGTCATCTCATGTGCTCCTGTGCCATGTTTTCCATGCTCTGGACAGTAAGATCTGATGATTAGGAGACTGTTAAATCTACTGATTGGACTCTTGAGGATTAACTCAGACTGTCCAGTCAGACTCAGATTGTCCTGAACGGATATTGCTGGTCTGTGTGGAATAATATGGAACATCAATTTACAGTGCTCATATATATCAGGCTGATCAGCTCTGTTTAAATTGCTTTGTTAAATAGCTAATAACTAACATATGTCTTCTGTTTCTCTAAGTCAAACAGAGGATGATGCCCAGAATATCAATGTTTTAAAAAGGGCATACATCAATATTTTTTACAAATTATTTTTCTATATTTTTATATTTTGTTCTAAATGTTATCTGCAGCTTTTTTTTGTCTTTTTTTTTTCCAACAAAGAGTCTGAAAAAATTCAGAAGGTCAAAAAATAATAATATTACTGTTTAAACATTGGATACAAAATTCACTTTTACATGGTGTTTGCATATAAATGTGTCTAAGCAGTGTGTGGACACATCCACCCTACAAAAATCCATTCACTCATTTTTAATCCCCAAAAAACCTAAACAGTCTCAATTATCAAGTTGTTTTGATTTTGGCCCCGCCCACAACCGCTAAAGGACTGTCCCGTATTAGCATAGTTTCCGCTCTCAGCCAGTTGTACACTGCCCGCCAATATCTCAACAGAACAGCTGTAGCAACAAGATTGTCTTGTAAGTGATTGAGGTGTTTTGTTGTTGGAGTGTAAGAGTGTAAGAATTTACTCCCGATATCCGAGCCACTGAAGACACAGTGGATTACTTTTGTTTTAGAAGGGAATGTGCCACAGATCTAATCTCCACATGTGATTTCTGTCCCTGCTGTTTACGTTCACAGAAATAACTGACTGTGTTTGTGAACTTTGTGTGTGTAGGGAACCCCCCATCAGCCCAAAAACGGAATCCGACAGCTTGGGCGAAGGTTAATGTGTGTATGTCTTTTCAGCACCCCTGTGAAGTTCACTTAATTTCACTCGTTTAATCTGACTCCAATTCCAAATGATTATTAGTCTTAGGTTGTGTTTCCAATTAGAAATGAATCATTGGTTATGTATTAATTTAGATATTTGATTATTCTGGGTATCCCATAGCCTACTTTCAATTATTCGTTCATCAGGGACCCAATGCCGCACAGAGATACTCGCCCCAGGTTTGCGGTAAACTCACGGACATAAACTCGCCAGTCTGATCTTCACCAGAAGGTGTAATAAGTTAGTTAATACCTTTAGTCGGTTGCCTACTGCTCACTCGAACAAAAGTGTATTAGCCACTTCCATACATCTTGCTTGAAAACAGAAATCGAAAGGTCTTCAGATGAAGTGCCTACTGCTCCTTCATTCATGCGCCTTCAGTTTGTTCTACCCTGGACACAGATTTACGGTAGCATTAGCCTCCCATAATTTACTGGTAATAATGATTTCAGGAGAATCCAGAGTAAATCAAATATAACATTTTATTTGTCAGGTAAAAGTATATCATGCCAATTACACAAATAACCAATTAGAAGTCAATTCAGAAATCATAAAGACATAACATCAGTTGCTCAAATTGCATATACACAGTGTGGTGTGTGAGTGTCTTCAGACATTCACCCATCTCTGCATGGGGGTTTCTGGCTACACCCAAGGCGGTGTAGATCTTCTCTCCAGATGAGTTTTATTGCTTTATTGCAGGGCACTTGATCTCAGTTTTTGTCTAGCAGGAAAATCAAGTCTTACTTGTGTGTTTGACATAACCTTCTGTGTATTTGGCAGTTTAAACACAAAATTAAGACATGACAGAGAAGTTAGTTAATACTCACGAGACATGCCACCTGACCGCCAGCTTTCTGTGCATGTGCTTTAGATGTGTGTGCTCAGAAAATGATAAATTAGAAGTTTAAACTGATATAGCTTTAACCCTCTGGGGTCTGAGGCTGATTTGGGGTCCGACGCTGATTTGGGGTCCTGGAGTAGTTTTGACATGCCCTGACATTTGTGCTTTTTTCAGTTGCTTATATATATATTAATGACAAAAGTCTCATTACACTGTATTCAGCACAAACTAGGCTATAATATGTGAGAAACAAGTATGTACATGTTTGTATGTTTGAGAGAATAACGTATATGCATGGTTTTTGAAAAAAAAAAAGTCACTGAAATAAGGCCTAAAAACACATACTAAACATTTTTTCACAAGAGTTTTGGGAACTGTATATTTTAGTCTAGACTTTTTGTTTTAAAGTGATGTTGAAATCATTCTGCCTACTTTAGACAGGCCACATGCGGGGAGGCGTGAATCTTCATGAATAATGCTGTGATTCACACCTGAGGAGATTAAACCCCTGCCCCTAATGAGCCGCATAATGAGAAATTCAGTCAGGAATGTGACTGAGTGAACTAAGAAAGAATACAATGACAAAAGAAATATATCTATTTTTTTGTTTGTAGTTTATTTAGAATATAGTTAACTATATATATCAACTATATAAATCCACGTAAAATTAATGTAATAGCAAATATTGTTTAAATCAAGCATTAATAAATTAGTCAAGACACTAATATAATAAATTAAAATTTAGGCTGCTGATACAGAAGGTGTACTGCTTGATACAGCTACTGCATTCTGTCTACATTTATATGTGTAGTTGCAAGAAAGGCAGAGCACAATCCAAAATGTTGTTGAATATATAAAGATCCAACAGAACAAGCGAGCAGGCAGCATCACATATACATAGCACTGATGAGACTGAACAAAGAACTGAACTCAGGCAGAAACTTAAATACACAAAAGTAAAAGACGAACAGCTGTGAGGATCGTTAGTGTCCATGGTGACTGATGAGTGGCGGCAATGTGGAACAGGGAACACGAGACAGGAGTGACAACAAACTGAAAGTCCTAGAACTGAACATAATGGTGACAATTTGAAGCTTATTTAAAATTTTTCAATTCTCCAATAAGATCTTTGAAGTCCAAATTTATTAAAAAAACTAAAAATTATCTTGACTGTCAATTGTATAGACTGTTAGAAAGATAATCTGAACCTTATATATGTGTGTATGTATATATATATATATGTGAGCACTGTAAATATGGTGAACGCAGGCCATTGAAGTGGAAGTGAAGCATCTCACTTTGGGCCAGTCAACTATAGACCGGAACTAGCAGTTATGTAATACTATGTCATGTTACCATAGTAATATTGATTTGCAAAATAGCCCTTCTGTGGGCCTCTTGCTATTCAGGTTCACCATTTCACGCTGTCTGACGCTGCTGCGTTAACCAAATACCAGACATTTAGCAACTGCATGACACTATCCAGTAACTCTCAGGAGATTGTTGAAAGCAGTAGGAAAATTTAAACAGCTGTATGATTTTTATCTTGTGCATTCTTTCATAAATTGTTTAGAAATATGAAATACAGTACTAGCTATGACCTAGATTGCTCAGGGCAAGAAATCAGTTTTAGCTCTTTCATTCTCTCTCTTTCTGTCTGTATTCTTCTGTATACTCGAACAGTGAATAAGTGAGGGAGTTTGTATAGTCAAATATTATTTTTTCTTAAAGAGTCTAGATGACATTCCATGATCTAAACAGAGCTGAAACACCTGTTCTTCATCATTTCCTCTTAATGCACCAGCTCTGATTAGATCATGAAATGTCATAAATTCATGAAGAAACAATATTTGACTTTATAAACTCTGCTTCGAGTGTTCACTGTCCGAGTGTTCAGAAGAATACAGACAGAAAATCATCGTAATGACGACAGAAAAGCATTATTTCACTAGACTTTTTACAGTTTGGAACTATAAACAGTGGTGGTTGCCTTGACAGGGGATCCAGATAACAGATACAGATGGCTTCCTGCCCACCCCCACCCATGACCTCCTCTGAGCCTCCCACCAAAGTCTTGCCGCCACCAGTTTTAATTAAGCAATCCATCTCAGGTGAGAGCTGGAAGTGCTTATTATGGCACGGACTGTCTGCGTGACCTGCTTTTATGAATAGTTGAGTAGAGAATGTAAGCCTGCCATTTTGCTGAGCACTGATCACAAATAAATAAACAACAATTATTATGATAATAATGATGATGATTGTTGTTATTATTGTTTTTAATAACAATAATAATCATCATCATAATCATAATTTAAATCTTTTCTCACTCAAATACTAAAAATATTCTATGTATGGACCAAGTGATTAATTTTAAAACATGTTAAATTTGTTTAAAAACCTAACAATAAATAAGATTATAAATAATTAGACAACAGTGTATTTAAGATATATAGTACAGTTCACAGTCATTCTTTTTTGAAGAAAAAATAAAATAATTTAATTAAAGTATATTAACCTCTGAGACCAATTTTACAGTTTTTACTGCTAAATAATTACTACTATTTATATGCGAATATCATTAAATTATATGATACACAGATTAGTAGCTACTCAGCCTTCAAATATTAACAGAAGCAAATGTCATCTTTGGATTTGTACTTTGTTTCATATATTTTCACTTTTGTTCATATTTGAATGGCATAAACTAATGTTAGTGCAGCGTTATGCCTCAGTTTGAGTTTAGTTTCTCATTGACTGTAAGAGGGTACATTTACACAACAATGATGTAGCCTACTAAAAACAAACAAAAAAAAGTGTTTCCTTCGTTTTTTCTTTTTTTTTTCACACTGATCCTCGAAAATGACTAAAAAGCTGTATTATGCTGCCAGGCCAGCGAAGAAACACTACGTTCCTATAGACTGAACATGTAATACGCATGAGCATGATGTTACCAGTTTCAAAATGCACGTTTCTGTTGTTTACATGGACACAATATTGGTATCGTTTTCAAAAACTTCCACTCTGAAACCCGATTTCAAAAACTTCAATTTTCAGGCCATCAAAATGCTGTTGTCATGTAAATGAACAGCCAAAACACACAAAAAGTGTTTTGTTTTTAGTGTCACGTAAATGGCCCCTTAGGCCCCATTTAGTGTGTTTTCGTTTAAAACGCATAACTTTTGCTACAGTTACTCCTGTCGTTTACACTACTCTACACTACACTACATGGCTGCCGACGTTGTTCGCTCTGCATATCCTTGACGACCATGTAAACCATAACATGGAGACTGAACTGTAGTCTTTGCTGGCTTTGTCATTTTTAGCAGCCATTGTGCAGTTAAACGCTGCATTTTTTAGTACCGCGGCTAACTGTGCGCAAGAGGCAACTGTTTACATTTGTACGCGCATGCCCAGTGTTCATGAATGGTCATGTGACAAGCATTTTCGATTATGTAGTGTAGATGGAGATCGTTTCTGAAATGCTGTGGAAACACCAGTGAAGACGATCATTTCAAACACACTAGTGTAAACAGGGCCTTAGTTAGTTATCATTGGTATCATTGGTTCCTGTTGTTTTCCTTTCTGTTTCGTTTGTTTTCACGGTTTCTTAATATGTTTGTATTAGATAGTAATTTGGCAACCTGTTTCTTGCTTCCTCGCTTTGATTAACCTTTGTATACAGTATATAGCCCTGAGTTTGAAGTGTGCAATCTCATTGTTGTTTAATGGTTGTTATTTTGCTGGGTGTTTGTATTCTGATCTCTTGAGAGTCTGTTAATTTGATTTGAGTGTTTATTAAAATTGGGATGGGCAACTTCGGTCCTGAAGGGCCACTGTCCTGCATGGTTTAGCTCCAACCATGATTAAACTCACCTGCCTGTAGCTTTCTAGTAATCCTAAAACATTGATTAGCTTGTTCAGGTGTGTTTGATTAGGGTTGGAGCTAAACTCTGCAGGACAGTTGCCCTCCAGGACCGAAGTTGCCCATGCCTGCTCTATATGATCCTTGCCTAAACTGTTGCTGACAGTTAAGCTTTATTGTCATATTTTTCAAGTACTAAAGAGATAAATTAGCACACTACCACAGAGGTGGTATTGGATTTCTGAGTTTATGGTGAACATTAGAATTGAGGGGAAAAGAGTAGAGACTTGAACCATTTTTATTTTCAGTACTCAAAATTTAATAGCTGTTTCAATGGGTCAAGGAGAAGCACTTTATATTGCTTGGCCTGCTGGGTTTTACAAGATTGCTGTGTTGCCAACTCAACATTTGTGTTTATTTGGTTTACAAAAAAGAATTTTGTAAAAAAATAAAAACTGATTAAAGGACATGCATCTGAGAAGACATTTAAAAGAAAACCACATATGGTGAAATCTTTCTGGAATACCCCCATAATATCTGGCTTATCTACAGTTGCTGTGTCATGAGCTGAAGATTTGTTATAAAGGAAGCGTCACGCTTGAGTCATAATGTTTATCTTCATATCAGCTTCATAACAGTTATATGTGCAAGTGTTTTACTCACGCGAAAGACAGCCAGAGCATGACAAATGGAAAGTGAGAACAGATCCAGGCTTCCAGTGACGACAGCCTCATTATGCGTTTATAAGAGCGCCTGTCTGATCTCACCACTATCTAGTTGGAGGAGATTCAGCCAGACAGCACATCGGAAGTAAACGGATAGTGACTCTGGATCTATAATCTGGAGCTGTCACTTAACATGAAAGGTAGGTGAGATGCTTACCAGTCATCTGGACTTATAATAATGGTTATATTCAAATAGCACAAGTTACATCAATAACTTCATCACTAATCACAGTAGCAGGTTATGCTAATGTTGGATATAGACTTTAATGTTATTGAATTTAATATGAAGATGAAACATTATAAATCAGAATACAAAACTGAGATCAACTGTTTTCAACACATTTTGCTAATAGTCTGAAAATGTGTCAGAAGCTACTGAAATTACTTGGAATTTTCAGGTTTTGCTCAGTCAGATGGATCAGATCCAGAAAATAACTCCCCTTCATTCCTTGAGTTGGATTAGTTGTTTTTTAGTTGCCAAACATGAAGGTAACTTTAAACATCACCAATTCAGGAATAAACAGCAGGGATTTGTGATGATCCTGAACATAAATTTACACCGTAGATTATTGTCATCCATTTTACATGAAAATACCATTTTAGTCGTTCTACTTCAAAGATTCTTGTTTAATGTAATGTTAACCACTGCTTCTTTGTAATAACTTGTGAAATTTACAAGCAATTTCTGAGTGACAATTGTTTCAAAGTAAATGTTAAAAGTAAAAAAAATATATATCTTTTTCACAGTGTCCCAATGGAACTAAATTCATCGAACGTCGTCTGCAACGAAACAGTCGCCTGGATATGGCTGTCTTCTCTCCAGCCTCCATTTCTGGCTCTTATCAGCATCCTGGGAGTGGTGGGCAACAGTCTGGTCCTCTGCGTGTTCTGTCTCCAGCGGAAGCCGTGCAGCGTAGCTGATGTGTATCTGGGCAACCTGGCAGCTGCAGACCTCATTATGGTCCTCTGTTTGCCCTTCTGGGTGGTCACTATCGCCCGAAACTATCAGTGGAACTTTGGTCAACTGCTCTGCAAGGTGGTCAACACTGCCATCTCGATGAACTACTACTGCAGCGTACTCTTCCTAGTGCTAGTCAGCGTGGACCGCTACCTCGCCCTGGCCAAACCCATGACTCCCAGCAGGCTGAGATGCCCCAAATGGGCCAAGCGTATCTGCGTGGTGATTTGGGCGGTTGGATTCACCCTCAGCCTCCCAGCAATGCTCTTCCGAGGAGTAAAATTCGTTCCAGTCGTAGAGGTGGAAGCCTGCTACCTAGTGTACCCTCATCCGGCCTGGGTGCTCCAACGGAACATTACGATGAACTTGGTTGGATTCCTGGTTCCCCTGCCGATCATTTTGCTTTGCACCTTTCACATGGTCAAGGCGCTTAAAAATCGTGGTGTGGGGATTCAACCGAGGGTGCAGACAGAGAGGAAGGCTGCTCATCTGGTTCTGACGGTCCTTGTGGTGTTTCTCCTGTGCTGGACACCCTTCCAGCTACTGCGCTTCCTAAACACACTTGACTACTTTAATCTCCTTCCTGGGTGCCTCTGGGAGCACATATTACAAATAGGCAATGAGCTGGCTACTTATTTAGGGTACAGCAATAGCTCAATTAACCCTTTCTTGTATGTTATCGTAGGGAGTCACTTCCAAAAGAGAGCTCGAGGAGTTTTTTGGAGTCTTTTGCATCCTAGACGGAAGAGCAGCTCCTCTGTGCTCACAAACGTTACTGTTATTAGTAAGTGCGGTGACAGTCCCAAAGACAACAGAATAACACAGCTGACACTGAGAGCTGTATACCCACCCCTCACACCTCATATAGTGTGCAGGTCATTATGAAGATACAAAGAAACTCAAATGGAGGAGGTTCGATTCCCAGGAGAAAAATATATACCTCTTATTTGTTTGATTGTGCAATCCCGTTTTCCTTCCCTCGCATCTATTCTTTCCATCTTAGCTGAGGTGTGGAAAGAATGAGATGCGAGGATGGAGGAATTGGTGGAATACTCAAGTGTCACGTCAATAATTACTGATGATTTTGCACTAAAATGTTTTGAAAAGACTTTTGTAAAGGTATAACAACATCTGTGGACTGATGTGTTTGGTTTTAATATTATTAGTGAACTGAAAGAGTGTATTTTATTGTTAATCTTTTAGCTACTTACAACATTTCATTTTCACGAAAGCAAATTTAATAACCACAAACCTTTATTTATTGTTTTTTTAAAAAGAAAACCAAGGAGTATATTCAAAACCAAAGATGTTTTTGAATATATAATGTATATATTTAATGTATATTTATTTCATTGTACTTTGTGTTATATTAATAAAAATAATTAAAAATGGCTATTTAAATACTGTGATAAAACATTACTTTGTACTGCTTTAATACCTTGCTGTGCTGTTATGTTTATGTAGCTGGTTAAACAAGATATTTTAAATAAAGCAAGCTGTACTGTTGATATGTGAAACATGTTTTTGGCTGAGGTTTAGGGAAGGATACACCTATGTTTCCTAGTTCTCCATTCTTCTTTGGAAGCTTCCTCGCCTTATAGTGGGTTTTGTAAATTGATATATCCTTCATGATGGTGCTCGATCGATTTCTGGTTCATGGAGGACAGAGCAGTGAGCAACCAAGGAGCAATTAGAGTATTTAGAAGCACATCACTTTGAAAAAAGTGCCTGCCATATACCCTTTTCAGACATTTCTCAGTAACACTTTATTTTACAGTTTCATTGTTACATGGGTCAGTGATGTGATGGGTAATTTTTTTGTCCAAAGGCCTTAATAATAATCAAAAACCAAGATATGACATCTGAAGTATGTAAGGTAGTACAACTAGATCTCATTTATTGAATCCAAAAGGTTTTAATTATATTTTGCTACATATAAATGTATTTTAAAGATTTTGAAGTGTCAAAAGGTCATTCGGTTTAATCGTCCAAAGGCCAATACAGCCATTTCAGTTGTGATTAAAATATCTTAAAATTTAATAAATGTATATATATTTTTTTATTCTGGCATGATTTTATAATATCATATATCAACATAGTGCAAAATGTTATTAAAATTAATTGTGTAGAATTCCTTGCTTTGTTATGAGAGAGAATGTCCGGAAAAATGAATTTCATAGATGTCATTCGTAGTAACCAATATAAAGGGAACATTTTGGATCAAGTCATGTGGTCAATATCATGTGACAAGACACCTGCAAAGGACCACATGGCCATTAAGGCAAAGTAATTAACTCTCTCTTAACTATTTGAAAAATTGATGTTTTCCATACGAATGTCCCAAAACATCAGGTCATTTGGTACAACCGCTATAAAACATGGAAAATGTTGTAATATTTTAAAAACTTGTACTAAATATAAAATGATTGTCCTTTTGCTAGCTAGCAAGCTAACTAGCTACCTAGCTAGATATCAGCATGTTATCATTGTTTGAAAATATTGTCATTCGGTATAACCAAAAGTGTCATTCGGTAAAACCTAAATTTTGGTTAAAAATGACAAAAGCAGTGTTAATTAATTATAAAAACCACATAATCTCATTGTTAACATTTAATACAACGTCAAAATTAATTATATCTCCATTATGTTTTTTTTTTACACTTTTAAAAACCTTATTCGTCAATGACCCACATATGTTACATGTAGTTACAATAGTAATAGCTATAAAATATGCATAATTACATGCAACTAGCCCTAAACCAAACCAAACCAAACCCTAATCCTATAACCTTATAGTAAGTACATGTAGTTACTTAATATTACTCAGTACTTAAATGTATAATTACAGTGTAACAAATGGACATTCATAGGAACATTCATTTCTTCTTCTGAATGCTGTAATTTGTATGGTTATGGTTATCTAAGAAATAATTGTTTCACTTAGTACAGATACAGTATGAGCATATATGTGTATGTCAATATTTCAGTATGGGTTATGTCAAATTTAAAAGTATACTAATGTTAATGAGTTAATTTAAACAAATATTGTTAATAAAAAATAAACACTAAAAAACTTTCCCATTTTTGGTACTGTGTTTACTCACTATTTGAATGAATATAAAACCTGGATGCTGAGGTAAAACCAGTTGAGAATCACTGGTGGTCTGCTGAAGTGAGTCAGTTGTTTTAGTGAATCACATGAACTGATGCACAAGGTTTCCTTTCTCCTCATTTGTCTGACTCAATGTGTAAATCTTGCACTGTCTACCCATATTAGGCAGTTATCATGAATGTTACAGTTACTCCCTTGTGACAAAGAACTGCTAAAAAGAGTACTCACTGAAAAAAGAATAAATACTAAAAGAATATACTTAAGTGCAAATTGAATATGATGTTTTCAGAGCGTTAATTATTGAATTTCCTTTCATATTAAATGCGATGTGATTTTTTTTTTGTTTGATTGTTTTTTTGTTGAGTTTGGGTTCCTTGCCGCTGTCGCCTTTGGCTTGCTTAGTTGGGGACACTTCACATTTGACTTGACATTTGATATTCAACAGTATTCTTGACATTTAATCAACAGTGCTTCTGATCTGCCTGCATTGACACTATTCTTTAAGAGCTGCTGTGCAGCCAAAATTATGTACCAGGTATCAATGTAAAGCTGCTTTGACACAATCTACATTGTAAAAAGCGCTATATAAATAAACGTGACTTTTGTTACATACAAGTAAGGACTTAAGTACATCTATGTAATTTCTATGTAATTTCTTACTTACACTGCCCAATGTACTGACAAGCATTTATGTAAACTAAAATATACTTTAATGTCATTTCTATTAAAGCTTGTATGCATGTATTTAAATATATTTGTATAAAATATACTTTTTTTTTTTTTTTTTAAATATACTTTTAAGATTTGATATACAATTCAAGTGCACATTCAGTCCAATTAGCATACATCTTTTTTTTATTTTCTTTTTTTTTCAAGAGCAGCTCTGAGATCTCGTGTGCTGCTGTTACAGCCACTGGGGAGTCTAGAGCCTTGTCCAGTTGAGTTTGTACTGTGAGTTGTGTACATTGATTACAGTAGTCAATGCGATGAAAGCTATCTAGCCTCCAGTACAGAAAGGTCACTGAGTAATTATAGAAGTAGATGCACTTCAGAGAGAGTGCATTGCTTTATTCCACGGTAAAACAACAATGCCCACTAACAAAGATTTCAATACTATTAAAGTATTGACAAGCTTATATACTGCACTCTTTTGTGTTAGCTGCTACTTTTAAAAGTTTTAGAGATGACACAAGACAAAAGTTTAGATGAGAAATAAACGTTTGGCTATTAGCTTAATGCTAAACATCCATCTGTACAGTCAAAAGTTCAGCAAACAAACCTTTCATCCATATAATATGAATGCATGTGACACACATGAAGATGACTATTCCCTCTAAACTGAGTTGTTATGCATTAGCAATTGAATTTCAGACTTCCTCATTAGCCGTTAGCATGTAGGGAGACCTGCTGCTTTTCCCCTGTCTGATATCCCTTAGGACACTGAAGATACTTGATCAGTTGGATAGATAATGTCTTTTCAACTGTGTTACAATCTGTTTGGAGGGATAAATGACATCTGGAGGCTTCAATAATCAAGTTGAAACCTTGCTCTGTTGTGTGCCATTTACTGTATGCTAATTGCATTGGATTACATTTAAAAGACAAACTTTCCACAGATGCATACTCTAGAATCATTGTCTGTTGATTTAAATGGTTGTAAACTGGAAAAAGGGGTGTGTGCTGTTGACCACTAGAGGTCAGTGCAAGGCAACACATTCTGTTTGACTTCTCCTTGTAAACTTCTGATTACTTCTGGAGTTTGCAAAGTGACAAAAAATCTCTCTCTCATCTGAGACTAACAAGAACAAAATACTAACGGAGTGACATCTTTCAAAAAACATTACAAAATCTTACCGAGCCCAAACTTTCGAACGGTTGTGTACAATATATGAGATCTGGAGTATCACCACAGACAATACCTCATACACTACACTCACAGGGAAGACAAAATGACTTCAAAATCAAAACATCTGAAATGGCAACTCCAATGAACCAAATACATTCATTATATTCTGGTAAGGGAGGACAGAGCTCAGGGCAAGCGCTTATTAGTTGAACTTACGCAACAGCACTTTTATCATCTAGTCACTGGTGAAACTGAGTCATTCATTAATGTGCGTGTCCACTGTATCTGCTGGAGGAAATACACTGCATAGAAATGCACCATGAACAATCAATTGTAACCCAATTTGGGGAGTGAGTTCAGTAAAGAACAGCAGTTGGCTTGGAGAAAGCAGCAGGCCACATCCATCGTCTTGGATCAGCCAAGCGGTGTGAGTTAATCTGGCTCCACTAGAGCCACTGACGTCATTCCATTTTCCTAGCATTCCATTTCTCCCTGTATCTTTAATCAAACACAGCCTGAGATTACAGACTGAGATATTGCCACCTAGTGCTCAAATTGATTTTTTGCGTGTCAGTTTGCTATTGCATCATATTTAAATGGTGGTTATTATTCAGTAGTTATAAAGTAGTAATTATACATGTTTTGGTGAATAATTTTAGCACCACTGCATTCATCAGTTAGTTATTATGCCAGCAAGAAAAAAACATAACCTTATCGTCCCTACTACTAATAATAAGATAATCATAATAATTGCATTTTATAATTAGGCCCCTTCTAACTTCTAGTCATTAACATTTTACATTTACATTTATGCAAGTTTTAAACAGACAACTAGATTAGGAAGCAAAGACATTAACACAGACGTTTTGTGTAAAGTAATGTTTGAGAAATTTCTGGTCCCACTTTATATTAGGTGGCCTTACTATGTACTTATATTTAAATTAATCCTTTGATACAATGCACTTATTGTATACATATGTTTGTACATTGTACTTATATTTTTAAAAATACCTGCATGCAATTACATCTGTTATTATTTTCTGTATTTACATTTACAAATACACTGTTGACACATCCTTTACACCTTAACCCACCCTTAAACCTACCCATACCACCAATAGCACCAATAGCACCTCAATAGCAGCAAAAGATACAATATGAACACAAGTACATTGTACTTATTTTTTTGATGTAAGTACATAGTAGTTAAGGTCACCTAATATAAAGTGGGACCAATTTTCTTAATCTGTCTTGACGGTTTACTGATTTATAGTAATTACACTCTAATAACACAATTGCAGTCAGCAATCCTGAGATTCAACGCATCACAGATGGTGGCCCAGATATTAAACTGAAAGACATTTTTGTAAAAACCCAGAGAAGAAAATGTCTGTTCCCAAAAAGTATCACTCTGTAGCAGCAAAACTTTGCTCAGTGCCATTCACACTGCTATCTGTAGCAAGTGTTTTTAAATCACAGCCAATATAGTCATCATACATATATATATACAGTATATATATATATATATGGAGACTTCAGATGCAAAAGCCTCTAAGTGCCATCTGAAATTTTCTTCTAAAATGAGCATTTTTATCAAGCTCGTATGTTTAAGTTCATTAATTTCACTTTAATGGCAAATAATAGGTCATTTTCATTGCCATTAATAACTGAACATAAACATACAAGCTTGATAAAAATGTTCATTTTAGAAGAAAATGTCAGATGGCACTTAGAGGCTTTTGCATTTGAAGTCTTTATATATATATATATGAGGTTACACTTGGAAAGGTGCAAACTTTTACAAAGCTTAGGGGCTGTTTACGACACCGTTTTCAACTAAAATGCAAACTTTTGGAAACGGGTTTAAAAGGTTTAGAAAATTATACCATTATCATCTCTTTGTAAACTACAAAAATGTGAATCTGTGAAAATGGTGACGACATGCATATGTGTATTATGTGTATAGTCAATAGGCATACGCAAGTGTTCTGTAAAAGAATGCGTATGTGCTCAGATGCAGAGTCTTTCTTTACAAAGTGACATCGCTAACTTCTGGTCTGACATGTGTAATACAGCGTTTTTAGTCATTTTCGTGGATACGTGTGAACGGGGATCTATATAAATAACAACAACAACAACAAAAAAACTTTCCATTTTTAGTTCATTGTTGTTGTGTAAAATCTAAATTCAGCAGAAACTCCAGCACAAGCATTTTTTTAGATGTTCATGACAAACCTGCTCATGACCATGATTAGTAGCCGCTTGGCGTTTTCCACCCTCATTTACATTTAGACACTCTCAAACGCTATCAATGCATTCTCCAGTCCACTGTCTATCCCACAAGCCTCTTTGTGAGCATGTTGCTCAGATCCCATTGGAATGAACTGAAAATGCCTGCTCTGCTGAATTCACAGCAATATAAATTTGACCACATCTTTAAAAACTAAAATTTGCCACCTCACACAGTGTTACAAAAAAGGTTTTACGATATCAAATGCTCATTGATTCTCACTTGCTTTGCCATTTATTGCAACATGCCATGTTTCGGTATGCGTTTAAATGAAATATGCAAACTTTCTCAGATCAGGTTTTAACATTTTCAGCATTAACAACTAAAATTTTTATTCCATACTTCACACAAAACTATTGTATACCACCAGTGAACACTTTGAATGCAACACATCATTGTTTGGACTACTTTTTTTTGCCATTTTTTGGCAATAAATTATTGTGATTAATCTTCAGTGTCTAAAATGTTTTTCTTTATGCTGTATAACAAATAGTTAGTGTTGAGAGGGATTATATAATGGTAAATTGTAAAATTTATCCCTCCATCAGCATTTTGATGCTGTCCTGAAATTACTTAAAAACTCAATCACAGATAAACAGTGAAAAACAGTGTTCTTGATTTGTTCTTTGTTCTTGTTCTTTGATTGTAACTCTTATTCTTATTCTTCCCTCAGGTACTGCATATCTAGATTAATGCAAGGATAATAATACTCATCCAATCAGCTCTCATTTCTGGCTTTTGTTTGTCTCACTGCCACTGACAGTGAGCGTGAGTCACATTGAGGAACTCGTGGAGCCCCCAAGTGACAGAGGCAGCTGGGAACATAAGCCTCTGGACGGAGCACAGCAAAGAACAAGCAGAAAGAGAGAACAGCTCATAACCTCACAGCACTCACAGGGTAAACGGCTCTTAATCTTCCAGTAATAGGAATCATGCATCAAAAACAGGGTGACAACAACAGCGTTAATGAAACATCCTGTTTTCCAAAAGCCTAATCAACACCGTGGATGTTCCTCTGCGGAGGCAGCAGGGAATGTAAAAGCTTGTTGATGTAACACATTGAATGTGTGTTTAAGACAACAGCAACACCTAAGCTTGTATCTGAAGGGAGAGTTTAAATTAAACCTGCAATGAATGTATAGACACATTGTATTCGCATGACTGCTTGCTTTTACACAAAGTTTGTCTAATAGTCCACCGCTGCATCTGAAATCGCATACTTTATAGTAGGTACTACATTTGGTTTGAAACTTACTTCACTACCGTTAAAAAGGTATGTTCTATATAGTATGAATAGGGGTATTATGAATAAACAAATTTGTCAATGTCATCTGACCTACGGAGTCAGTTGCGTTGCTACACCGTCATTCACAAATCCTCCCCGTGGCCTCATGGGATAGTAAAGTGTCCATCAAATGCGCACTTCAGTATACTATGTTAGAAAATGGGGGGCGAGATCTGCTTGGTTACAAACATTCTTCCAAATATCTTCCTTTGTGTACAGCAGAACAAAGAAATTTATACAGGTTTGGAACTACTTACGGGGGAGTAACTGATGACAGAATTTTCATTTTTGGGTGAACTATCCCTTAAAATAGGGTAGATGACAAATGGATATGGACGTTTTCCAAAATGATTTTAGGTTGAAATGTACTTATTTCTCTCTTTTTAGAAACTATGACTGGCCACCATTTATTTTAGATTTTTCCACTATTTTCAATGGAACAAAATTATTTTTTTAATATAATATACTTCCTCATAGGTCTGTATGCACAATAACTAGCCTGCAATATGTTTATATGTTNAATTATTTTTTTAATATAATATACTTCCTCATAGGTCTGTATGCACAATAACTAGCCTGCAATATGTGAAAATGTTTATGCATTTGGCAAACGCTTACATCCATTGCCACTTCTTCAAAGTACACATTTTATCATTTATTTTTCCTTTGGAACCAAATCCATGGCCTTGGTTTTAATAGAAGCATGCTCCACTGTTTGAGCTACATGAATGCTATAACAAAATCATGAAAAATGCTTTTTTTTAAACATTTTGAAATGTAACATATCACAAAGGGGTCAGGACACTGCTGTCATGCTTCCATATGCTGCATTCACACTCATTAGTTTAAAATATATATATAGAAATATATATATATATATTTTTTTTTTTAA
>RJVU01001236.1:901574-942529 GCA_003731715.1 Anabarilius grahami | reverse complement strand
ATTAGTAGGAGGTCACTGCATTTTCTTTACATACCTCAAAAATAGGTCCTGTTGGAGTCCTGATTAGCAACATATACCTCAAAAATAGGTCCTGTTGGAGTCCTGATTAGCAACATTTTCAAGGACCCCCAAGAGATTTCCTATTTTGAAAAATAAATAAAAAATAAAAAATNCCACTTATCTGGCCATGTCACATTCATCATATAATCTACATCACATTAAGTAAAGAACCTGTGGGCAGAGAAGTTCTCCACATCTCTCCAGCAATAACTTATTCACTCACACTATTTATAGTCTAGAACCAGTTGTACTCTCTGCTGGCTCTTCATCCCTCCTTCCCTCTGTCCTCCGTCATACATCCCATTGCGTCCGGGCGCTTGGCTCATTGGCAAAGTCCTCACCCTCCGTCTGTTCATCCTGCTGATGACAGCACTCTCCCCTTTGAAGATTTTATTTTATTTTTTTTGACTAGACTGTCTCGTTAAATCACCCAAAAATGAAAATTCTGTCATTTATTACTCACGCTCATGCCGTTCCAGACCCGTTAGACCTTCGTTAATCTTCGGAACACAAATATAGATATTTTTGTTGAAATCCGATGGCTCCTTGAGGCCTGCATAGCCAGCAATGACATTTCCTCTCTCAAGATCCGTAAAGGTACTAAAAACATATTTAAATCAGTTCATGTGAGTACAGTCAGCGGTTCAATATTAATATTATAAATTCATGGGAATATTTTTGTGTGCGCCAAAAAACAAACAAAAAAAACAAATTATTTAGTGATGGCCGATTTCAAAACACACCTTCAGGAAGCTTCGAGCGTTATGAATCAGCGTGTCGAATCATGATTCGGATCACTTGTCAAACCGCCAAACTGATGAAATCATGTGACTTTGAACCGCAGATTCGATACACTGATTCATTATGCTCCGAATCTTCCTGAAGCAGTGTTTTGAAATCGGCCATCACTAAATAAGTCGTTATTTAGTTTTTTTGGTGCACCAAAAATATTCTCGTTGCTTTATAATATTAATATTGAACCTCTGTACTCACATGAACTGATTTAAATATGTTTTTAGTAAATTAATGGATCTTGAGAGAGGAAATGTCATTGCAATATAGAGGCCTCACTGAGTCATCGGATTTCAACCAAAATATCTTAATTTGTGTTCCAAAGATCAACGAAGGTCTTACGGGTGTAAAACGGCACGAGAGTGAGTAATTAATGACAACATTTTTATTTTTGGGTGAACTAACCCTTTAAGTTCCTCCCTTTGTTTTGTGCATGGTTGGTTGTTGTTTGTGTCCAGTGCATGCTGTCTCCCATGTTGGCTTGTTCATAATAAATCTTATGTTATTGAATCATCGTCTTCATCTTCTGTGTAACTAAGCGTTACAATTTGGTTAATGCACATACTGAGGCAGTTTAGAAATGAAATGTCTGTTTATCAGTGCTAAAAGGTAATGTTCTCATTTTCAAAATTAACGTATGGCCTACACCAGGGGTTTTCAAATTGTGGGGTGCAGAGTGGTATNGTATAAATATTATAAAATATTATAATGTAATAATATAAATTATTTATTTATAAAATATTATAAATAAATAAATAAATTAATTAGTTAATGATTAATAATTTCAATCAAAACATTATATAAGAAAAAATACTTTTTTTCCTGCTCCTCTGTTTTTGATCAGATCATGCAAAATTTTCAGTCCATGGATCCAGTAAGCAAATGCATTCAAACAATAAGTCCAAAACAGCCCTAATGCAGAGAGAACCCAGCCAATTTCATCAGATATGGCAGAGAGAATAGTGTATTTGGCTTTAAAGCTTAACCTCATTCCTATTCTGTGATTGTTTTGGAGCAGTTCAAGCCATTTTTCATCGTGCTGTGAAATGCAGACTGAATGACGACGCAAAACACCCAACCTCTGCATGAGCATACGATACACAAACCACATCTCTCAGTTGGATAAAGCAAATTAGTGTAGTGCTAGTAATTTTTTTGATGGATGACGATTGTTATCAAGGTAAAGACGATTACAGTGGCACACAGGAGTCGAACATTAGGCACACAAGACGAGAGTCCATTATTATTGACACGCAAACAAACCGTGTGTGTGCAGCGCTATTGAAAATTAGTAAAAATAAGGGGGTGTGGAGACGCCATTGTGTATGTTATGTCAAAAGTGAGGCCCACTGTCTTTGATTTTGAATACCCCTTCCCTACACTAAACTGTACTCTAAACAGATTTTTCCCTTTCCTTTATTTTTACTCAGCTGTCATACTGAGATGCATCTGAGATGCTGTTGTCATAGCGTGTTGCTGTGGGTTGCGTCTTGCTTTGGACTTGACTGACAGACTGGTAATTCTGACGCTGCAAGCGTCATGCTTTCTAACCTTGAATCCACTTTTTCCCTTTATGTTGCAATTATTCTGCATATTGTACATATAAAATACAAGAAGTTTATATCAGTGGTCCCATATTCATAATTGTGACTACACAGTCTGTTTAAAATGTCTACCATTGTAACATGTTTACATCTACCAATGTCTTTATGTAATGTATAAAATACAAGTATCGGATCAAGATTCGGTATTGGCAGATACTCAATATTCAATGACTCGAATCGGGGGCACAAAAAATCTGATCGGAGATCCCTAAACAAAAGTCATTGGTGTCTTGCTGCCTGATGTTCACTTCAGCTGGAAAGAGCAGTGAAGTTTAGGTCCGTTTTTGCAGTTTTGCAGAAATGTAGCTAGAGTCATGTATTTCCAATGACCATGGGTTGCGCAAATGGCTATTGCAGTTGATGTGGGAATGTAGTACAAAATAAAAATCATAAAACCCGTTTTTAAATTGTGGACTGAAAACACATACATGAAACTAATCTAATTGTAAATTGAATATTCAATAAAAAAAAGCTGTTAAAAAAGCACATTAAGCCATATTACAGTAGGCTATGTTACCTAGCACCTTTTGTATTGCCTCTAGGAAACATGCATAACATGCTGAGAAGTGTATAAAATGAGAAGCAATGCATTAAGGAGAAAACGTAAAGTGTAATTACCCTGAAAAGTATTTATTTAAAATCCAGTGGATGTGTGTAAATAAAGCATGCAGAACCTAAAAACTGATTTAAGTGAATGCGTGTGATCTTTGAAGTGAGATTAAGCTCCATTTAACCACATAGTGATTTTGTACAACAAGTTTATTTATAACAGCACAACTAATTTGCCTCTAATCGGTGTAATTTCATGGCAGTGTAAACATGTTTAAATCTATTCATAACTCATTATGATACATTAACACATTAGCATTCAAGGTGCAGCAGCATAACTTAAGAGACATAAAAATAAACATATTGTGAGAAGAGCATTTCAGTTGGTGGATATCGGCACTGTGTGGTGTCTCGCACAAAGTCTCCCTCTGTCTCTCTCTCTTTCTCTCAGTTGGCTGAAATCTACATGAGGAGATTTTCAAAGAGATAACAGTTACTATGACAACCCGACTGCATCACATCGCACCTCTTTATTCTTCAGCAACTGATGTGATCTGTGTTTGTATTTGTGTGCCGCAATTTACTGGTTTACACATGAGTCAAAGGGATAGTTCACCCAAAAATTAAAATGTGTCATCATTTTCTCACACTCATGTATTTTATAACCTGTATGATTTTCATTCTTTTGTTGAACACATAGCTAAATGTTTGAGCTGATCAATCTGACAGTACTGTGGTATTGGCTAGTAATTCTTGGTGTGATCCAAGTGGGCTTAAAGTAGGGGTGGGCAATATAATGGTAGACCAGTACAAATTTGTCACCAATTAGACATTTTGGACTATCGCATCTATCACAGTTAAGCTCATGTGGCGTTGCTGTGCTGCGCCATCACAAAAGCTTATCTTTTAAATACATTTTTAAGCATTGCAGTTTGTGATTTTAAACCATTCAAATGCAATAAGCAGCAAACAAGGACTCATTTTGGCATATGCACACCCTGCCAGAGAGATGGTTTCTGAGCGCTTTCTGAAAGACTGTTTCAGAGCGCACACACCTGAAACGTACTTTCTGGCGCCTTATTGAGCTTTAACGGTCAAATACACACAATGTGTCAAAATGCTCGTCTTTGCAAGTATCCTCATTAACACAGTCGTTTACATCTAAAGCCCTATTCGGACGGGATTAATTTTACATGGAGAGGTGGGGTAAAGTAATTATTACCACAGCTTCTCAGTGATTTTAGTCCCGTCTGAATATGCCATCTCAGTAATCATTACGGACAATGTCAGTAAAGATCACGGCGACTTTTACCTTCTATAAAAAAGGTGTGGCAAGTGTTTTCCACATACCATTCAGATCAAAAAGAAGGTTGAAAGCACTTATTAGAGGCACAAAACCTCTTTTAGCTTTAGATAAGTACCTATTACCATATTGTGAATGTGATATCTGGAAGCAACATAATACGCACATGACAGCAGGGAGGTGACGGAGGCGTGTAAATCAAGTTACAAAATATTGCAGGAGTCCTGTGGCAAAATTACATTACTCCATCTACCCTTGTAAAACTAATTCCGTCTAAATAGGGCTTAAGTGAACATAAGCAGTTGAGAAAGAAAGCGTATCAGTTTATTATATCAGTGCATCCGGTCTTAAAGTGACAGCAGCATAATATATCTGCTATTAATGTTAATCAAACAAGCACATTGCTCTTGACTTAATCACTTTTGTAAATTTAATAAATATATAATAAATGTATATTTAATTTACAGAGTGAAGACTAGTGTTTTTTTGTATATTTGATTACTTTATACAATTTATATAGTAGCCTATTTTAGGCCTATCTAATACTTGAAGTTTATCAGGTAGGTCTTTTCATTTGTGTCTTTTGTATTATTGTAGATTTTTGCCCTATTGCTTGTAATTAATTTCTTTGTTCCTATTTATCGCTGACTATTTACTTGTCTTCAGTGAGATTGAGAGGTCTATATATAGGGGTGCCAAAAGTATTGGGACACCCCTCCAAAATCATTGAATTCAGGTGTTCCAATCACTTCCATGGCCACAGGTGTATAATATCAAGCACCTAGGAATGCAGACTGCTTCTACAAACATTTGTGAAAGAATGGGTCGCTCTCAGGAGCTCAGTGAATTCAAGTGTGGTACCGTGATAGGTTGCCACCTGTGCAATAAGGCCATTCGTGAAATATTCCACGGTCAACTGTTGGTGGTATCATAACAAAGTGGAAGCAATTGGGAACAACAGCAACTCAGCCACAAAGTGGTAAGCCACGTAAAATCACAGAGCGGGGTCAGCGCATGCTGAGGCACACAGTGCGCAGAAGTCGCCAACTTTCTGCAGAGTCAATAGCTACAGACCTCCAAACTTCGTGTGGCCTTCAGATTATCTCAAGAACAGTGCATAGAGAGCTTCATGGAATGGGTTTCCATGGCTGAGCAGCTGCATCCAGGCTTTACATCACCAAGTGCAATGGAAAGCGTCGGATGCAGTGGTGTAAAGTACGCCACCACTGGACTCTAGAGCAGTGGAGACGTGTTCTCTGGAGTGACAAATCACGCTTCTCTGTCTGGCAATCTGATGGACGAGCCTGGGTTTGGCGGTTGCCAGGAGAATGGTACTTGCCGGACTGCATTGTGTCAAGTGTAAAGTTTGGTGGAGGGGGGATTATGGTGTGGGGTTGTTTTTCAGGGGTAGTTCCAGTTACAGGCCCCTTAGTTCCAGTAAAAGGAACTCTTAATTCTTAACTCTTAACTCTTAACTCTTCAGCATACCAAGACATTTTGGACAATTTCATGATCCCAACTTTGTGGGAACAGTTTGAGGATGGCCCCTTCCTGTTCCAACATGACTGCGCACCAGTGCACAAAGCAAGGTCCATAAAGACAAGGATGAGTGAGTTTGGTGTGGAGGAACTTGACTGGCCTGCACAGAGTCCTGACCTCAACCCGATAGAACACCTTTGGGATGAATTAGAGCGGAGACTGCGATCCAGGACTTCTCGCCAACATCAGTGCCTGACCTCACAAATGCGCTTCTAGAAGAATGGTCAAAAATTCGCATAAACACACTCCTAAACCTTGTGGAAAGCCTTCCCAGAAGGAATTGAGGCTGTTATAGCTGCAAAGGGTGGACCAACTCCATATTAAACCCTACGGATTAAGAATGGGATGTCATTAAAGTCCATGTACACATAAAGGCAGGCGTCCCAAAACTTTTGGCAATATAGTGTATATTGTGATATAGGAAATTGGTCATATCGCCCACCCCTAGCTTGTAGTGTTTGCTTTCAGATCTGCTGCAGTCATAAACTGTAACTATGAACAACATCCCCCAGGACTGATACAAAAGACGAAGGTAAATCAGAACAGTGCATTCACTGCATAAAAGCAACAAGAACAACCAAACCGACATGAACCTCAGTTGACCACCAGCCTCGTTCAAGCAGAACTTCTCTTCCCTGCCTCTCTGACCTCAATCCGTCCAAAAAGCATCTGCACTGTCAGTTCAGTTATTTATTTGTTGGAAGAATTGATGTTTTAGACAGGCAAATGCACTGTGAAAATGGGATGTCTGCAGAACATAAAGGGAAAAGCTTAAGCCTAACTAAAGGTGAAATAAAGTCAAATAATGCACCGATAATAATTATTCATACCTCAGTGCAGGCTGGGAAAAGCAGAAATGGGAATGAACCATAATCCCTTTTTCTTTTGGGGCCTTTTTGAACTAAAAAAAAAAGATGCATTCATTTAAATTACCTGTTATGCTTTATTAAAATTGGAAAAAATACATATTTTTAACAGCTTAATATAGTAAAGTAAACAAAACAACAATAAAAAATAAAAACCACAATAATCAAGTCAATTTTATTTATTTATTTATTTGTTTATATTGTGATCTAAGAATAATAGTGTGTAGTTTTAGCTTACAATCATCAATCAATCTTTTGACCTGCTGTGACCCAGCTGATTCAAGCCAGATTCAGCATTTGACACCAGCACTGTTGCCCTTGCCAAGAGCTCACCTGTTCTTCAGGCCACATCTGTACCGTACTGTGACAGGTGTGATTCCAGCTCTAATGTGAGAGCTCACCTTTACATGGTACTGAGACAAGTGTCTTCTACACTTGTCTGTGAGAGAACCTTTTAAATAATCCTAGACAAATCAAATAATGTCTGCAAACTTTTACATGCACCCAATTAGCCAGGAAAACTGAAATATAAAGCAGGTGTTAAAGTAAAAAAGATGCAGTCAGTCATGTTAATGTGGATTTCCACTCTAATCAAAAAATATATATAACAAACCATTTTAAAGAAAAAAAAAAAGAATGTTTTGTTATAGCTTTTGTAGCAAGGGTCTCCACCATCTTGTAGTATTACAACCTGTGACGTCACGGGGTTGGTTGCCTTGCCTGAGTTCAACAGATACAATGGTAGAGAGACAGTAAAAGACAGAGAGTGAAAGACAGACAGTGAAAGATGGAAACTGGACAGCCACATGGCATAAGAAGAAATAAGGGAGGTCACTATTGCATTGCTGCTGGATGTAGTTTTATAGTGTTAAAGCAAAGGACAAGTGCAACTTCCCCTGAAATGGAGAACAGTACTGCTTTGCTTCCCGATACACATTCAGACACTCCACGTTTGCCAACTGTTGGTTTAAACCGGTTAGGTTTGTCCATATGTGACCCAAACATGTTTTGAAACAATCCAGTGTCAGTTACATCGCTTTACTGCCATTCACAAATCCTCTCCCGTGGCCACATGAGATAGTAAAGTGTCCATCGTATGCACACTTCATAATCTTGCCGGAAGTATTAGGTCATCCAGGTACTTTTTGCCTACTCGTTTATGAGTACTGTGAATTCAAACATACTCGTCACATACTGTTTTTCGCCTACTACATAGTGGGGAAGAATGCGATTTCGGATGCAACCTATGAGTGATGATACGTTGACCGTTCCAAGATGGTGGGCATGCCGACATGTCTGGAGCGGTCAAATGAGGCATCTACATATATGCGGGAAGCAGACAAGAATTAACATGATCACTAACGGGTGGAGAAATATCATTTTAATGGTTAAAGGTGCAGTGTGTAGGATTTCTGTCCGCTAGAGGTCGCTAGAGGCCTATTCAAAACAAAGGCGTTGCTTGATGACGCCAAGTTTTCACCTCTAAAAAGGTCTTCACCTCTACGGAGGGTGCAAAAGAATAGGGATAGGACTCGAGAAGAAATCATGTTCATGGATGCGAATATTAATGTTATTGTAGTATGAAGCAGAGCAGGACAGAGTGTTGTGGGAGCTGAACAAGGCCGCTGGAGCGATTGCACAACACACGCCTCACGAGCAGCGGAACTTTTGTTATGCTACAGTCGCCGGCGCCGCTTCCGCTATTCCGGTCATGAGTATGAGGTAACGCAGCTCTGTTTATCATATCAGATACATTTGAGTGTGTTGAAAATGATGTTATAATGTTAATCTGTGCTTTTACTCGGTGGCTGCTGTGAGACACTTGTTGCACACTGCAGTAAGCTAGATCGATTTTATAATATCATATTAAATGCTGGATGGCTTGTGTTGATAAATGGCATGCAATTAATTTTTAAACTTATTGTATGATGGAGAAAATGCTGTATTATTGTTACTAAAAATAAAGCTGCATCTGATTATGTTATGTTAGCTGCTTCACAAAATAGTGTTTTTCTCTGAGGCATGGTAAAGCATGGTACTCGCAAAAAATCAAGAAAATTAGATTTAAACAATAAGACTAAACATGTTGAGCTATATAACAACAATTAGTTTTCTGTCTATAAATACATCAAAACAGTTGTTCCCTTGTCTATTAAAACGTGTAATATATTAAAACGTCTTTGGTATTTCCATGGTTTCTACAAAATAGAACCAGAAACCGAGGCAGACCGAGGGTTAACGCGGGTATGACGCCATTGACAGGTGACTCCTCACACGTCCCGGAGCCTTGGTTAAAATTGCAATTTTCTCACGACTTATGAATAGTTGGAAACATTTGGGATATTGTACTCAAGTGAACAAAATATATAACACTGGCCTAGTGGTTTTTGGATATTTTACTGCAAAAATCTTACATATTGCACCTTTAATTTTATTTATAAATAAAATCTAGATGGGACTTAACAAATGTAAAGTTATTTGCACACTTTATATATCAGAAATGGAGTATAGAAGCTCAATGAGTATGAAATAGAGCCTTACCCAAAGAATGAAACCCATCGAGGACATGCTGATTCGCCGAACATCATTGTCATGTAATAAAGTTTTAAATATTGAATAAGCGAAGCCGCAATTAAAATTAAAAGTACTCTACTCGCTGCTGTCATGTTTTTTATCCTGCAGTACAGAATAATTTGTGAAGTTTTTGAACTCTTTTTAATTACATAGTGGTGTAGAGATGTTCTTGAGATGTTCTTCACACAGTGTGTGAAACTGTTGCTTGTGAGAAAAAAGACAGGATGTTAAGAGGTGTGAAGCTGTAGAAATCTTTGCTGTACAAAATGCAATCTTAAGAGGAATATTCCAGGTTAATAAAACAGGTTTAATTAAATTTAAATTAAGTGGGGCAAGCGTACTGGAAGATTTAAGTGTGTGAGTTTAAAGGTGATGATCATATTTTTATTTAAACACCTAATTAATATAAAGTTGTATAGATCATTCATCTGAGGAGCAACAACTTGGATAAATTTATGGTTATGATTTACATGGTAATAATGTAAATTGAGAAACTGGATATAATTTTATACAGAAAAGGTTGGTTAGTGATCACACTAGAAGCTAGTCTTGCCAACACTATAATTTTTTAAGTGAAAATGATCTAGGCTATATTTAATGCATTTCTGGTAATGTACCATTTTCCTATAGACTCTCATTGTAAGTGCATTCTTGTAACTATATACAGTAGGTGTGTTTCAGTTTTTTTTTTTTTTTTCAAACCGACGGATGTCAATAAAAAGTTTTATTTTTAGGGCCCGAGCACTGATGGTGTGAGGACCCTATTGTGATTGCTCGGTCAATTATTATTCTTCTCCGAATGAATCGCATTTTTAAGGGCCTAAACATACTTGAAAACTCGTGAAACTTTGCACACGCGTCAGAAGTGGTGAAAATTTACATCTGATATGGGTTGCAAAATGACTCGATAGCGGCACCAATAAAATTTCAATTAAGCGCCCTTCGCGCTATATTTCACGTACAAGTATGATATTCGGTAGACCCATGTAACAGCCCAATACCTACAAAAATGTCCCTGGGTGCAAAATCTGAAAACCTAATAGGAAGTGAGATATTTTGAATTTTCTCTGCAAAAACTTTTGCTGTTTTTGCCATTTCCAGACATTGTACTTTAACAAACTCCTCCTACAGCTTTAATCAGATCAACATCATATTTGGTCAGTCTAATCTTAAGCCCTTTGCAATGTTAAATGTCAAACTTTACATGTTTTATTAGACTTCTACATGGCAATATTCAGTTACGGTCATAGCGCCACCTGCAGGCAATATGAAATTGCATATGTGATTAACTCCTTGAGATTTCACCAGATCAACATCATATTTGGTCAGTCTATTCATAAGGCCTTATTAATGTTAAATTGCAAAGATCTTGAGTTTTCATTGAAGGGCGTGTCTGTGGCGGCCTGACAAAGTTTGATGTTTTGCCACGAAACAGCAAGCTGTTGTAAGTCAGGCATACAATGTCCAGCCTACCCCAAACTTCACATGTGTGATAAGAGTCCTGGCCTGAATACATCTACATGGAAAGATTCAGTAAGTCATAGCGTCACCTTTTGGCAACAGGAAATGGCATGCTTTACACTGTAATTCATTCCCTGAAACACATTTAAATATGCCAGGAAGTGCCAAACATAGAAACACGTTAAATCAAGCAAAACTTGGCTAAGTGCTAGTATATGCGATTAACGTGTTTAACACTGTGATGCACTACTAGCAACATACTAAAATATGCAATTGTGTGCAAAACATGCTACAAACATTCTAAAATATGCTAGCTGAGCTGAGTGCTAAAGCATGCTATTATCATCATGAAACAGGAAGTTGTTGTAACTCAAGCATACAATGTCCAATCTGCCTCAAAGTTCACGTTTGATAAGTACCCTGGCCTGAAATCATCTACACGCCAAAATTTAGTTATAGTCATATCGCCACCAGCTGGTAGCAGGAAGTGTGACAAATACAAATGACGGACATTGTCCTCCTATACTTATATACTTAAATGCATATTGCCCACCGTGCTCTGTTTTCCCAAAGCCACCTGGTGGCGGTGGCACGGTTGCGAGGGCTCTTTCATCGCTGCTTGCAGCTTTAATCTTAGATTGTTTCTTTAAATTGACCTCTCCTCCTTCCAGATAATGACAAGAGGAATTCAGATAAATACAGTAATTTTTCAAAATTAACATTTTATTCATCCATTATCAGATTATTATCTTTATGTATTTATTGAAATAGAACAAATAAGGAAAATTTTTCTCAAATGTATTTGCAATTTATAATTAACGTGTAAGTGTTGCTTTTTGGACTACTTTTAACTGAAAACAAACAAACAAAAAAGATGGGATATAACATCAGCCCTGATAAGATACACATTAATGGAGCCACACACTCTCTCTCTCTCTCTCTCTCTCTCTCTCTCGCTCTCTCACACACACACACACACACACACACACAAAACCTTCAAGATGTTCCCAAAGGACATTACTTCTACATTTACCTCCATTTAAAGCTTCTTCACTATTATTGACTCAGATGTCAAGATCTGTAACGCTGAGAAGAGTTGCTTCCCATAGCTCAATAATGTAAGCGGCGGTCTGCAATCAAATTGAAATTTCTCTTGCAGTGACGGCACTAAAGGGCCGTGAGAACAATTTAGCCAATCAAATATTTACATAAATCCTTTTTTCATTTACCTGTTACTGAGCATTTAGATCAATGTCTGGTGTTGTTTGGCTAATTTTCATTCAAGGGCTATTATAAGAAACATTTCTTCCCCATCAAGGTTGCACAATATTTGCTATTGTAATGCAAAATGATATTACACCAGGATACACATTTGAAGGTGAATGTTACCTCAAGATTTTTAAATAGCACGTTGAGTGTTCCTTCATTTGTTGATGTTTTTTGGTGGATTCTTATGTTTCAGGTTGACCTTTGAGTGAGGAAATCATATATTTGATTATAACACTGCCTCAGGACATTTATAAAAAGAGTCAAAACAAAGTGGAAAGAGAAAACTGCAAATTGATTTTTGTTCATCTGTGTTTATTTCCAAAAGGCACTCACTACATTGAATGTAATGGTTGCACAAGATACTGCAGATACTGCGAACAGCAATTTACTAGCATTTGCAGCCCGAAGTAGAGCTCAAACATGGACATTTCAAAGTCTCAAGAAGCATGTTTGTGGTACAATCAATACCATAGCATGATAACATATTAGCACAATAGCATGCTTTAGGGATCCATGTCTCTAAGTTGTATTGAATGCTTTAAAATATTTTAAATTTTCATAGCTTTTTTTCTTATCACAATTATTCAGTCCGTCGCTGCATTCGCTCTAGACTATTGCAGACATAAAAAAGAATAATTAACCGTAGCCTTAACAACAAGCATTTTGCTGCAGCTGTAGATGTTTGTACGTGTGCATTTACGAGTTGGTGGGAATGAGGTACTGATATGTGTCTCTGCCTCAGGGAGTTTTCATTAATACAGTCAGCAAGACAACAATCACATCAGACAAAGCAATATTTGGTTTCAACAAACACGCACACAAATATGTCGGACACTCTCAGGTGATTAGCACAAAATTATTTAGTGGTGCGTGAAAGTCTAGTCTAGAAATATTCTGGAAAAGAAGAGACATTAATCATAAACCAAAGACAGAAACTTCTAAAAAAGTGCAAAATTTGAATCTGATCATTGATTTGTTCATGTACAGTTAGTATTTTCAACAAAGAGTTTCTGGAAAACATAAATAGAATAAATAATAATAAAAAATGTTCCCGTCAATCTTAAATGGAACTGCGTTCCAAACTTTAATAAAGCTAAAACAGAAGTATGCCATATATGTGTTTCATCGATATATTGAATGTCTAGTAGAATTCAATTCAATTCTACCCTGGTCATTAGTAGTAAAGTAACATTGTAGATATGTTATAATGTTGTGGAATTGCCTCTGTCAGACAACTAAAAAAGTGTCAACACAATGACTTGAAGGCATAGTTCACCCAAAAATAGAAAATTAAACTTTAGTTAGTGTGTAATGTTGCTGTTTGAGCATAAACAACATCTGCAAAGCTACGACGCTCAAAGTTCAATGCAAAGGGAGATATATTCTTTTACAGAAATCTCTGTTTAAGGATTACAACAAACGGCTGGTAGGGACTACAACAAGCTTCTTTCCGGGTTGGTGACATCACGAACCCCAAAATTTACATAAACCCTGCCCCCGGGAACACACAACAAAGGGGGTAAGGGGGTAATGTTGGGCTGCTTTAAAGAAGAGGAAGAGTTGTTGTAGTAGAGTGTTGTTGCCATGCTGTCATTTTACGCCGGACTGCTTCACAAATGAGGTTCAATTCAATGCTGGATTTGCACAAACGATTAACATGACGGCACATGCTAGTCAATGAGTTGAATCAACTCCACAGCAACTACATAAATTTATCCACTAACCATTCAGAAACGTCCAGATGCATTAACTTCTTCCTGAGTCTCTCCATCAGTGTCCGACTCCGGTTTGAACAATTTTGGCTGGTGAGATTCTCCAGCTTTGTTGTTGTTGAGCATTCAAAGAGTGAGCTGTTAAAGCTCCACCCTTTTCTGGAAAGGGGGCCGGGAGCAGCAGCTCATTTGACACACACAAAAATGGTATGTTTTTGCTTACACCCAAATGGGGCAAATTTGACAAGCTATAATAAATGATCTGTGGGGTATTTTGAGCTGAAACTTCACAGACACATTCCGGGGACCAAATTCTTATATTACATCTGTTGAAAAGGGGCATAATAGGTCCCATTTAAATAAAATGTCTTTAATGGATAAACAGTTCAGTAGTTTGTGATTAAACTCTACTAGACATTCTGTGTTTTACATACTGTTTCCTTTCTACCTTATGGCTTCTCTTCCATCCCACTGTCCTAATCTTTCAAAATATTAAAACAGTATTGTGTAGCAACATCCTTAGATATTTCATGAGAGAGCAGGAAATTGTATGTCAGACATACCGTACAATTGAACAACTACAGAAGGACTACAAGCCCTGAGATTTGATAGGTTAACTTCATGAATCTGGATCACACATATTGATGCACTTGTTTTACAGGACAGTAGAGCTCCGTGCATATACAACGTGTCAATAATTTAACATGTTTTTTTTTAGTTTTTTTTTTTTTTTTACTTCGAAGAGATTTATGATCTTTGATCTTGGGGGATTTAAGTCTCAAGGTTAGTCTCTCCATTTAGAACGGGTGGGAAATCTTGACAAGCACTGTTTTTGAAGCAGTTATGCTTCCTTGAAGTACAGAATGGCAGAAAGAACATTGAAAGTGCAACACTTTTAGTTACACTTCAAACAAACTGCCAATGTAGCTTGCTACAGATTTTATGTTTGCTGTCCAAGACTTTTGAAGAGATTCTTTCCAAGTTATACAAGCATTACTGAAGAAGGTAACAAAGTGTCTTCCAGTGCTACAGTCACCATATTTCCATTATCAAGTTATCAGGGCACAGTGAACAGTTAAATGAACAGCAGAAATTGAGATTATCACATCTCAGCTTAGGGTAAGGGCTAAACAAGGCACTTTTGGCATGTTATTTTTTTACGCTGTTCCGTCTAGGGCTCCATCTGCACATGGAACTCTTTGTCTTCAAGTTTTGTCTCGTTTTCTTCCTCTTTGGTCTGTGGCGGTAGAGGCATGAATCCGTTTTGTTTATTGGGGCTCTCCACAAAGAGAGGTAAGTTGGTCAAACTGGTGTTGACCTCTTTCTCAAGCTCCTCGTCCTCTGCCTCTTTCTTCTCCTCATCCATCGTGGGAGTATTACAACTGAAGGAATCTAAGGCTTTCCGACCATCATCTGGGATGTTCTTCCTCAACTCTCTGTTCTTGTTCCTCTTGGCTAGTTTTGTGACTGAACCAAGGCGGTTGAAAATGTTATCTTCAGAGTATGCCTGGCTTGGGTCGCTCCGTCGATGCTCATTCTGCTCAATTCGTAGACGTAGGTTGTTGAGTTTCGTGTCGATGCTCTCCTGGGAGGATGTCTTGAAGTTGGTGGCATCCAGGCTATTGAAGGCAGCTCGACGTTCAGGGGATAGCATGTCTAGGGAATGGGCCCGCTGGTCGAAACCCAGCTGCCTGCGCTCCATGCTGCGAATGGTGGCGGCCCGCTGCAGTTTGTCGTGAACTTCCACACTGAGTCGACGTCTGGTCTCACGGAGCTCTGCTCGAACGTTGGCTTTCCACTCTGCGGCGTGAGCTTTAATTTCACCCACCTTGAACAAGATAACAATGGTAAATAAACCTGTGAGCCTTTAGTTGTCCATGCAAATAATTATTTGAACTTTTTACAGGTCAATGACAATAGTAGTAGTATTGCAAAGAATTTCATGTTAAGGATTATTTTTTTCTTCATTATGATATCAGGAAAGTTGTATCACCCTGATATGTTTACCTTTATGCTCCTAAATATATTGAAATGAATTATACATTTTTGTCATACAAGAGACATATTCAAGTTTTTGTATGTATAAATTGCATTTTCATTGTATTTTTGAGTAAATTAATCTATAAGTTTCACAACATTAACCATTACATCACATATGAAGTAGAAAAGCTTGGAATATTCAATGTAAATGCAATGCTATCATAAGTCTCACCTCCATTTTTGTCTTTTTAGAAAGCACCCTCAGCCAGTCTCCAATCATGCTTAGAACTGCAGCAAAGTAAGCAAGTCCAACTAGGATCCAGAACCACACCAGTGGTCTGTACCATTTACGGTACTCTATTCTTCTATTGCCTCCTGGAAGAGATGCATAAATGACACTTTCATTTCAGAGTTGTGAGCATTTGATTGTCTTTTAAACCTACAAAGATGCTTTTTGAGAAGTACATCAAAACCTCCTGCCAAATTCACATAAGCTATATTTTCCTGACAACAGCAATCAGGCAAGCTAAGTCTTTTCTTGACAATTCATGGTGTCTGGAAGTAGAAATACTTCAAAAAGACAATAAAATGCTTTTATATGGTCTGTGTTTTATTCAGGTAGTAAATAAAACAAAGTCTATAATGGAATCAACATGCACAAGTAAAGTTCTTTTCTCCATCCATTTTGCCTACCAAAGCAAACCAAAAGCCATTGAAACGGCCCCTTGACAGGGATCTAAATAAGATCAAAATCATATTTGAGTGTTTACTTAACTCCTGGCTCATTCTTGTCCCAAAAGGTTGATTTTTCTAACAATTCATTAATTAATTATATATATATATCATTTCATATCATCATTTTGAAATAGCTGTGGCATCATTTCCACCAATTTCGCTTTATAAATTTTGTTCAAAAGTTGGTTTTACTTGGTTACCAAAGAAACAACGGCATCATGGGTATGAGATGAAATCTGAGACATTGAGGTTGTGTTTAACTCCACTTAAGTCCCAGTAACTCCACTTCCCCTCGGGAGAATCCCCGCTGCCATTTTGAAGTGCGTTCAACTTCATCAAGTGGGCGAGGGAAGTTTACTTGGACAGACCTTCGACCCCTTGATTTTGACAGAGCGAGTGAGTCTACTGAATATGTACACTTCAGGCAGATCCATAGACCACAATGCAACAAGATTGTAACATCATAGCAAATCACACTTAATTTAACCCCACCCCACATAACTCTAGTGAATGATATTGGAGTTATTTTGACATTTAACTGCATAATACTTTTTAGCTTAAAATGCTAGCTAAGAAATGAGCCTTAGCAAGACCAAGGAATCTGCCATTTCATGGTTGGGAAAGTGCTTTCAAAAGTCCTCCAAGATAAAGTTGTAGAAAGGCACAAGTTAGGAAAAGGCTACAAAACATTTTGAAGGCTTTAGCTATCCCTGTTCAGAACATCATTAAAAAGTAGAAAGCTTATGGCACCACCAACACATTGCCTAGCTCAGGCATCCCTCCTGAAAAATCCAGCTAAAACCAGCTACTTCCAGCTTAAACTAGCTAAGACCATCCAACCAGCTTAGGCTGGTTTTAGCTGAATTTTTCAGCAGGCAGTCCATCCAAACTGGAAGGCCGAGCCAGGAGGACATCGATCAGAGAATCTACCAAGAGGCCAAAGGTAACTTTGAAGGACTTACAAGGCTTTTATGACAGGGACTGGTCAGAAAGAAAGAAGCCTTTCCAGAAAATGTGCCATTCTCAGTCTTGTTTGCGCAATGCAAACACACACCTGGAAGACTCTGATGCCATCTGGCAAAAGGTGCTATGGTCTAATGAGACCAAAATTGATATTTTTGGACTCAACACGGAATTTGACTGAACTTGAGCAATTCTGCAAGGAAGAACGGGCAAATATTCCCCAATCTAGGTGTGCTATGCTAGTACAGACATATGCAAAAAGATAAATTAAATTATCACTTTTCCAACCCTGTTATTCTAGTTTTTCATTGTTATTTTCTTTTATCAGTTTGATGTTGTAAGGCAAAATTTGAAAATAAAGCTGGAAAAGGTTTTGATTTCAGGCTGTATGACAAATAAAGTAACTATTGCAAAGGGGTATGATGATTTTCTATAAGTACTGTATATACTGTTAGACATTATTGGTGGACAAATTAAATAGACTAGTGTGAGAAGTGTCTTTTCACATTCATTTAGACTAAAATTAGTTTATACCTGCAACATAATCTCCGATCCCAACAGTCGTCAGGGTGATGACCACAAAATAGATCGACTCCAGCCCGGTCCATCCTTCAATGTGCTGGAAGATGATGGCTGGTATGGTGACGAAGAGGATGCAGCCAGCCAGGATGAAGAGCAACGTAGAGGCCACTCGGATCTTGGTCTGGCTTATTTGATTGTGTTTGCGCTGGTAGGGGTGAAATAGACAAAAAGCAATATCAACATGAAAGATGAAGCAACATGGTACAAGAGCCATTCTTAGTCACGCAAACAGCACGACTTCATAGCCAGCAGAGGCCACATGTGGCATGAGAAGACATTTCGTGACTTCGTGAAGGTGGCATGTGTTCATTAGCTCTCTGAAGGGCCTAATGATGATCTGAAGGAGACTGATTAGCTGTAATGAGGTGTGATCTCAACCTGTCCTGCAGATGCCACTGCCACAGCATGCTGGAGCCTGCTGGCATCAGGAGCCACAGTTCTCTGATTATTTACTAGGCCTGTACCTCTGCTGTGAAGAGTCTGACTAACCGACCACAAACAAGTGCTGTGATATTCCTGACTAATGCCTCCCAGAAAGTGATAAAAAGAAGTGACCTTGCATACTCTAATTTGATAAACATATCCCTTGACATGCTAATTGTGGAGTTTTTCAGGTGTAAGTGTACACAGAACCGTTCAAAAGTTTGGTGTTGATAAGACTTAATGCTTTTGAAAGAAGTCTTATACTTTATCAATGTTGAAAACCTCTAAGGTTACGCATGTAACCATGATTCCTTGAGATGGGGGGGATGGGGGATGCCTCTGGCATAGTACCCTATAGGGGACGCAGCACGAGTTCCCATTCGAAAGGGAACATTTGTGATGCATAATATTTTTTTGTGAAAACAGTAATATAGAAATTGAGAGATAAATGTATTTACTGTCAAAAAAAATGTATGTGTCCTTGCTGAATAAAAGCATTCACTTCTTAATTTCCTAAAAGTATTAATTGATTAATTTCTATATAGCCTCCAAACGTCTTTGTACTCTAAGGGTAGGTTTACACAACAACAATGTAAGAATGGAAAAGATTTTTTGCGAACAGATGACAGCATTGCCAAAACAATCCCAGTTCACATGGATCTGTGAAAACGACTAAAAACGCTGTATTATTCATGCCAGGCCAGTAGTTGGCGATGTCACTTTGAAAAGACACACTATGCACCTATAGACTGAACATGTAAAACACATGTGCATGCAATCATTGTTTTCACAAATTCACGTTTTTGTAGTTTACGCGAAGGCGATAACAGTATAGTTTTCAAAAACTAGCACTTTGAAACCCGTTTTCAAACGTTTGCATTTTCAGGCCCCCAAAACGCCATTGTCATGTAAATGAATGGCCAAAATGCATAAAAAGTTTTCTGTTTTTATTTGAAAACCATGTCATGTAAACAGCCCCTTAAAGGCCACAAAACTAAGTATGCATTGCATGTGATATCTTTAAAATAAATACTATGTATTTTAAGTGTTTTATATATATAAGCCCTAAGATGCAGTGATTATAATTTTGCATATCAAAACATAAAGTTTTTTTTTTTTTCAGGATCATTACATTGTTCTTGACATCTCACTTCCAAGACGATTAATTGCTTAAATGCTTAAATAATTTTAGGATCAGATAAGAATCACATAAATATGGAAAAATAAAGAACATTATGTGTCATCTCTGTTTTTTACCTTGTGGTAACAAAGAAAGAAAAAAATAATTTAACTATGCAATTCAAAATATATCAAAAACCCTAGAAAACAGGTATTACAGGTGTTTGAAAAATTATACACTTAACTCTGGTTTCACAGACAAGGCTTAAGCTAGTCCCAGACTAAAATGCATATTTGAGCTGTTTTAAGTGACAGCAACTTGTTCTGACATACCTTAAAATATCTCACTGCCATCGTTTTGTCTAAAGATGCAGACCAGTTTTTTTTTAAGGCAATTGAACTAAGGCCTAATTCTGGCTTAATGTAAGCCCTGTCTGTGAAACTGGGCCTACATTTTTTTCTGTTAAATTTCTCAATTCCTACTGCCAAAAAACCTGGAGACTGACTTTCTGCAACTAGCAATGGCTCGTCCCAATTGCAAATCGGAAAACAAAAAATCTGGGCAAAAGTTTTGTATTGTATTCTAGCCTACAGACGTGTGCCTTACCACAGAGCCCACTGAACAGACTGTACGTCTATCAGCCATGTTTTCAATGACCTAGAAAAGAAACACTAGTTTTGTGCTCAGCAGTTCACTTACCCTGAACATTTTCTCCACTTTAGCAATGCTCTTCACAAAAATAGTCCCTAGCTGATCACCAACACCAGCCAGTAGAAAGCCAAAGAGTGGTATGCCAAAAATTGCATAAAGGATGCAGAAAATCTTCCCACCCTCTGTGCTTGGAGCGATGTTGCCATAACCTTAAAAAGACAAGAGAGTAATGGTGTAAATTAAGACAACAGTGGCATTAGTATGTCAAATTAACCATTATATATTCAATGTGACATATGAAGAATGCAGTTCAATAAAAATTGTCATATAATGGTAGGGGGTTCACAGAAAGGGGACTTTATTGGCTAATTAGATGGATATTCAGTTCTAGGCCTCTGCAAACGACACAAAATCAAATGAAAGAGTCATAAACGTCTTCTTATCATGGCAGATATACTGTAAATCAAGACTCCAAATCAGTCTGTTAATTCCAATGCTACCCAGCCTAATATACTTTTTAGGTTTACTGTGCATTATAGGAAATTGCCTCCTACGGTCCCCATGGATCAAAATGTGTCTACTGAGAGCATTTGAAGGTTTAGCAACTGAAGTGTAAAAACTAATCTTGTTTATGTCTTTGTCCATTGCCTGCTGGATGGCTGAGCCAATGAGAAATGACATTGAGAGTCCTGTCAGCATTTAAATACTCACCTGCATTGCACAACAGCTTCTTTAAGGAATCAATCACAGGCTCTGGCAGGTAACACAGCGAGCAGCTTATGGACTTTAAGCACATGGAATGCTCCGTAAGAGTTCAAGTGGTGAAATACTGCCTCCCTTTGCATTCCTGTCTATGTATTTTTAAAATTGCACATGCACTGTGGTGTGTTTCGTGTATGTATTGTTTACAGTTTGCCCCCTAATTGATTTATTCTCATTGAGACTCTAAAATGTAGCTGAAATCAATGAATCGCTAGTTTCTAGTTTCATTTGGATTGACAGCTGAAGCAGGCATAGTTTCACACATGGCATATAAATGGGGTTGGCGAGAAAAAGAAAAAAGATTGATTGGTGATTACAAGGTCTGGCATATTGACTGAAAGTGAGACTATAAATGTATGACACAAGCAAATGCCTTGTATTTGGCTTGAGCTATGCATATTAATGTGGTTTGGAGAAGTCTAGTTCCTTATAGTAAGAGTTTAAAATGTTTGTATAATATCCAGGGATGTTTAGTCATTACCTATTGTTGTTATCACAGTTCCAGCGAAGAAAAAGGAACTCCCTAAGTCCCAGTGACTTGAGTTGTATGACGTGTCTCCAATAGGACTGACTCCAGCGTTCACTGCATCTACAGAGTGCTGGGAAGAGATAAGATTGGAGTTTAAGTCCATTACATGAGCAGCATGTCTTGCAAATGATTAATAGTCCATTCCAGTGACAGATCATTTAATGTGGTAATGAAAAATAAAAATTGGTATCAGGCCAGAATAAACAAATAATTTCAACATCAAAAGGGACTGAAACTCTAAAAGCCATACTGATATTGAATGCATTTTTAAGGAATTATGGAGTATTTACTTGAAAATGGCAAAACAGTTTTTAGCTTTTAACCTAATCTTTTGTGCAATTTATAAACCAATATCTCAAAAAGTAATGAAATAAAATGAATCCACCCATACATTTAAAGGCACAGCTCTCTCACAGTTGTCAAAAAACATAAATAAACTTCTCAGTGACGACATTTTAGCACAATGATATCACGTTTTGCGATATTTTCAAACTGAAATGTCCAGTGATTGGCGCTAAAAGCTCATTCAGTTTTATCTGAAACAGATGAATGTGAATCTGGCAACATTTTACTGCATTGGTATCGCACACTGTGTTTGTATCGTGGCAGTTGACATCTCAAGTGCAATGCTGTACCAGGTGATCTACCGAGCAAGTTTACTACATCCAAAAAGCCATACGTATGGAGCTGTTTATGTTATGCAAATGCCAAAAAGTATTTGTTTAAAAATCATGCACAATCGTAAAGGTGTTTTGTGGTCATAACATAGTATTGTGCAAGGAATTGCTTTGAATTAAGTCTTTATTATTTGCTAATCTGACCCTGTAATCATAATTTGTGTGAAAGGGAATAAAAGCTGTTGATGTTTTACTACCACTAGTGTTAATTTCAGCTGGAAACTGTAGTGAAATGTATGTATAGGTAGGTTTTTGGAGTTTTGCAAACATTTTAGGTAGAGGTAGCCTAGTATTTTTCCAATAAGCCTATATGTATCAACCAGAATATACTGTAAAACATTAGGGGTGGAAGAGTACACATATTCACGTTACGGACATCACGGTATCCACACTCCAATCTAGAAGGGGGTGTGCGTGGTAATGCAATGCTGTTTGCTAATTGCCACAAAAGGAAAAAGCACAGAAAAAAAAGAACAGATGATCTATGCATATACATGTTCACGTGCAATCTCTCAACCAGTGTTTCAACCACAGAAAGACATCAGTAAAACAGCTTGAGAATAATATCTCACATCGCATTACATTTACCTCAGGCAAGTCATTTAGTGTCCACAGCATGTTACTGTAGTTCACTAGAGAAATGAACTTTAGAGGGTAGCATTTCACTAAATATATGCACATTAGCTTATATATTCATTATATTTACCTGATAGTAATGTCTTCATTATTTAAAGGTGCCCTAGAACGTTTTTTTTACAAGATGTAATATAAGTCTAAGGTGTCCCCTGAAGGTGTCTGTGAAGTTTCAGCTCAAAATACCCGATAGATTTTTTTAAATAAATTTTTTTAACTGTCTATTTTGGGGCATCATTAGAAATGCGCCGATTCAGGCTGCTGCCCCTTTAATTGCTCGCACTCCCCGCCCCCGAGCTCTCGACTCTATATACATTACATAAACAAAGTTCCCACAGCTAATATAACCCTCAAAATGGATCTTTACAAAGTGTTCGTCATGCAGCATGTCTAATCGCGTAAGTATGGTATTTATTTGGATGTTTTCATTTGATTCTGAATGAGTTTGATGGTGCTCCGTGGCTAAAGCTAACATTACACACTGTTGGAGAGATTTATAAAGAATGAAGTTGTGTTTATGAATTATACAGACTGCAAGTGTTTAAAAAATGAAAATAACGACAGTCTTGTCTCTGTGAATACAGTAAGAAACGATGGTAACTTTAACCACATTTAACAGTACATTAGCAACATGCTAACGAAACATTTAGAAAGACAATTTACAAATATCACTAAAAATATCATGATATCATGGATCATGTCAGTTATTATTGCTCCATCTGCCATTTTTCGCTATTGTCTTTGCTTGCTTACCTAGTCTGATGATTCAGCTGTGCACAGATCCAGACATTAATACTGGTTGCCCTTGTCTAATGCCTTGAACATGGGCTGGCATATGCAAATATTGGGGGCGTACATATTAATGATCCCGACTGTTACGTAACAGTCGGTGTTATGTTGAGATTCGCCTGTTCTTCGGAGCTCTTTTAAACAAATGAGATTTACATAAGAAGGAGGAAACAATGGTGTTTGAGACTCACTGTTTGTCATTTCCATGTACTGAAATCTTGTTATTCAACTATGCCAAGGTAAATTCAATTTTCCATTCTATGGCACCTTTAATATGTTTAAATAAATAAATCACTGTTTAATAAAAAAGAAGAAAAAGAAGAAGCTATTTTATGTTTAGGATTCCTTATGTTAAAGGCATCCTTCTGAGGAAATGATTCAGATGAGCTGTCAAGCTTTAATGAGCCTTTGATGATGAGATGTATCATTAACAGACAGGAACAGAGAGGGCAGATCAGAAACAGGTCACTCAGCCCAACAGGAAACCTGGAGAGCAGATGGAAGCACTATACTGAGATCAACATGAAGCGGTTCAGGTGTGAGAAACAAGCGTGTGGGCAGCTGAAGGGCAGGTACTCAAGGGCAGATTCAGAATCTCTCAGTCTAGACTGGATGCGTAATACGAAGTTTGAGCCAAGTGTAAAAGCAGAATCTAAGAGAAAAGAATGCAAATGTATCAAATTTGCGAGAAACTTATTTTGATCCAGAACAAAATAAGTTGCGTACTTTATGAATAATGATGAATAGCAGAAATCTAAATAAAATCTTTCCATTTTGGGGTGAAATTTGTTTAAATTTTAGGTGAAATTAAACATCTTGAGATTTTTTCTCAGTACAAGAATGGAAACTGCTGTCCCTTGATCGAGCTCAATTTTCTCTTATAATGGGATGTTCTCGACCGTTTACCACAAATGGGTTTTACCTCAACACAGACTGCTAGAAAGCACAAATTTGCATTCCATCTGTCTGTGCGACACCAACTCTTCTTCAATTTTATCTCTGAACTGATCTGAATATTATTTTACTCCCTCTGCTTGCCAGGGTGACTTGTATATGTGTCTATGTCCCCAACAGAGAGATGTTACACCACTTTTAAGGTGGTGAGAAGATGTCTTCGAAGAAACATAAATGCGTCATTACAGCAGACAGGTGCTCAGATGACAGCATCTGGAAGCTTTCAATCTCATCATGAGTCATTGTGACAGGAGTAAACCATATATGTGGAAGCTGTAAATACTGTCATGAGAGATCTTTTTTTTCTCTAAAAGATTCTGCCTTAAACCCGGCCAAATGAATCAGGCAACCACATCTCTACTAATCACCGTGGCATTGTGCCCTGATTTCAAATTAAATTTATACCCAAAGCATGGTTTTTGAAAAGTCAGTTTGATGTATGCAGACTTGTGATATACTGTAGCACCGTTTCCACAATGACAAAATCACTCACTCCCAAGCCTCATGGTAACCGGTTACTATCACAGAGTGCCACAAGACCTTTCATTTCATCAAGCGTTCTAAGTTGCCACGTACATGGTGTTTTGCAATTGATTACATTTTTTGGTCACACTTTATATTAGGTGTCATTACTATGTGCTTAATCAAAAAATAAGTACAATGTACTTATTGTGTTCATATTGTACTGCAAAACACTTGTGCTTCTATTGAGGTGGATACAGGTAATGTTAGGGACAGGTTTGGTGGTATGGGTAGAAAGATAAAGGAATGGTCAACAGTGTAATTATAGTAAAAAAAATAATAATTACAGCTGTAATTACATGCAGGTATTTTTTAAAATATAAGTTACATAGTTGTTAAAGACACCTAATATAAAGTGGGACCACTTTTTTATTCTTATGCCTTTTGGTGATTACATTAGAAAATCAGCTGAAACACAATTTAAACTGTGTTCATTGTCAACAGAGTTTATAAGCATCCCAGATGTAAAATATGGTTACAAAAAAAGCTGGTGACACTTTATAATAAGGTCTCATTTGTTAACATTAGTTAATGTATATTAACTAACATGATGCGCAATACATTTGTTACATTATTTATTTATCTTTGTTAATGTTATATAAAAATCCAGTTGTTCGTTGATTGGTTCACAGTGCATTAACTAATGTTAACAAATACAACATCTGATTTTAATAATGTACTAGTAAATGCTGAAATGAACATAAATGTTGTAGAAGTGTTGTTGATTCTTAGTTCATGTTAGCTAAAGTAGTTAACTAATGTAAACTAATGAAACTTTATTGTAAAGTATTACCAAAAAGCCTAATTTAGCCAGATTTAAATGGTCTTTTAAAATATCTCTTTCAAATATATGCATTTTTTTCAGATTTCTGTGGTAAAATATGACTNGGACAGTTACTATCTCTACTCATCTTCATCATCATCCTATTATTCATCACTGCACTTCCGTTGACTGCTCAATGCTCTACTGGTGTCAATAAACTAACTTTACCTGTTCACATCCTTGTCTGACTCCTGTGTACCGTAACAGAGAGTCACTCAGGTTATTATTTATCCAAAAGATATTTGACCTCAAAAGAAAAAAAAAAAAAAATTCTCACAACTGTGAACAAAATAATATATATATGAAGTCTCATTTCCAATATTTATATAATTTGGTAGAGTTTGTGGTATGACTTTTAATCACAAATTCATTTGTGGTTTCCAAACTGGGGTACGTGAGATGACAAAAGGGGGTACGCGAACAAAATGCTGAGTAGTTCATTTAATTCTACTTTAAAATAATATTAAAATCGAGCATGTATTTCTAACTGCCAAAATGTCGTACATCCAGTACATTTAATCAAATTACCTCATCATTTGCAGTCAAAAATGACTGTATCCACACAAGCAGCATGCGCTAAATTAGGCTACAGTCATTCTCGACAATGCACCTTTGTAAAAGTGGGGATTTAACACTTACTCACATGAAGAACAAATATATACACAGAGAGTTGTTTAATTTTGATTTAAGACTCAAACTTTCTCCGATACAAAAACATACCTTGTGTGATACCTTCATGTATTTAATAATGATAACGAGCAAGAATGCAACTGTTCCCAAATATTCACATGACTGCAAACGTGACAATTATTATACAACAGGTCAAAAAACAAAACCTAAACACAGTACTGTCAGTGTTTACTCTATTTTGCAATGAAATAATAGTTTTAACGAAAACCACGGCAGAACTACAACACACGTCTGTGTTTCATGACTTTTAACGAATCGTGAGAGTCAATGATTCAATGATTCGTTCACAGCCACTTGCTTCGTTACTAAATGAATGACTCGATGACTCACTCATAAAAACAGTGACTTGCTGCCACCTACTGGCGGTTTTAGTTTAATATTTAAAAGTTTTACTTAGATTTTACCATCATTGCATATTTCTCTATTGAACATTTTTATATAAACATTATCTATTTTATAAAGTCATTCATAAAGGTAAAAAAATATGCACTGGAAAATCAATTTAAGGGGCAAATATTGTCCCTTAATGGTAAAGGTGTGACTGCTGTGGAAGTGGAAGAGAGGGAGTATGCAGAAGGATGGTAATCTGTTCAGGGGGTACTCCAAGCTAAAAAGTTTGGGAACCACTGAATTAGATCATTGCAAAACATTGTTTTACTAACCCTACAGTATTAAGCATCATCATTAAAATTATTATTTGTCTGTTTGTTTGTTTGTTTTTGTAATTTATTATTTTTTGTATTTTGGTTTTGGGGTAAAATATGCAGTTACAGTACATTTCTTAAAGGCTTCTGTTTGTAATTCCCTCCCAAATCATTTATATATGTATATATTGCCAGTATTAGAGATGTTGTAAGTGGGATAAATAACAGTTTAATGGCAAATGTAATATTTTCTTTAATTTTCTGGTAACACTTTAATAAGGTTCATTAGTTAGCATTAGTTAACTACATTAGTTAACATGAACTAATAATGAACTGCACTTCTACAACATTTATTCATCTTTGTTAATGTTAATTTCAACATTTACTAATACATTATTAAAATCAAGATTTGTATTTGTTAACATTAGTTAATGCACTGTGAACTAATATGAACAAACTATGAACAACTGTATGTTTTTAACTAATGTTAACAAATACAGTAACAAATGTATTGCTCATGGTTAGTTCATGTTAGTAAATACTTTAAATACAGCTTTCCTGTAGCTCAGTGGTTAGAGCATGGCACTAGCAATGCCAAGGTCATGGGTTCGATCCCAGGGATTGCACATACTCCGATACAAATGTATAGTATAATGCAATGTAAGTCGCTTTGGATAAAAGCGTCTGCCAAATGCATAACTGTAAATGTAATGTAAATAAATACATTAACTAATGTTAACAAAGGAATCTCATTGTAAAGTGTTACCAATTTTCTTTGCCAGTACAGTTCTGTAACTGGAGATGAAGAATCTGAGCAAATGCTAAAGCAATTCCTAGAGCTGTAGACCAAACAGAGAATGTGCAATACACTAATGCTTGAACATTTCCTGCATGGCCATTTTAGCTGAAAACACCTTTTGAGTGTTCATGCTCTGTCTGGTGTACAGCTCGAAGTAGTGCTTTGGAATTTCTTCCCATTCTTCACCTCCAGTTACATCACTGCCAGATTGCAGTACATATGCACGGCTCACAGCCTGAGCAGAACGAATGCAACAGCTTACATTCAGCTAATCCACACGCCACTAGCCTGAATCATCGACGCTTTGCAGCATTTATAATAAGCAAAACCACAAGTTACGTCTCTTGCTGCAGATCTGTTTTCCATTTTCTTTGTCTTCCAGCTCAAACAACATTCAACAGCAGAAGCTGACAGGAAGCCGCTGTCGTGTCCGCCTCCCTCAAGCTCTTCTGGAGTCATTGAGGCTGAGCTATTTTGAAATGGTGCTTTGTTATAAAGCTTTCAAATGCTGCTGGTTCTAGATTAAATTAGGGTTTCAGGTTATCGATTCAATTATGGTTTTTAACCTCCCCGCCTCAGTCATTCCAGGGAGCATTGCGATGGGCGGGCTTCACGTTTTCCCCTGCCCATACTCCTGATGGAGCCCCATTAGCGAAAACAGAATCAAGATTACCTAACAGAATGCTTTTAAGACTTGATTGTTCTTTATCTGCGGAGCTGGATGATTATCGTCACTCATCTATCAAAGAAGCTTCTGTTCCTTTAATTTGGCTCCACCTCTCAAGGACATCTTGTGAGAAACATCCTTAGCATTTTAGTACCAAAATCACAGTAACAACTACTCAACACAATCAAAATTCCTAATTAATGTAGAATGTGTTGTAAACAAATGGTATTCCACTCAGTGTTGGTATATGTGTAGTGAATCATGAAAGTGGCTGAATAGTTAAACAGCATTGCAGCTGCTTGAGTCATATGAACATTTTTCCGGAAGCTGATCTGAATCGTATGAAAATATATTAAGACCTGTTAATGGATTCCAGTAAATCAGATAATGTGTTTGTGATTTTTGTTGGGGTTGGGGTTGTGTGTGTGTATAGACTACAAGAAAACTATTAAATCTTAAAGGATTAGTTCCCTTCTGATTTAAAATTTCCAAATGTCATCCAAGATGTTCATGTCTTTCTTTCTTCAGAAATTAAGGTTTTTAAGGAAAACATTCCAGGACTTTTCTCCATATAGTGGACTTCAACAGGGTACAACGGGTTGAAGGTCCAAACTGCAGTTTCAGTGCAGCTTCAAAGTGTCTTATCTAGTAAAACAATAAATCTATATACTTTTTAACCACAAATGCTTGTCTTGCACTAGCATCCACGACTTCACACATTATGTAATCATGTTAGAAAGGTCATGTAGGTGGAAGTACCGAAAATATCCATCTCATTTTCTCCTCCAACTTCAAAATTGTCCGACATCATGTTTTGCTTCTTTTTTTTCTTTTTCTTTTTTTTTGTAAAGGGCGTTTGACTTAGTCTTTGCGCATTTGCTTTGTAAACGCTAGGTTCATGCATGACGTCGTGGACTGTAGTGCAAGATGAGCATTTGTGATTAAAAAGTATGTAATTTATTTATTTATTTATTTTAAATGGCCGATCGTTTTGCTAGATAAGACCCTTATTCCTCATCTGGGATCGTGCAGAGCCCTTTGAAGCTGCATTGAAACTGCCATTTGGATCTTCAACCCATGGAAGTCCACTATATGGAGAAAAATCCTGGAATGTTTCCTCAAAAACCATAATTTCTTTTCGACTGAACATCTTGGATGACATGGGGGTGAGTAAATTATCAGAACATTTTTATTCTGAAGTAAACAAATCCTTTAAGTCAGTTTTGCAACCTAGTGTCATTGGTAAAACGTATCTATCATTTATTAAAAATTTCAAAAATGTACCTATACATACAATGTATTCCCTTTCACACAAATTATGAGGTGTAATTATAAATACAGGGGCAGAATGTCAATTAATAAAGACTAATTTTCACTAAATTATTACCTCAAAACACATTTACCATAGAGCATGATTAATAAACTAAGACATTTTGACATTTGCCTCACATAAACAGCTCCATGTGGCTTTTCTGATGTAGTAAACTTGCTCGGTAGCTCACCTGGTACACCTTATTGTATTTGGGATGCCGAGCGCTTGGGTACGAGTCCTGTGACACAAGTTGTGATAAAAGAACTCAAAGACTTGTAGAAGCAGCAAAAATGGCATGGTTGCTTTCAGCAAATGTGTTTTTATCTCATGTTTGCCTTTGTTTACACTATCGATTAGATTTAGACTAGGGTTTAGTGAAGGTGGTACATTGTTTTCCTTTTAAAGCCATGTAATTTCCGAACTACCACGAAACGCGCAACAACCAACCTTATAAAACATTGTCAAATTCACATTCATCTGTTTCAGATTAAAATGAAAAAGAGAATCAACTTAATGTTGATTTCAATAGATACTGGGGTTAACATATTGCTAAGCTAATTACATTTAACTTTTAACAATATTCTTCAATATTTAATGAATTCTAAATATAATTAATATTTCTCACAGTTCATCTGCCATCTTGGATGGATTTTTACTGAAGTCAGCATTATGGGACTGCATTTTCCGAATACATATACTATGCTTTAGAATTTGCTGTGAAGAACATGCCTACGATGCCTTACAATGCTGTCTATGTGGGCAGCTCACTTGATATTGGAACAGAACCAGAGTCAATATCTGGAAGGTCTCTGCACTTGGGTGCCACTTTCCCTGTTTTATGAGTAGCTGTGAGCACTGGTCCCTGAAAACCCCAGGACTAGCAAAAGAGTGACGCATTGCAAGACAAATAAACTGCTTCTGTCAAGTCATGAGCAGAACTTGACCCTTGTAAACCAGGCTATAAACAGATCACATGGACAATAATTTATCCACCTTTCCTTTAATAAAATTTGAAATGGGCATGTGTCTGTAGGGAGTGTAAGAAATGTATACAAAGAAATCAGAAATCTTTAGTGAAACATGACTTATGCGCCAAATTGCAAGGTCTTCCAACCTGATCTCATGATAAATATAAAACATTTTTGAGTTTGCAATTTTCTTGCGTAGAACAAACCTTTTCCGGAAGCTCAAACATGCTGCATAACACACGAGAATGAACCTCATTGGTTACGCAGCACGTTTGAGCTTCCGGAAGAGGTTTGTTCTTGTGCGTTATTCAGGTTAGATTGAGCTTGGTTGAGCTTCAGCTTATATTTGCTGATCAATATTTACATGCAAGTAAAAGCCTAAATTAAATCTGTTCATCATAACAAGCAATCGATTTTCTTCAGAAAATATGGACTAAATCCCTCGATTCATATAAATTAGTTTTCCGATCTCTTTATGAAGTTTTTGAAGCGTCAAAGTGGTAGTTACAAAGGCAGTCTATAGAAGGAAATCTGACAGCATTCTGTCATAAAAAAGATCTTTATTGGTCTTCTGAAGATGAATGAAAGACCTACATTTAATGTGGAACGACATGAGGGTGAGTAATTAATGACAGAATTTTTATTTTGGGGTGAACTAACCCTTTAAATAAGGGGTAGTTGTAACATGTATGTTCAGTTTTCAATGTGTTCTATCCCTGTTTTGCCTGTCTGTGTTCCCTAGTTGTTTCCATGGTTGTTAATTAGTTCCTGAGTATTTAAGCCTTGAGTTCTTTCTGTTCATTGTTCAGTGTCATCTGAGTTTTACATTGTTGCTAGCTCCTGAATATTCTTGTTCTGGATTACTGGATTAAAGACTGGATATATTCTTGAGAGTCGTGTGCTTCACTGCAGCAACCCGTGTCAACAGTTCACCCAAAATGAAAATTCTGTCATTATTTATTCACACTCATGTCATTCTAAAACTCTATGGCTTTTGTTTCTTCTTTGGAACATAGAAGAAGATAGTCTGAGAAATAATATTGTTCATATAAAAGAAGTCAGTAGGCTTTAATGTTGTTTGGTTTACAACATTCTTCAAAATTTAGTGGGTCTTTTTGTGTTCCACAGAAGAAAAATATAAAAACAGATGGGGCTGCTGAAAAGGGAGAACAATTGGACCTTTTGTCCTAGGCCCATGGTTTTTGGTGTATGGATCATTTCACCGGACTGCAGATCCAGAATGTGATTCGAGAAGGACCCCGAGAACACAATTGCTTGGAATCTGTGATGAACATTTTGGACCAGGCCCAACAATTGCTTACTGTGGCACAAGGGTGAGTTAAATGATGATAGAATTTTTGGGTGAACTGTTCCTTTAAGCAATTAAAATGCAATTTGCATATTCAAACTCGCCAGGTTTTACATAATTGACAACATATTTGTTCTTGAGTGTCTCTTAACTGATGCGATAACGGTCACAATGTGTCACCATAAGACTTGGAATAAGGCACAGAACTTTTAAGGACTGCTTTTAAGGAGCTTTCCTCCATCCTGAGCTATGATGTCAAAGACAGCAGACATGGAAAATGCTTTTCAGAGACTCTGAAAAAAAAAGATTTGCAATTGAAATACTACTTGAACACATGTTTTGGTCAGAATACCTGGATAAAGATGCTCTTTGCATCCCAGGGGGTGTAATTACAGCGTCTACCAGCAGGGGCAAATGGATTTGTGCTAATCAGCAAAACCTTGAACCCTTGATGTGAGATGGTCAATCATAAGTCTACAGTACATTAGCTTTGCAGGAATGAAAAATCATTTTTGTTACAACATTAGACATCACATCATAGACCTGACAAAATATATTACTCAGGTTTCAGAGATTGAAAGGTTGTATAAATTGCAATGCTTCCCCCATAAATCTCTGCTATTTTATTGCTGAACACATTTCTGAAAAGTCCTGCTAAAGTAGGCTCGGTAAGTGAGAACTATTAAAGACAAGAATGGATTTTGCACATTGCTTCAACACTGCACCGATTGATTTCTGCCATCATGGGCACTATTCATCAAACACTTCAACTCTACACCAATCGGGTTGCTGTCATACATTTCGTATGACAGTCTGCTCTGATATCTTTACATTTATTTTCGTCGGTTGCTCCATTTAGCATTGTCCAACTGCTGTGCCCTGGTCTATTTCATGAGTGAAGCTCACATGTCAGACAGATCGATGAAGCTATATTGTTACACTAGATCTGAGATCCCACTAGGGACACTACCCGAGCTCTACTACAGACAAGCAACCGTTTTACCTTGATGAGTTCTTCCAGCTCATCAGGGGTCACGCAGGGATGTTTCTGCAGGAAGTCGGCCTTCTTCGAAGTGATGGTGTTTTTTTGGTTGCTCTCGAAGGGTTGCTCCAAGGCTCTGAACACCAGACCGCCAGCGACCAGGTATGATACCACCACGACAAACACGGCTAGGACAGTCTTCCACTTCATGACTGTGAGGAGGGCTGAGCCGTCCGCCACCGCCTCTATGCTGGCCACCATACTAGCAGGCCGGGAGACAGAAAGGCGAGGTAATGTGCAGCCCATGGGGTTCTGCATGGTGGCCACACTGGCCTGCACCAAACTGGACTGCAACATCCCTGGTTGGACCTTCTTTGGCGGCACCAGGTTGGTCTGCACTGGCACTGTTACAAAGAAAGACAATATACAGTTACTGTTGTTTACAACACTGGTTCTCAACTGGTTTTGCCTCAGGACTCAGATTTTACAGTCACCGTGATTTTGCCAAGTAAGATATGTTCCTGGAACAACATATTTTGGTGATCCTGGAACAACATTTCTGTCTGAAAACATATCCCTACCCCTAAACCCAACCCATAAGTTATCACTAACATCAGAGTAACTCTGATGTAGAAGTACCTAACCCTGGTTGTAAGCCTAAACTTGACATAAACTCTAAACTTGTCCCTCAAATCTGATTGATTGATTGATTGATTGGAATGTTGTTCCAGGAACATCAAGAAACATGCTGTACTTGGTGAAATCACGCTCACCCAGATTTTACATTGAACATCAAGTAAAGTAAACAAAAATTTTAGTAAAATCTTATATTAAGTGAAAAATAATGTATAGGTCATACATTTTTTTACCTTGAGTAGTTTCGTTCATAGTTTCGAGGATGGGAGCATGACATGCAACCTCTTCACGACGAAATCTAACTGACAGATGAATTTGCGACAATAAAGTTTGGATCATGACGTCCAAAAGAAAAGATATGCATTTTCTCCATTTTAGAAGCTGATAAACCTATGATATTTGCTGTCCTAAAAGCACTGTTATATGATGATTTGCTTTTTATTTTTTCCTGCTGTCCACCAACCTATCAGAACATACCTGCGATCTGTTTCTGTGTTGCAAACCAATGATTTACATTGTAATTTATCCACTGGAAAAACTAGCCTATTCAAGAACCAAAAATTAGAATCAAATATAATTTACTTTCGAGTTTAGGGTTTGCTTTTCTCCTGTGTTAATTTTACTTTATTTTTAGAAAATATGATTTTAAATAAATTAAAACACACTACGTATGAGAAAGGGTGGTGTTTTTCATGTAACAGACCCAAATGAAGCCTCCGATCATTGTTGCATACCCACACATGCCTCATGCCTGCACACACACACTTCTATTGGCTTTCTGAAAACCTACAGTGGAAAGCAGCAATACCAGGGTGGAGCAACGAAGCTATATTGTTTCTGACCGACTACATTCATAAACACATTAAACAGATAAAAACATAAAAACACTGCTAATCAATATGCATATTCTAAAAAACAGACATCATATTGTGGAGGTGCTACTGTAAATAAATTAAATTGACACTATCTGTAATCAATAATCACACTAAGCACATATGAAGAGAAAGCCTCAAATTATTTCCCCTCAACTTTCTTGTAGTCAAGCAAAGCCTTCGGCTGCAATATGTTGTAGTATTGCACAGCTGTTTATGTGGACACTATCCCTGCGGCATGACCGCAATAATTTACTGTGACAATTCGATAGGTTGTTTACAAGCTATTTTGACCCCACCTTCGTATTTTGTCCCCCTAAACAGGCAGGACACATTATTATGTGAAAATTAACACTTTTAATAAGTCGTATTAATTCGAACTTGGATTAAAATATAGCTCGACAATAATAACTTCAATTGTAGTCGCATTATATGAAGGTTCTCAAAGATATGTGAAAAAATATAGGCCTGCAAACGTAATAATATCAATAATAAAATGAATAAAACTGATTTTAAAAAATCCAGAAAGGTTATAAAGTATATGTTTATTACTTCGTATGACATTATCTGCAACGTGGTAAAGTACATAAACGCCAGTATCGCGAATATGTGCGATTTTTCTCGGTATAGTAAGATTAGGTAATGCGCGTGTCTCCCGCGTTTCATTATGCATTGCTCGTATCTCTGCATAGTACTCGTAGACTAAGACACGCAACGATGACTCTCTATTTATGTGAATTTAGCCTTTAGGCTTATATTGACGTCTCTATGACTTGTTCCTGTCCCACCCTGCTAAACTATTGCAGCAAACATCAACTATACAGTTCTCTCGGTCATGTCGTGATTGTGATTGATCTTGTGGGGAAGACCTCTTAAGCATAAGCGATGTTGTGATTGAAACGCGTGGATGTGAATCTTAATGAAGGTGTCCTGATAAACTGAGACAGACATAATGAGATCCATTATTGGAGACGTTAAACCTTTGGTAATGCACCACTAACTGATCACAGTCAACTATACCTCACCCATTGGTAGCCTACTCCATCATCATTTTGCGCATCTTGCTTAAAGTGCTTTTGATTGAATTAGTTGGGATCTTAAATCACTCTACATGACATCTGGCTGCCAGAGCGCGTGTATGCTTCATTATGCTCATTATAACTTCTGTCTAAAATGCGGCATGAACAATACTACCGCATGTATGCCAATGGAAATGCGTTTTGGAAACGAAATGTGCCTACCTGGTGGGGGGTTCCAGTTCCCTGGTTTCCTTGGGTTTTCCGTTGGAAATTTCATTTTGGATTGGAGTTTAATTCATGAATTGATCTTGTTTGATGAAGAAAGGCAATAAAGCAATTCAGGAGATACGGCGTAACTGTTGAATCATGCAGCGAATTTTCTTGAAGACATTGTTTTTAAACGAGACAGGGAGGTAAAGGGGCGCAAGCATGAGCTCATCTTCATCTTCAGGCGTGTAGAGGGATGTGCAGCTTGACTGGGATGAATCTGCCTCTGTCTCTTCATGGCACTTAAGAGTTCCAGATCACTCCGCCTTTTGCCAATTGCACCATTTTCCACGCGTCAGAGACCCTTTGTGTGTGAGGCGAACGGTGAAGGTGCAGCAGAAGTCCGCGCGCAGTTGGGGGCATCCTGTGAGCGCTTCGCGAATGGACTACATCTAGAAGGCTTTTCTCAACAGCCGCAGTATGTGGCAAGCCGGTTTAACATTTATTCCCCAAGACTTGTTTCATTTTTATGTCAGAAGTGATTATTTGTAATTAATTAAAAGTAATCATACTTTGACCATTTCACCATTTTTTTATGGATGCTCCATTTCACAATCTCTCACGTGAATGGTCTCCATTCATGAAACCACAGCCTTCCTCTAGCTCAAACTATAGAGCATGGAAATAGCAAATGGGTTCAATTCTGAAGGACTGCATGAAGTGATGAACTGTGTATCTTGAAAACAATGTGAATCATTTTGGATAAAAGTGTCTGCCACATGTAAAATAAAAATAAAATAAAAAAAACAGTGCATTCTTCCCCATGATTTGCACAATGCCACTGCTATATATCCTGTATATATTTCACATAATATATTTTGTCGTAATATATAATATATACATCTACTCTGAGTCGCTTTGACCCCAAATGACGTTTGCTGAGAAAAGGAAAAAAAGAAAAAAGGCATGAGGTTTTGTAACTTTGTCAACACTTTCTAGATCTAAATTAAAATAATAATAATAATAATAAATAAATAGGAATATGATTGTATGTTAGCGTGAAAGAAAAAAGTTCCTCTCAGGAAGTTCAGGGTCTCCTGAGACCCCACATTCAAATGTATGGGGAAATTAAAAAATCAATACTTTTTTATGTATTTGTCAAATAATAGAAATTAGATCATCCACAACACAGAACACAAATACACAGAAATGAAGTGGCAACCCTATAGCACATCCACAATGTGTAACTTGTGTGCTCACATTGCCTGGGGTCTCTGGAGACCCCAACATCCTAAGTGTAACAAAACTATTTTCTTTATTAGAGATATATTGCTTAAATTCTTTTTTGTTTGTTTGTTTTTGTTTTTTGTTGTTGTTGTTGTTTGTTTTGTTTCTTAAGGTATTCAGAATAAGGTATTTGGCTTCAGGCACATCCTTAGTGACTAGCAATTAATGACTATTTGGTTTGTACCTGGAACAATGAGAATACATAGTCTGAATTTGATAGCTGAACCAGATCCCCACAGAATTCAATAAGCACTGACTAATTTAAATACTAGTCACTATTGGTTTAAGCAGTTTTAAATAAATAGTTACTAGCGAAATTGACAAATATACTAGTTACAATACTTTTGCATTATAAAGCAATATAAGGATATATTTATTAGTAATTAACAAATTCTAATAACACAAAAATAGATCCTGGTTAGGTTAAAATAATAAATGTTAAAACAGCTTGCCATAGCAGTATGGAGTCACCATACACAAGACTCCAGCTATAGCCTGAAGCCCCTCTTACCCGATTATACTGCGCTGTTGCGCCAAGTGGTGCTGGTTTGTCAGAAAATAATCATTCTGTGTACCATATGAAGTTCAGCCAAGAGCAGAATGGTAGCTAGTGAATGGTCAAGTTTCTTTTCCATGCAGGTAGAAATGCCACTGCTTCCATGACAACATAAGATGGAAATTCAACAGCAAAATATTTGACACCAGGAGAGGAAAGCTTCTGCGGTAAAGCACTGACTCCATCTGTTCATCCAGCATTACAGCACAGAACACAAATATGAAGTCATCATCTTACATAATAAATAATCAGTGTTCAATACAGTCAAACCAAAATTTATTCAGATACCTTGAACATTTCATTCATTATTACAGTTTATTCACTATAGTTAAAAAAAAATGGTGATAAAATATGACAAGATCTCAGAGTTAAACTGTGTCAGAAAAAATTAATCTTAATTATGTCAGATTACACTTAAGCAAAACATGGTCAGGTCAATGTGTCTAAATAATTTTTGGTTCCAAATTTGTATCAGTTTTACTGGTAGTCCACTGTATGAAGAATTTGTGGGTATAATATGACACAGTTTATTTTGCTATCCTCACTTACATAATTGAACTATAGTGTCCTGCAACCACTAGTAAAAATATATCAAAGATTATATCTAGTGTCTGAATAATTTTTGGTTTGACTGTATATGGACAATATGAGATCTCTTTTAAACAGTGGAGCTTTAAAAAAAAAAAAAAAAAAGAATATTTTAAATATTACAAAATTGTGAAATATGATTAAAATGTAAAAGTAGTTATTAAAGATCAAAACTTCCTGGCAAACACATTATGCAAATGAAACAGCAGAACAGCAAAATTCCAGCAGAACCTTTTGCATCGTTTCTAGTGTTAATTGGTCCAAAGTAGGTGCTACACTGACTGACAGGAAGTAAACAAAGTGAGCTAATTTGGTCGACATTTATTGCCTTTTTAGAAGATTCCTCCAGGAAATCTTCCAATTACAAAAAGGCCTCTTGTTTTAATAGTGTTGGTCATAAATATTTTGCTTACATTACATTAGGACCAAAGCAAGCACTGTGTAAAAAGGCAGGTGTGACCTGCAGAGGGACATCGATCATCTTTGGAACCGCTTGGCACCATTTCTAACACTGTATTCTGTTAATTGGTTCTTCGTATTTTTTTTCTAAAACCCCAAAACACCCCAAATGGTGGTGATAAGATTCATACTGTAGCTCTAAGCCTAGTTAGAGTGATTAGGAATGATGGGATATGCTGAGATGTGTTCAAGTGCGGGATTGTCATGTACATGACCACAAACTAGACTGGAGAGATTAATGTTACTGCTAAGTGGTTTGCCAGCTCTTATGGTTTTATAGATCACAGGAAAAGCATTTTTTAACTCTCTGGAAATCTCTGCTCCTCTAGTAAAGCCATTTTAGCTGTTTGCTGCCATCCCATGGAGAAACAGACGGCTTCTAGTAATTCCTCAAAATGGCTATCATAAAAATGCATAGGATTAGAAGCAATTTCCTGATGTTATTTGAGTGAAGGTCTTCTGACTGCCAGGGGCTTTGAGCTGAGGGCCTGTAGTGGCCTGAAACACAAAAAAAAGGCGAACTGCAAATGAAATTTAATCTAGATGTACTTGCATGTGTAATATCTTAATATATTAAAAATGAAAAGAAAGTTAAAAATGTAAAATGTATATAAAAAAATAAGAACCATTAAAAATTGCACTCAGTAGTAATGTTTAGAAATGAATTGTGTTTTATTTGTAAACTCACATGAGATGAAGATAGTAGCCGACTCATAATAGTTCCCTTTTGTATTTCGGCATTTGGTGTTTCACTGCGCTGTCTCACATTGGAAATAATCCTTGCGCTCATTGGCTGTAGATTCTGTAGATACGCTAGTAGCGTAGTGTTTTTTGGTGATGAGGAACACACGTATTATCGTCATTTACCAGTGGAGATAGCGGGAGAATCAGTACCTGTTTGAAGAAGCAGTAAAGATCTGAAGCCAAAAGACAGAAAGACCAACAAAGACAAAAAAGAAGTGTAAGCATCGGTACGGCATACACAAGGTCAAAAGATTTAATGACAGAGAATGTCCAGAGTAGTGTTGCTTCTAAAGTTTTTGTTGGACGGGCAAGGAAATTAATTATTTTGTTGACTTCATTAGTAAATTCATCATAAATCATTAGTGTTATACACAGTGTAAGAGCCTATGCTGCACTTTAAAATATGGTTGACATTTATTATTTCAAAGCACATAGTCCTGTCACAATGTACATGTCACAAAATTATTATTAGGCCTATTTATATTTAGAGTATATAAGCTGCCTTTTACAAGGTGTTTCATTTATTATTTTTTACTCACCAATGAACAACACTACTATATTCTTGTTGCTTGACAAAGTCAGCTTTATTGCCATTTTTTTCCACATTGCAAAGTGGAGAACTCAAAATATGCTCTTAAAAAGCTATTTCTTGCTTTAAAGTCGGCATGGAATGGAAGTCGCGATAGTCTTTTCTTTTCTAAACAAAAAATGTCGGGACTTGATTTTGTCCATGCAGGAATTGATTGGATGGTTGTGGTTTGCTATTGGTGGATCTCATGTGAGTGACAGGTTGTCCCGCCCTCGGGCCAGTAAACATGTCATCGGAGAAGAGAAGGGATGTAAGGGAGGGGAATAGGGAAGTTATTTTGATTAAACATTACATGAATTAAAAAAAAAAAAAAAGTATGTGCACGGATAAATCATTAATAATAAATACTAATTTTGACTTCAATATTGATTTCATGGTGACTTTAAGAGCCCAGGTACAACCAGCAGCTCTCACCCTTTGTTTCATTCGGTTTCCCACTGAAGCTAAGCAGGGATGGAGGGATCATGGGAGACTGCCTCAGGAAATGTAAGGATGCTATGGGAAGAGGTGTTAGGGAGGCCAGCAGGGGGTGCACAGAGTGCATTATGTGTGTCCTAATGCCACAGCATACTGATGGAGTCACCACACTGTAAAAATAAACTTCCTGACTCTCTGTGGTCATTAAAACCCCCAGGGTGTTTGTCATAAAAAAAGTAGGAGTGTAACCCTGGCCCACTGGCTTCCTAATTATTCCCATATGTAGATATCACTCTGTTTCCTCTCCACTGACAGCTGCTGGGGGTTTTGGTGCACTA